>OZ023145.1:2356889-2420711 GCA_963675895.2 Styela plicata | reverse complement strand
CCATATGGTTAAGCTGTATTTTCGACTTTCCTCTCCCGCAGTATAAAAGTGACATCCTATCCTTTAAAACTCGCGTCAATAGACGTCTTTCGTGGACCTGGATTCCATAGCTTCAATTCCTGCATTTCATGTAGCTATTTGCGTTTCAGTGGTTTCAGGAGACTTTTCAAAGTTTGATACGTCTTTTTCCGACTTGCTATGAGCGAACTTTGATGACGAAGTTATGTAAGGTAGAAAGTATTTTCGTGTACCAAAGTACGGTGCAATGGAGAGGCTAATTTGTTGTTATTGTTGTGCTGTCCACATCGATACTATTGGAGAAGTTTAAACCAAGTCTTCAATATATTCATTACGATATTAATATAGATTCATTGTAAAAAATAAATCCGCCTGACCAGATGGCCAAGAGCCTGTAATTCGCACTGAACGCCTGTTCGTAGCTCTGTCCCCTATGTCCTCACGAAACATGTTATGCGGTCATTTTAAAATGGCCAAAACCTGCCCTGAAGGCTTAATAAAATATTTGGTTCATACTTTTTGTTTTAATTAGCCACGTGTTATAATCGTGGTAATCTAATACAATTTTAGAATTTGACATGATGTAATTTAGAAAGAAATGAATTTAGTTAAATTGAAGTGAATTTAACACAATACATGCTACGGTCACTAATCGCCACTTTTACACATCCCAGCCAAAATTTTCTCACTCAAACATGTCCTGTGAAGAATGAGTCACTGATGGATCGCGCTGCCGAAGCGCGGTCCATCAGTGGCTCATACTTGACAAAATGGAATTTCTGATTGGGTCGAAACATGGGTCTCTTTACTTCGAGTCCCAGGTCAAGTCGAAGAACACGAGTTGATTCCAAGTCTTACCAAAATTTAAATTTAGAGTCACGAATCACTGTACTGGCAGCGTCTTATGTCGAGTTATTTTTTGAATCTGTTCAACAGCAACGACAGATTAATCTGTAACTTCTCACACTATAAGTACCCACTTAATTGGATAAACGAATACGCAGCAGTGTACAATGCATATATAATATCCTTCTGCGAGGTGCATTTCTTCTCTGAAGAGTCACACAACGGTGGACAAGGTTTTTTTCAGAAGATGATTGTAGACTCGGGTTAAATTCTTATCAAGTCCCGAGGTAGGCCGCGTCTAAAATTTTTCAAGTCGAGGTATGACTGCCTAAATTATTCGTTCATATTTCGTTATTTCGCATATTCAAGGCTTTTTTTGTATAAAAATCGGAATCATTTTGGAAGGGGGCGCGGGTGTCTATATAACACAACCATGAAATAGTAATAATATTAACTACTGATAGACGTCAATAGAAAACTTATTTTAAACCAGCGAAATTTGAATGTATGGAACTCCAATAAATGTTTTCAATAATTTTGGTGGCATATGTTTTGATAAGTGCGAGACGTAAGAGCGCGGTCCATCTGTGGCCCATGCTTGAGAATATAATATCTCTGATTTAACACAAATGTTATTTTACAAGTAAAATGAAAAGTTCATTTTTGTTCATACTTTAAGGATTTATATTAATTTTTTTAAACCCAGCCGGCGACGCATCTTCATTGATATTAATATCATGACCAACACTGGCATCGCATGAAAGACCTGTGAGCGATTTAATACCTCAGCCTGGGGTACTCACTTCAGAATACCTTCAACTGATGCCGTCTTCTTTGCTGACCTCGACCAGACAAAATAAAATTTCTGTCCGGGATTCCCCTGGTTATACCGCCCGGGAGAGTCCGGGGACCGACCAACTTTTTCTTTGTTCATCATGTTGTGTGTTGTATTTACACTGCTATATATAATACAATACGCGTTTATATTGCCATTGACGAGACGACGACGGATAAGGAACTTTTCATACGCTATGTGTTCTAGCCGTATCTCCTTGACAATACATCGGACGAAATGGAGGTAAGTCTCTAAGCTTATTCGCTTTTGTCAGTGGCCAGCTAGAACCTTACCGATATTGCTTTTTTTTCAACCGATGGTCGATATTTTGGCTTTTTTAACCATCGATATCGGTATTTTGACATTTTTAATCACCGATGAAAAGCAGTATTCTGTGACCATGGCGAACGAATGTCCTCATTTAAAAAAAAAATTCATATACTTCTCCAACTTACGATAAATGAAGCCTTCGGAAATGAATATTTCCAAATTTCCGCGCGCTTTCCTTTCCGCATATTCCGTGTAATAATAATTCCGTATTTTTAAAAAATCGTCCTACACTTGGTTGGTGCATGAGGCCGTAACCCACGGATACGTGAATCACGCGGTGTCCAGTAATCAATCCCCTCGCAAAATACTAATTCGGGGCGATGGATTTTTTTATAGACTTCTGGAGTGGCTCCCCCTGCCCAAGGCTCTGCCTGTACCAACGGCCACTTATAAACCGATAGAGTTATAATTGCTGGAAAGATAAGATCTTTCTGTTCGGCTTAGCCTACCCAAGTTATTACAACCCTGGCTTGAGTAGTGAACATGGATTAGCGATCCGTACTCGAACCCGAGATATTCAACCTGTGATGCCAACATGTTATCCACTAGGCCAGGCGCGTAGCTTAAAGCGCTTTTACCTATGGAGCTAGCGAGGAACATCCCGTATTCCATACCTAACTGTGCTGCTATAATTGTGAATTAACTAAGCGGCATCTGGTGTTACGGACGAAATAAAAATCCAATAGTATTTAATATTGTTTTTATAGTCCGATCCAGTAGAAACTCCTGACGAACATGCAAGGCCGTCAAAAGTAAGGCGGATTATACGAAAGTCGCGCAGAGTAAGTTGATTATTAATATCGTACTTTGACGATTAGTGCTGCAACTTCCAAATGCAATTATTCTCGAATTGAATCATATCATTGATCCTTTTGATACTGATTCCATTTTTGAATTAATCGGTGGAAGCGACGTCAGAAGTAGTCTAGAAGTCATCCACGACTTGTTTGTTTCCTTTTAGATGCCTATTACGTCACGCAGGAAATACGTTAGAACTATTCCAGAGCCCGTACGTACAGAGTCAGATAAGAAAATTTTAATTGGAAGGTTCCATAAATGGCCATTTTCTTCTTTCATTTTGATGAAATTTTTCAAGAAATTTACATAAAATTTTACAAATGCTTTACATTCACATATCATATTAAGGGTAAAGACGACTCTTTGGAAACATATTTTTTTCATAGCCACTCATCTGAGTGGATAGCCACTCATCTGAGTGGATAACCCCGAACACGGCTTTGCATCACCGGTCACTTGAAGAAATTATATAATTTATTTGCAGGTCGCCAAGGTTAAAGATCTTCAAATACTTAGAGAAGATCGTAAATTCAAAATTACTTGGACAGGGAGTACGAAAAGGGAGTACGAAGTTAGGATATTTGTTGATGGAGTTTGGAATTGGGAAGCGCCCATAGTACATGAACAGCAATTCATTATAGAGTCTCCAGAAGCGGATAAATATTATCACGCCGAAGTACGAGCCCGGAATGAGCACAAAATTTACTCAGATGTTACTGTTACTGAAAAAATTAAATTAAGTGAGTACTGGGAAGTGTTGGGAGCGAGTGGCCCTTACACGTCAATTTAAAATTGACCTTTATTTCCAAATATGGGGTGCTGATGGAACAGCCTGTTCATCAACAGCCTATAATCGGACTAAATCCCATCAACATGGTCTTTTTTTTTAATTTTGGAAAAACGAAATTACTGCATATGACCAAGGGTGGCAGTACGGTACGGTACGAAATTTTTATCGTACTTCGAACCAGCAAAATAATTTCGTACCGAACTTCGTACCGTACCCTTCGAAAATTTTCCGTACCGTACCGTACGATATTATTTTTTTCGTACATCGTACCGAACTTCGTACCAGTACGAAATTAAGTTTGATTAATATTTTTCATTTATCGTACTAAATTTCGTACTAGTACGAAAACAGGTACGATTCGCTGGGCAGCAATTTCGTACCGTACCAACAACCAACGTCCAAATCAGCTTTATTGTAAGATCTGGCCAATGCAAGAAACATCACCAACATCTTACATCAAAGTGATGCAGTTTTATACTATCTGGTTTAAAATCCAGCACAATAAAACATGGGCTAAGCATATGTGACCCCAATATCATTGTTCACACAGCGCATAATATGAGAATGTTAGACCGGCGATGATAAATAGTGGTAGGGTTATGAGAACATTATCATTGTGCATTTTCAAATCTGGTATTTCTGGTGCAATTTATGTTCTCTTCAAATTACTGAAAATTGCTATTTATTTTTTAATACCAGACAAACGTATTCCCGACATGCCCCGTTGTCTATATCGTGACTTGGCTGTTTTTTTTACAAAATATATATTTTAATTAAGATGAGCTTCATCTAACACTCAACTTAAAAAAGCCTAAATATATCTTTATATTCGGATGAGAATATACTTCTGCGTGTCTGAGTACAAACAAAACGTAATAGCGGTGGTTACTTGTTAACTTAGTTGCATAGTTGGTCAGGGGGAGAGAGTTTTCAAGTTAATTTTCATATAATTTTCGCGAGCCTGCGTTGCGCAATATTTTTCCCTGATTAATTTTGTATATTTCGTAGCATTTAGGCTTTAAAGTGAAAATTTTTATTCAAATTTTACAAAACTTTCAGCGGGCTTCCGGCGCGCAGGTACATTTTCCTGTCTGGTAATGTTTATTTCAATCTTAAAACATGTATTTTTGTTTCGTTCTCAATAAAATTTTGCGCGCCTCCGGCACCCTAATCTTTTTGTAAATTTGAAAGCCTATGTTTGCATGTTGGAAAAAATGTGCCCCCCTCCTAAATTATTTTCTGAATCCGCCACTGTATTTGGGCAGTGCTTCCTACTCCACTGTGAATTTTAAATAAAAACCGGTCAAAGCACATCGGCGATGCTAACGATATATTCAGAAACTACACCGTGATTTTTAGTATTATGAATGCTGCTTATCTTGTCGATTTTAATCGGGCTATCACAACTTTCGTTATTAGAGAAAAATGCATTCAGTTTAAGACGTCATAAATCAGCGGCCTGTATGTATTTCCAAGCAATCACAATGTTTTACGCCACTGCAGTAAAACCGATATACGACATAGCTCATCTAATCAGCTCAAGTGAATCAGTTGCATTATTATTACCATACCTGCGCCGCTTTCAATAATTTTAAAATTGCCCTTTAGTTAAAAATTCTTTGATAGACACAATTTATATTATTAGCGCCCTTTTATAAAACGGCATAGATGTTAAATAAAAATATTTTTTTGGAATTAATTTGAAAAGAATAAAGTGTAATGCCAAAGTACGAAAAAGAGTACGGTACGGTACGAAATAAATACCGAACTTCGTACCGTACCGTACTAAGTACGAAAATTGAAAAATGAATCGTACCGTACTATCGTACCGGAAAATTCAATCGTACCGTACCGAACTTCGTACCGTACCGTACCGTACTACCAGCCTTGCATATGACCAGTAAATTTACTGCTACTTTTGGTACAATTTATATTGAGACAGGCTATACGTATTAGACCTTGCTGGCCTAGAACACGAATGTGCTACGTATATCCTCTATCAATAGTCAACAGCTCTGATTATAAAATAGAACGGACTAACATGACAAAATTCCTAGGTAAGGAGCTGGGCAATGGTGCATCAATCGATGAAGCACGGCCATTGCGAATAGGACACAAGACATATGAAGGATACCTTAAAGGGGCATCAAAACGTTCGGAAAAAGTCGCAATCAAACTCCTGGATATCACCGATGAAAACGAGAGTCAGTTATTACACCGAGAGATTGATAATAATGTGAAACTACTCAGTCACGACAATACAGTGCTTTATCGATGTTCTGGCAGAGTTGAAGGCATTGGCAATCGTGTTTTTATAGCCATGGAATTATGTGACACGGACACACTGCATGAACTGGTAATAAAGAAGACATTAAACATAGAGAAGAAAACAGTGCTGACACATATCATGAGAGGACTGTGCCACATACACAAACATAATATCGCACATAGGGATCTCAAGCCGCAAAATATCTATCGTTCATTAAATGGAGAGAATATTAAAATTGCTGATTTCGGCCTCAGCAAAGAGAGAAAAGAAGATGAAGACGATTTTTCCAAGTCTGTACAAGAAGTAGGCACAACTGGTTGGGGCTCTCCCGAACATTACGAAGGAAAAAGGATGTATTTCGAATCGGATGTATACTCTGCTGGTCTTGTATTTTATTTCGTATTGTCGGATGGATGTCATCTATTCGGAGATGATCGTCGCCGATGGAGAATAAAAATCATTGATGGCAAAAAACCGGATTTTAGAGGTCTCATGTGCCCCGATTCGTTAATAGCCAAGGATTTGATATGCGCGATGATTTCGAGGAACCCCAATGATCGCCCAACCGCTGACCAAGTTTTAAAACATCCATATTTTTGGGATTATGAGAGGAAGCTGAATTTTTTGAGTTCAGCAAAAGATTACCTGATTCCTTACGTATTGCACAATTTCGATCGAATTGATCACATTACTAGAAAAATTGTCAACAACATAAAAAGGAGAAGTGTTCCATTCATGCACGCCAATGGCTGCAATGGTGATTGGTTAAAGTTACTGAAGAATGTACCAGGCAAATCTCGTAACGTAAAAAAGGGTAGAATAGCGAGGGAGCTTACTTCAATAGCAAAGGGTATAGCACATCCTTTCAAAAAATATGATCATCATTGCCCGATACATTTGATACGTTTCATTCGAAATATTGATACACATTTTGAAGAAAAGCCTTACCTGTCAACCATGCTGACAAGTCGAGAAGACGTTTGGAATTTTTTTTACGACATTTTCCCTGAGATACTTCTTATTGTTTTCAGATCGATCCAGGAGCAATACCCTGAAGTTAAAAATTGTGACGGTTTCTCGGTGACCCTCTCTCATTATTTTTAATGATAATTTATGTTGAAAAAACTCGCCATATTCGATATATTTGGTAAATTATGTTTATAAATTTGAATACTTTTTATTGAAGGAAGCAGCATTTGATAGGACAAACAATTTTTTCTTCAGTACGGCAAAGACAGAACTGTGAGCGACTGTACTGGATAGAAATCTAGTCCTTTACTACCTTAAAATAGTCCGTTGCCATGGCGATACAGCGAAGAGTCATTAAATTATGATGTCACAGATACGAACTTGAGACATTAGTTACAAAATACTTGCACAATTTCGTTAACTTTATTTATTGGTTATGATTGATTGTTATAATTATCAATGTTTGAATTATGTGTAGTTTATTTGTTTTATGTACGTGTCGCAAATATTCAATAGTTTTCGCACGAAATGTCCTTGCTGGCGAAGTGCACTTTGTGTGTAATAGTAAAACAATAGAAATCATTCCAAAGAGAACCGAACTGGAATAGAATACACTGTAACAAAAGTAAACAGTAAATTTACTGGTCACTTGTCAGTAATAGCATATTTCCAAAGTTAAAAACGCCATGTTGAAGAGATCTATGCCAATTATGGGCTGTTGATGAACGGCACCTTAGCGGTGCGTTACATCAACACCTCATATTTGCCAGAAAAGGTCAATTTTTAATTTTTTTTAATTTTTAATACTGCCAAAAAAAATTACTGTCAAAGACCAGTGATTTTGTTGCATGTTTGTTACAGTGGACAGTGAGTGCAGAGTTCGAATTGAATATTTTGGCTATTCGCTATATTAACTAATTTAATAAATATAAATTGGTTTTCAAACTATATACAAGCAAGGATGGCCAGAACCGAATATTTAACAATTCCGAATACCTTCTGAAAAAATAATTCCGGAAACGAAATATAGAATACATTCTAAATTCAGTCACGTTTTTGATGAAAGGGAGCATTCTGACGTTTTTAAAGATAAACAAACATGACAAAATAAAGAAAATTTTGATCAAAGTACACGATTACCTTTATTAAGAGAAAAAACTATGTCAATTTGGGCAGCAAACACGAATTTTTCTGTTGATTTGTCCGGATTTATGCAATAAAATGACATATTTTTATGAACAAGTATTTTACTATTTCGAATATGTTCATTTTTGAATTATTCGGATATTCGATTCGTTTTGGGCAACACTGTACGCAAGTGAGACCAAATTACTGCTGGCAAGGATTTATTGAATTTCTATGTTTTTTGAACCTTTGACCTCCTTCAAACCCTGACTAGCGGTATGTTTCCTGGGCGTCTACATGGTGTAAATCAAAAATATCTATAAGTGGGGATCGCAGCACTCTTGTAAAAATTTTCAACTTTTTAACACAACTTACTTCGCGCGTTCGAAGGTTCCGATTTCCCCTCCGATTTGATCGTTTTTTTGTGAATTATTGTTAATCCAACGGCAAAATATATCATACATACTCATATAATATAATTCATATATCATACATAATCTTACATCTTTCTCCTGAGTATAAATTGTGCAAAATATATTCGAAGTGATCCTTTTTTGCGTGTTTTTCTTTGAATTTTTTTAAGGCTATATTATAAAAGTGTACAGCAGGCATTGACTTATACTGATTATTGGTATTGAGCTTCAAGAATATATATCTGCATGAAATAAATATTCCCTTCAATTTGTCGAGAAATGACAACCGGGATAGAATTTTTGAGACGTGAAAACCAGCAAATTTTTGCTATTATGAGCTACTACAACTTTATCGCTATTTATTGTTCATCTGTGCCGAGTGCCTCCTCGAATTTCGAATCGCAAAGATGGGCCAGATATCGCCACTTTTCTGCTTGATAAGTACTTTTGTAATGGAGATTTGAAGCATGATTACCAATTTTTTTTTAAAAATATCAATCATATTTTGGTGGTCCTTGATAAAGAGGATCAAGTAAAAGTGGGGTGGGGTTCTCGGTAGCGTTTTCAAATATTTAGATGAGTTTCATTGAAAAGATCAGATGAGACGATGCTAGTAGCTTATCCTGAAAGACTGGCGGCAGCATTCTTATTAAAAAATCGGACCCAAGCACTGTTGGTGGCTATCAAGGAGTCCTGATATTTTTTTTTATAGCCCCATCTTAGATTGGATCACCCTGAACAGAGGCCACTATACGTCACTGTACCACCAAGACCCTGTCCAGTGGCCAACACCCGGGAGAATCGAAACGTGACACAAGAGCACGCTGGAACTTCGAAGCGCCGTAGAAATTCGGCGTCAGGTTCTTGATCCAAAACCAGCATAAAAATATGAGTCGATCGCTCCTTTTTAACTTGTGAAAGTCGCACAGGGGAAGGTTTGTCTTGTGGATATACCGGAAAGGACCGCCAGCAAAATGAAAAATACCGGAAATGACTGAAAAGTGTCCAGAGGAGTCAATTTCGATCGGGATAAATGAATCTAAATCTGAAACCTAAATTATCAGGTTCAAAAGACGAGGGATCTGTTTCTGACATTACTGGGAAGCGCAGAATGTGCACCTCTCGTATCCCTTTATTTCGTGTCCTTTGCCTTTATCAGGACTGGTTATCGAGTTCGTCTGACATTGCGGTTGACATGCAGGTCTATGGCTGAGGTCCAGTAATTTGGAGAAATTAATACGTGAGCTTCGGCATAAGAAATTCGAAAATAATTTCGGTATCAACCAATATAGTGAGGTTACAGGGATGGGTATTCCCGATGGTATATATACTTTGGCAAGTTTTAGTTCTGCTAATACAATTGGTAACGTGTAAAATACACCATGTATTATAACCATTTCGCTAATTTCGAAGACGGTATCGTTAGCACGAGATTTTAATCCTGCTTAATAAAGAGGAACAACGTAAATACGGCTCAGCAGTTAGGGCTAGCTAAAATCGAAAACCTTTTAATTTCAGGATATAATCGAATAATTTTATAGAAACTAAGCGAATATTAAAATCAGAAGTCTTATAACGAACAAACAAAGTCTTTTTTTACCCTCTTCCGATTTGCGTCAAATACGTGAGCGCGATGGCCTAGTGGTTAAACATGTTGGCATTACAGGCTGAAGATCTCGGGTTCGAGCCCGGCTCGCTTGATCCACTCTAAGAAGTGGCTATTAATAAATAAAAATGCTTCACCCTTATTTTCGGAAAAGTGTCGTTTTGTTGATTTCGGATTGTTGCAAATATCAATCAAATATTTTGGACAGTCCTATCAACAATATCGTTCAGAAACGAGTTCCAAGTTGAAAGATTTTGGTTAACATCCACTTATTTTTGCATACCTGACTTATATTGTGGGAGAAAGAGCATTGATCTGTGAACGTTGGCGAGGTCTCCACTGCTCATGATCATAAATTCACCCTGCATATTTGGATGACTATAGGCATGCGTGAAACACAGTATCGCCGTACAGCACCAAAGAATGCCATAAATTCGTTGGCGTTTTTCCTTTTATATATATACCGATACCGATTTTATATATATATAAAATATTTATTTAAGGTGAAACATATTTATGAGCGAAGGTGCGAATTTTGGTCAATCTTTATAATTTTAATTGCAGACAATGAAGACAGATGCGGACGGCGTGAGAAACTCCTTCGAAGTTCCACGAATTTTTTTGCAGATGCGGGTTTCGAACATGCATCTTGCCAAAGAGGATTGGCGGCGCACACAGCTTGAGGAACGCCTTACTGAGTAACTAACCAGGCACCAAATTTAGAATAGGGTCATGTTCGGGGAAGATTTTAGAACATGGCGTCAGATCACGGTATTTAATCCGTCTTTTCATGAGATAATGAGGTGGGCAAAGTATCACGAATTTGCGTAAAAAGCTATCCTGTCGTCATCAGTAGAATAATAAAGTAATGCTTTCAAATCGTGTTTTTCCTACAGCGCACGATTGGCAGTCCAGAATAAGTTGCATAAGTATAAATGCAAGGTGAAATACATAAAATCTTTGAAAACGTTGAACATTGATCTATTAAAGAACTAGTCCAACACAAGACTGCCAGGCAGTAATATATCAAATCTCCCAATTTTTTTTATTCCTGTACTCTCAATCTAAAAATAGGTACGGAACGCCGTATATTTCCCAAATTCATATTAAAGCTCTCTTCGTCCGGTCAAGTTAAGAGCTGTAATTCATAGAAGTTTCTCCATGTTCTAATCTTCCAGACAAACAGCAAATCATAAAATAGACTATTTGAGCCATGTCGTTACTGAAATAGTTTCCTTCCTTACCATTGATAGATCGAAAGCCCTTACAAAGCAATGGCACCTGACGCAATTTGAGCCCTCTGATGTATGAGAGATTCTGAACATAGGCGTAGCTGAAGTTTCCCCAAAAATTTAACAAGGGAGAACTGATGTGCTATATTGGATGTGCCCCCAATATCAGTGTTCCATTTTGTTTAGAGAATATAGCATAATATGAGAATGGTATACCGGTGGTGATAAATAGTGGTTGGATGATTTTGCTAAAAAAAATTCGGTATGAAGCAATATTCTGCATAAAAGTAGCATTGTGTCTTCACAATTCTGGTGCAATTTGTTCTTCTAATGGAGATGAGCATAAGCTAACATTCAACTCCAAATTGTCTAATATATCATTTTATCCTGATGTTTCTGCTCTGATAATTTTACTTCTATGTGTTAGAGTGTGATTGTGCAAACATAACGTAATAGTGGTGGTTACTAGTTTCATAGTTGGTATTTTTCGGCCACTGCTTCCTGTCTAAAGGAAAATTTGCAATAAAAGCAGGTCAAAGGAACATCACTCATGCTAACGATAGATATATTTTGAAATTACACCGAAGCTTTTATCATAAATTCGGTTTATCTCGTGGATTTTGGTTTATTGTCAACGGGTTATTATGTACGTCAACCCCATTCACCAGGTCCCAGTTCCGAACATTCTTTTTTTCGCGCCTTGAAATCACCAAATGTATTTGACCTAATCATGCGATTCACATAAGAGGGAATTTCGTCTTTTTATGTCGCTTAACCGACTAAATAGAAGCCACAAAATGACTTACAATGGCAGAATACAAACTACTAGTAAGCCATAGGGAGTCAAAAACATATTCAATACATTCGAAAACGAACATATTCGATATAGTAAATTCTTGATTTTAGATATATTTCAGAAAAGTGGGACATGAAAATATGTCATTTTTGTTGCATAAATACAGATCCAATCAACAAAACAAATTCGTGTTTGCTCTTCAAATTTACCTAGTTCCATGGATAGAGAAAATTGTCAACTATAATTTAAATTTTCTGGATTTTGCAATTTATATTTTTTCAAAAAAGCTTGAATGCTACCTTTCATAAACCTTTCATAAAAAAGTGAATTTATTCGATTTTACATGTTCAAAATTATTTTTTCAGAATTAGAAATGGTAAATATTCGGTTTTGACCATTCTTGGTTCGGAGGATATATTACCAAAATTAGGTTTTTGCATCTCCAATCCCGTTTTTTTGTTATCGTGTTACTGTATTAAATTGTTTAATTGTAAATTGTTTGTCCTAATTATTACGTCCATTCGCAGCTTTTCTTTCCCGCACGATGAGTGCTGTTCTATCCGAAATTTAGAATAGTCCAGGAAAAAGAGATTCCGTGACTCAGGATAGCCAAGGGTTATGGCTAATTGAATTGACTTATTTGATTCTTTCCAAACTTGCTTGCAAAAACAGGCTCCGACTGAATAATAGGCAAACTGAAAAACGGTTAGATTATTTGAGGTCACCTAAGGCAAATTTCGATCTAATAATGTAAAAATAACCAAATATGATCATGGCCAATGACTTAAAAACGTGTAAAATATACATTTATCAGAGCAAATGATCCGAAACTATTTTACTGTGTGCTTAATAGGTAACTTAGGTGTCGGATCGTGTGATCCGTAATCTAGCAAGGGTACTCACTCGGCACTGTTCGTCGTTAAAATCGGTATAATTTGTCACAGCTACTCCAAAATATTTACACGATGGTCATATTATCCAACCGAAAAACTGAACGAAATGAGCAAGAAACAGAAAATGATCCTCGATCTGAGTCTGCTGCGCCCGGCCTGCGAGAACAATACACATTAGGACAAGAAGGCTACTTTGGGCGCCAAATATCTGCTGGCAAAAATAAGCTTGCCAGAAATATTTGCTCCAATTTTGTTTTGTATTTGTAATTTGTAACTTTTTGTAATTATTAAAATATAGTATTTGCAATCGTTCGTAGCTGTTAAATATAAGCTTTTAAACCAATCAATATTTTTAAATTGAATTAAGACCTTTTTATTTGGTTCTGTGCTGCAAAGTGAAATATTTGCCGAAAATATAACACCTATTTTGTACATCTCAAAATCAAATTAAATGTCGTCACAAAGGGCATTGTGGCGTCACATACACATCTTCGTTTTAGTTTTCATGGGCACGATGCCATTTCGTGTTCTCGATTCAGATGGAAAATAATCAAAAACACATTGGTTACTAGAAAATTTATTTTATGTTGAACTGTTTCAGATCAAACTTGGACAGATGTTTTGCAGAATGGCACTTGAATCATTGATTGTATTTGTTCTTCAGTTATGCAATCATGCATTGGCTGGTATTTGTTAGGTGTATTTCTTTGCTTACCTCGGGCATGGATGGAGTAAGCCATCCGAGATCACTTCATCCTTTACCCAAGGATCATGCTTGAATAATGTTGAGTTTACAAGTCTGTGTAAACTGTTAAGTCATCTGCAAAACTGATTCATGATAATAAGAATCATTCTTCCTGTAGGGCAGTACAGTGTAGGCAACTTGTTTCCATCTCAGGTCATTACACGCGTTGGCGCAATCGAGTAATTATATAGGAGTCAAAATTGGGCAAATTGTCAATCGGCGTGACGATGGCGGGGGTTTTGTCCAGCGCGCCCAAAAGTGTTCTGGCTCTGGATAGGATAGGATTTCATTTTTATCCTGCGGGAGAGGAAAGCCGAGAATACAGCTCAACCTTATGGCGAACCACGACTTCTCGTGTAGATACCAGTCCTGAATCGTGGTGGAGTTTTTTTTGATTGTCGTACTTCTCATTTTTCCTGTGCATGGACCTCTGAATTAAATTTATTGGGAATATTCAGTAATACTAAATCTTTACTGAAAGCCTATCTGCTATAGTCAAGTTTATTAATAATTTCCCTCCCCCCATTTTAGGTTTCACCTACCTGGTTATTCCCGCAACTGCCTACGCTGCAATTACCGTACAACAATTCAGGTACGGTACAGAATGTACCCGACTTCTAACTGATCAGTGATTAGGAGTTGTTGGTTGTGAGTTGAACTGTGGCTGATCTGTGATTGTGGGTGGCTATCGCCTTTTTTCGAGAAAGCCTAGATTTAGGATATGGCAGGCAGGTGTTTGAATGTCAGAATGTGGGCTGGTGGTGTAAACTGGCAACAATAATGCTCATCTGTCAGTCTGTGCCAAAGCTGGACCAGCCCTATAATCTATGTCCAAGCTTTTTTATTAGAGACATAGCATTGGCAGACATATTCTAGTCCCCAACCCCTGCAGCCCATACCCTAACCCAGAACCCAAGCCTTAACCACCCTTAAACTAACGTCGTTAAAGATATACTGTATATGGGACACTGAACATACTCTGTACTGCATATGGGACATAGCCAAATTTAGAATTATAACAGGTCTCATGAAGTTTAATGCCATATATCCGATTAACGTTATCATAAAGTTTTCCATGTTGGAAGCGACTCATCCTAACCCTTGACAATGCCAGATGCTTGCAGCTTTGGTGCTCTCTGGTTAGAACGAGAATATTCGCCAGTTTTAATTTTGATTACATTCAGGAATATGGTACGGTACTAAACTTGTATGGTACTAAACTTGTATGGTACTACTCGGTACTAGACCCATTATAAATACTCTATGAAATAAGTCTAAACAAGTTCATAAGTTGCCATTCTGCCATTGAGATAAAACCTCTGCCTTAAGGCCACACTACACGTGCAGTTGTCTTACTGCTGTGCTGCGTTACGTTTCGGATAACAAAATGAAAACAGCAATACACACCTGAATTAGTTTGCATTATTCGTGTTCACATGCCTACAAAGCATGCAACGAAAGGAGCACTTTTCGTTAGCTTTCATAGCAAACCATTCTGTTTCATAGGAAAACGCAAGTAAATGCATGCAGAGCATTGCGCTTGTGTAAAACGCAAGGGTAGAATGAAACAAACCTAGAAAAAACACAATCAACGCAAACGTGTAGTGCGACCTTAATGCGCTAAACAGCTACCAGTTAACTACATGGGGCATTGAGATACAGGATAATACAGATACAGGCATTGAGATAAGTTGATTTTCATTTTGCTGGGACTGTATTTTGTATTGTTACGTTTGATTTCGGTATCATCAAATATTATTAACAAAATGAAATTCACATTCTGCCATGGAATTCAAGAAAAAAATGTGTTTTGTGATGACGTGGCTCATGAATCACCAGTATGTGTTTGGATTTCCAGGTTTCATTATTGTAATCCGGAATAGTGTTGAAGTGAAGGTTCATAGATTCATGTTATGGGAGGCTCGAACACCAAACTCACACAAGCGGCATCTCAGCTTAAAAAGGTCAACGAGGCCGTTAAGTATGGAGCAGACGCACTAACTACACATGGGAAACGGAAAATTAAAAATCAAAGTCAACAATACATGGCAGAAGAAAAACTAGATAAATATATGAAAGAGGAACTTCAAAACCCTAAGCGAGCGCCACTGAACTTGCCAGATATTGAATTTCCAGAAGAAATAAAATCGCAAAAATTGAATGAAGTACGGAGCCTTCAAGAAGAAGACAAAAGCTTCGTAAATATGATGAAAAATGTTTATTTGACATCTTCAGAAAATCCCGACAGGATTAAAGGTCAATCTGATTCCAAGCGTAAACTTCCTCAATCCAAAACTCACGTCTTGGGGTCGTTTTCGGACTCTGATATCCCCAGAGGTCGTGCGAAAATCAAAACAATTGTCGACGCTATGTATAATAACCAAATGAACCCAACAGATTGGGGGCCAGCGGAAATCGCTGAAAAAATCAGAGTCCGTGAAATGGACATGAAAAATGTTTTAGAAAACTTTGAATTAATTAAACCTGGAGATATAGTCCGTGGTCAACAACCTAATGTAACTGTAGATTTTAGAAAAAGTAGTTGATAAATGGTTCTCAGCTCTGCGGTATGACCTTATTTGAGTAATCGGGTGTTCTAGGTAATTTTTATTCGAATATTTCTGAATTGGTTCATTTTGCAGTAAAATCATGATATATGCCAAATTTGACGTTGTAAAATTTGACATAAATCATGATTTTGCTGTGAAACGTACTCAAATGTCGGCAGTTTTGTTCAGCTGAAATTTTGAAACATTGCTGTATTTCCAGCGAATTTTTAATAGAGTTTGTGCCCAAGAAAAGGTAATTGACATACAAGGAAAATGTGAAATCAGTTTAATGCAAAGGTCACAGAATCTTGTTTCCTTTGGATGTCAATTTCTCTGTATGGCTGAACTTACTTCCAAAAATTCAAATTCGCTATGAGCAGTCAACTTTGAACCATCTTATTCATTTTTTTCATTATTACTATGTAGGACCTTCATTTGAAAATTCATATTTAAGATAATGAGTGTGTGAATAAGCAAGGGCAGGTTGAAGGTCTTGGTAATCCATTTCCACCACTCAACCCAGGGTGTAATAACTCGGTAAGGCTCGATCGAACTGGAAAAGTTCTTTGTTTCATTATTACTATGTAGGACCTTCATTTGAAAATTCATATTTAAGATAATGAGTGTGTGAGTAAGCAATGGCAGGTTGAAGGTCGTGGTAATCCATTTTCACCACTCAACCCAGGGTGTAATAACTCGGGAAGGCTCGATCGAACTGGAAAAGTTCTATCTATCGCACAACACTAACCCTACTCGTCTATCTATAAATGACTGCTAGTAGAGGGCTTTGGCCAGGGTGATGTGCTCCAAATTATCTCCTTATTTATACCCACTTATTGGAGTGGATCACCGTGATCAAAATCCTGTACTAGCGGCCACTTATAGATGAACAGCGTTAGAAATGCTGTCAAGATATGATTTTTTCCTGTTCTGATTAGCCTACCCAAGTTTTTACACCCTGGTTTGCGTGTTGGAGATGGATTAATGGACCAGACTCGCCGGGGGTTGAATTCGAGGTCTTCACCTGCGATGCCAACTTCTTTAACCACTAGGCCATTGCGCCTTTTTTGGAGGTTGTATTTGATGATGCTGAATTCACCAGTCTTGGTTTATTAACTTTTGAACTTATTTATTTACAGCATTTATAGTTCATATCGCTACATTTATTCTGTTTACTATTTGGGGAAATATTTGAAGATTGCAAATTTATCTTGGACGTATCAGTTTATTGCAGGTGTGGATAATAAAAATGACGTGCAATGGAAAGGCTGTAGAAACAAATGAGTTCTTGGAATATAATCCTTCAAAATCAGAAAAACTACCAAATGGAGTATTACACATCACAGAGAAAACACAGAAATCAAATAACTTGAATGGAAGAATGAAACCGGATTTTACGGACGTTCCAAGGAGTTCTATCTTGAGTAGAGTAAAAGACTTTTTACCGCAGATAAGTAAAGCGAATTCAGAACTTCAGACCGAAATTTCTCAAGGAAAATCTGAAAAATATGACATTGAAAATGTAAATGACTCTGAAAAAGTTATCGAAATGGATTTATCACTGGTGCCAAACGAAGAGGGGGAAAGTAAAAGTATTCCAGCTCCGATTTTGGATTTATTAAACTCTAATCTGGATAATTCAGACTCATCCAGTGACAGCTCTTCAGACGATGATGAAGAAATCATTGATAAAGTAATAAAAACGAAGAAAGAAAGTAATGATTTGATACGGGAAGTGTGATCAGAAAATATCTGAGAACGTAAGGCGACTGTTACAAAAAGTTAAAGAGTTTGGAAACTTACACAAGTTCGAAAGTTGATCACTTCTGGGAGTCTTAGAGCTGAGGCTGTCTAAAATATTCGCTTAGTTCAGTGATATTCGAATCATAAATTATTAGATTCGATTTCTGCAACAATTCACAATGATTTTTTTCAAAAAAACATGTTAATTTACATGTAAATTAGAAGCTGAGAAAAGGAAATCTTTGTTTGTTTATTATTTGACTCCTGATTAGATTTGATCTGTAACCAAAAGGTATTTGATTTTGGCCACTCCTACTTAAAGCACTCAATCATGGTAATAAATTCTGTACTCTTGCGTTTCTCATTCTTTAAGTTTTATGTTGCAAAGACTAAAAAATTGTATGGATGCCTCTGTGTACCTGAATGCTGCTTTTTTATAGCCACTTGTTAGAGTGGATCACTCTGTCCAAGGCCCTGTAACAGTGGCCACTTATAGACGTACAGGGTTACCAATTACTGGAAAGATGATATCTTTTCCTGTTTGGCTTAGCCTATCCAAGTTATTACACCCCGGGTTGAGTGATGGGCATGGATAAGCGAGCCGGACTCGCTTCACAACAGTGTTAAAGTATTCAAACTGGTAGATTGTCTGCTGCTCTGACAAAGACTGTCATAATGCCAGCTTCTTTGTTACTTGGACACCCAAAGAAAATTTAGCAACCTGGCAATATTCCATTAGATATGTGTGGCCAGAAGGTACAAATCTCTTATTTCAAGTGACTTGTTGTAGCCAAACGGTATAAAAAGGTTCAAAACCATCAACACTGCTACAGCAGTGTTGATTTTTATGAACCTCTTTTTGTCCATCCGAAGAAAATCACACGGACATTCGGACACCCAAAAAAAAAAGATTCTCCAATCCCACTCTGACAAGAAAAAAATGGATGTAACCATAAGAAAAACTACATAAATATTTTATGATGGATTTTCGTAGTAGATTACCATAATGAAATTTGCTATAGCCATGCAGGAGAAACATTTGATGAGACATCACTTCAATCCTTTTTCTTGTTTTCATTCCAATCTTTTAATTCAACAATCATGTTTTGTTTTATTTCTATCCATTTTTCTAACTAGACTCTTGTGCTTTGTTGTCCGGAAATATTATCATATCAACCTTTAGCAGACACACTAGCGTGCCTAAGGCGCATGGAAATTTTCCACATTTTAGATTGAATTTTCACACGCAATCCTAAAATCTTACAGGGGGTATTCTTTCTCTGTATTATTGGGGGTGAGGTATCTCCATTTCAGAAAAATCTCCCATCAAGACATTCAAGTCCTGAGAAAATTGTCATTTCTAAAAAAGTGCTTGCCGAATCTTCAAATCAAATTTTAATAATTTTAATGGTGCTAATGAGTGAATTCTTTTTTTTCTCAGAAACTTCTTTCTTACTGAAAATTGAAAAATGTTATCAGATAACATGTAAATACTCAACCTGGAATCGAAGCAAGTCGTACAAGATTTGGATAATATACTATAGAGAATTTTAACGTAAATTTTTGGATTAACTGTTAGCGTGGTTTTGGAATTATCTTAAAGTCGTTATCAGAAGAGATTTTGATTGGTCAAGATGTCTGCTGGAACAAGGAAATTTGTAAAAGGTAGTTGAAAGATTGAGGGGTAGTTATAAGGAATATTCGCAAACTGACGTAATGCCAGCTATTTTGCTACTCGGCATTGAAAGAAAATTCAGCAAATGGGCAATATTCCATGATATACCTGTGGCTAGAAGATTTAAATATATCTTTCCGAGTGTCTGGTTTTCCCTACATTTCAGAAAAGGCTCGAAATCATCAATACTGCTATGAAATAGCAGTGTTGATGATTTTGAAGCTTTTTTGTCCATCAGAAGAAAATCAAACATTTCGGACACACGAAGAAAATCAAGATTCTGACACCCTGCATAGTTTCATGTAGTAATTGTTGAACTGATGATTTGAAAACAATATTTGTTTTGAAAAAAATTATGTATTTCCAGGATTTTTTTGCTACGAGTCGATTGCTGTACGGAATGATACTATGCTATTTGCTACTTCTTTGTTTTCGTGCGAATATTTTCGAGTATCTGGTTTCGAATACATAGTAGAAAAGGCTCGAAATCATCAATACATATCAGTGTTGATGGTTTTGACGCGTTTTTTGTCCATCTGAAGAAAATCAATCATTTTGGACACCTGAAGAAAATTAGGAATGTGACATTCTGCATGTACTAATTGCTGATGATGTTTAAAAAATATTTTTTTTTTAAAAAATTATTTTTTTTTTAAAATAATTTTTATATTTTTGAGATTTTCGTCCTATGAATCGATTGCTGTGTGAAATGATACTATGCTATTTGCTACTTCTTTGTTTCCTTTTGAATAATTTTTGTTGAATAAATTGATTTATATGTTATGGATGTTATGTGGTTAGAAGCATTGAAAGCCTAAGTTGACCCAAAGACTTTTTAAATTTGCAAAATTTTTTTCAAATTTTGAATTATGAATCTGCCTCGTTGGAACTCCATAACTTTTAATTTCTAATTTCAGGTCTGAACAGACCCGGTACAGCATCGAAGAGAAGAGAGAGCGCAACACAGGCCGTCAGAGATAGCATGTATTCATCTGCTGGGTCTGAATTGGTGAGTCAACACTTTAGTGCACGGGGAGTCCCACGGCCCCTCTATCGTTTGCAAAAAAAATTTAAGTGCCCTGCAGTACCATCGAGATATAGAACTACAAAAACTTGTTGTTCGGCGTTTCAGTAACAAACATGATGGTATGGGCTAAAAATTTTTCCAATTTCCGCCGTTTCCTGTGTTTCATAAGATGCTATTTCAAGGAATCTTAGGAGGTGATGGTGGGCTTACTGTCACCCAGGGCATAGGCCATTCACTGCACTCTACGATAAGGGTCAAGTTCTGCATAAGATGTTTGCATGCACTGGTCTTAAATCTTATGAAGCTCTGCCTTATTAGTAATTCTTAGTTGGCTGCCTCAGATCCTGCTTTGAATGAAAAGTATGTATCATGTATTATACCAATAGAGAGCATTTTTTTTGATGATTTTTATTGAGGAAATATGGTAGTGATCAGGTTGACAGCAGAATAGAGGAAGTCAGCTACTCTGCCACGAGACACACAAAGAAAAACAGGGTTTATCAGATGAAAATTCGGGAATTGAAAATATTTCATAATACAACTCCTGCTATAAGAATGAAATGTCTCTTTTGAGTGTGGTAGCAACCAAACTTCAGAAAATGGTTCAAAATCATCAATACTGCTATGAAATAGCAGTGTTGATGGTTTTGAAACGTTTTCAGTCACACAAAGAAAATTCTATTAATGTTCCAGACACCCGAAGGAAAATAATGTTATGTCAGCCGGCGCTCATGCCATTCTCTTCGGATTGATTAAAGGTTTCAAAACCATCAACACTGGCATGAGCGCTTCAGACACCTGAATAGAAACAAGACTTTCTCACCCAGGCTGACATGTATTATTTATTATTTTTCTTTGGGTGTCTGTGACCAAAAAGCTTCATTTTCTTCGGGTGTCTGGTAGCGGTAGACAAAATTGAATATATTTTGGTCTCAGAATCGTATGATTTTCTTCAATTTTAAATTGTTGCAAAAATTGAAACGAATAATTCATGATTCGAATATCGCGGATCGAAAATTTTGATCAGCTCCAGTGTCTGGTGGTTGACCTTCTGCCAGCCTGATAGTGACCTTCACTGAACCAGAAATGCTTAAAAAATTGAGACAGACAATTTAGTTTGTGCGACTTCAATCCAGACTATGCCAATCACTTTTTGTCTCAGCCGTTGCATTCCACTTTCGAAAATGTTTTCAGACTAACAGACCAAGTTGAAGTTCAATATTGATTATTTTTCTTTTTTGTTTGTTAGGTGTCAGTTTAATAGTTTGCTGACTTTATTTTAGGCTTTGTTCATTCTGCAAATGTTTCGTCTTATTTCGTGTTGCGCTATTTTTGCCTTGGCTATGTTAGCGGATAATATTTGCTCTGTAGGTATGGGATTTAGAATTTTTCAAACGTATTTCCTGCATGTCGTAAGAGATGGCTATAAGGAAGCATAGAAGTGGTTGATGTTTTTTTTTTTGGTCAGGATAACTACTCATCCGTATTCTATTTGACCAGCAGCCCTGGGCGATATCTGACCCTATTGCTTTAGTTCTATTCCAGATGTTTTCCTTTTTAAAGTTCAGCTGCTGGTACTTAGTTGCTGCTGGTCGTTAGTTGGTTCCTTCTAGGCACTGCTTCCGAGCTTGTTCAGAGTGAATTTCAATAAAAATGAAAAAATTTACTTCGAACAAGTGCTCTTTATTATCAAAAGTCATAAATTTATTATAGCGTATTCCGATCCATTTATATTTCCACGCATTCTGTGCTTCTATTAATAATAAATATGTCTCATGTTTAATTATTACTTGTCATTGAGGACTTTCCCATGGTTTTACGAACGTATACACGAGGTTATTGATAAATAGAATATTGATAAATGCAAATTAACGTTGAAAATATATTATATCACGATAATTGTATTCAATTTAACAATAATTTGGTTCATTTGTTTCGAGCGTTGTGTGATGCCAAGGTGTGGTCCAACCTTGGATCTTATCGGGTAGTTTTTTTTAATTTTTTTTTCTCTTATTAGACACCTGAAGAAAATGGATTTCATTGGAAGAAAATTTTGGTATGAAATAGCATTGTCTGTGGTTCTGAAGCTTATTGTCAATCCAAAGAAAGTGACAGGTACATTTCAGACACCTGAAGAAAACCAAAATTCTCCCAAACCTTGAATGAACCCCATCGTTTTTAACAAAAACAATGAAATTTGACTCATTTTTCATGTTTAATAAAATCTTGTTTTAAAGTTTCTGATATACATGACTGTTTGAAATATGGCAATTTGCAAAATACGTGAAATATATATGATTAAAATATTCATAGCAATAGGTCAACATGAAAACCGTCTTGTGCTAATATCATTTACCAAAAATCAAACATTGCCGACACCACGTTAACGTTGTTTATGATCTTGAAACTTTTTGGTTCTTTTATAAAAATAAGATTCAGTCTTGTTCCCCCTGAAAAAAATCTACCGTCCTACATGTGTGTAAACATTAACTTTCATGTGTTAGCTTCATTGTATAACGATGATGTAACGACTATTTTTAGGATTTCTTGCGTATTGTAGAATGGATAAATAGCTCTCAAAATTCAATAGAAATTTCGAGTGTCAATGAAAGAATGTGTATTGCCCTCTCGACAGAATTTATTGAGCATGATGTCATGTTAAAAAATACGAAAAATATTTTATAGTGCTCGCTTTCTTTTTTCTTGAATTTCACTCTAAGCCAATGGATTTTAAATTAAAAAAATTCACAATGGGACTGAACCGTAAATCAAAGTGCAGTGAGTGATATCTGCTCTGGACGAAGGTAAAACCTCGTACCACTGAACTTGTGCAGACTGTACTTTTATTCAGGTTTGAGGTTTTCCCATGCGGACGCTTGTTTGGAAATATTATAAACCTTATCTTGCAAACAATTTAATTTTAATCATCTAGAAACGAAATCAATTAATTTAAGAGATGTAAATGGTTTTTGCAATGACCAGGCTGACTTGCAGAATAACATCTACTCTGCTACTTAGATACTCGAAGCATGACTGCCATAAGAAGAAAATTTAGCAAATTCTGTAGAAATTCATGATAAATCTTTTGCTAGAAGATTAAAATAACTTTTTCTTCTGAGTCTGGTAGTACCCAAACTGGAGAAAAAAAATCAAAATCACCAATTTACTGCTATGAAACAGCATTAGTGTTGATGTTTTTAAACTTTTTTTCATGACTTTATGACTTTATTTTTTGCACCCAAAGAAAACAAGATTTTGTCACCCAGTGTAGATACCACTCACTGTATTCTACTACTGTAGTAGTTAAGTTCTGTATGTTTTTACACCGAGGTTGCAGTTGCTAATTCTACATTGCATACGATACTTTTTTTTTTAAATTTGCTCAAAGCAAAATAATGGAAATCCTTTGAGAAAGATTTTCACAAACGACCGAAAGGCAATGAGCTCTGAATTGATATAGTTCATCACTCATGATAAACACAACAAATTAGTGAGGAACTTTTCAGTCTCCTTGACTTAATTGAGAGTCTGAAACCTCAGCATAACCTTACTAGCCTTATTTTCAAAATTTGATTTATGAAGTTCTTTCGTATTCTTATTTCATTGCTTTTGCTCTAAAAGAATGTGTATTCACAGCTAGAGCTGGGCAATTACGAATCATTTAGAATTCGAATCTGATTGGGATACTTTTTTTGAATCCGATCGAATCACAATAACCAATATCCCATTTTCACTATTACAACTCATTTTCATTGTAAAAATCAAGATATTCATAGTTTACTGTGTTATTTCAATTCACACCCCATGCATTAGATCAGTGATTCTCAACCTTTTTCTTTTCATGGCCCATTTCCGTTGCACAAAATTTCTGTGGCCTAATAAATTTTTATAATTAAGTAAGAACCTATACGATAGGTTTAGAACAAAAATCAGCAAAACACATTTCAAAACAGATTATTTGTTCAACTGGTCGCATTCGCAAGTGTGTGTTTACCAGGATCAACAATATGTTCCAATCAAATCCAAAATCTCAATTCCTCCCCAAGCCAATATTCCTGTAAAATTAGGTAGAGTGGCACAAATGAAAGTAAATTTTGCAATAAATCTAGCTTTTTTAGATTGGTCTGTCGCCCAATTTAAATGAGCCGAAATGTTTCCATGGCCCACTGGTTGAGAACCGCCGTATTAGATAAACAATTTTCATATTATTTCAACGACAAAATATAATCAATTTTGGTCAAATTTGATCAAATTTGAGTTTTGGTTTAAAATAACATATTTTTTATTTCTCTCCCAGATTTTACACTGTCTGCACTAATGGAGGTGACCCATTTTATCCCTTGATTCAAGCTCCCAAATTCAATTGAAAGCTCGAAACTTACCAATTTAACTGCGTTAATGTTTTGCAATTTTAATTAAATATTTAGGTTACAGGTCTGAATTTCGCTTTTTTTTACAAATTTTGTTAAAGCTTAGTACCAAGCTAGTTACACAAAATTACTATTTGCAAGACTTTCTTCTGTTGTGTTTCATTTTTAATCTTTGAACTCCTGAACTCGAACCCTGCCCTCTATTTAAAAATTTTATTTTATCAAGTTAGTTCGTGTTATTGTAAGACAGGAAGTCATGCTATGTCTCTCAATGTTTGCATAATTGATCAAGTATGGCAAACAGGAAATTGTGTTAAATTACCATCAGTGCAAGTATGGGCCATGTTTGTAGGGTTGTTGAAATTGGATCAATTTTTGGTGTTAATTGGAAAGAGTCAAGTATGAGCCACTGATGGACCGCACCTCGGAGGTGCAGCCCATCAGCGTCTCATACTTGACGTAACATCTTTTGAATGAATGTGACCTGTCTTATGTGTATTGAATTTTGTTATTGATGTCTAGTTATTGACACTTACAAGTAGTCTGCTAGGTGTGGGAGGCTTGCAGAAAGGTTTTCACCGGGAGTCGGACTCTGTATTATTATGGACAGACAGCTATTGTAAATCTATTTTGTTAAATGCGTTTAAATATCGAAAAACGTTTTTTTGTCCTTAATTAGGCTAGATTCTTTGCTAGGTTGGGAGATTTCTAAGAAATATTGGCCAGATTTTATACTTTGCATTATCAGCATTATCATTTCATTAATTTTGCTACTTTTTTCGCTAGGTTGGGAGATTTCTAAGAGATATTGGCCAGAATTTATACTTTTCATTATCAACTATTTTAGGGGTGCAAATAAGGATTGATCTACGAGAGTACGTTATACTTAAGCTAACATAATTTTCAGCTCGCTGGAATTTCAAAAATAGCTCCTGTTAATTCTGTATAAAAACTTCCATTTCACTTCTACCTTACTATTAAAGATCTTTATCCTAGTTTTAGTGCATTGGAAGAAGGGCTGGGCAATTCGATTCGGTGATTCGAATCGATTCGAAGCACAATTTATTCGAATCAGTCGTGAATCGTTTACAGGAACAAAAAATCGTTAAGTGAACTAGGATTTTCATTTTTAATGACGAAATGCAATCGATTTTAGTCAAATTTGACCAAAATCGATTATATTTCGTCGTTAAAATAAGAGAATTGTTGCTCTTAGTGTAAAATTGAAAATACACTACAAACTATAAATTTCTTTACTTTCACAATGAGGACAAGTTATGATATTAAAAATCGGATATTTGTTAAGTTGGATACATTGTCTGGGTGTGTTTTCTCAATTTTAGTTCAGATATGTGTGATAAATATTAAAAAAAATGTTATTGCAAGTAGAATTTAGGTGTGACTAATGTAAAATGTATTTTCTTAAATGTGTTTAAATCACGAAAAACAACTTTATATCTTGTTTAGAATTCCTTTAATATTGATTTTTCCTGATTTTGCATTCCCTGATTGTCAAGATATATTCTTATGTGTCATGTGTGTTGTTTGTTTTTCATTTATAAAATCAATTTCTGCATTAATCCTAAAGAGAAATTGTATGTTGTCAAGTATGTGTGGGTCACTGATGATCGCATTGTCAAAAATTATATATTCATGAATGAATGCCAAAAAGGCGTAAATCACTTTTTTTTTTTGCATTTTCAATATAATAAGAGGCATCTAATTTTCAATGTTTGAATTGGAGCATTTCTGAAAATATACAGGCTAATATTTACCTCGACATATCAATTTACACTGTTTATAATTGCACGTTGTCTAAAAATAGCTTCTAGCTACTGGAGCGTTACTTTGAAGTAATTATCCCAGGTATTAGTATGTACCGGTTTGCTTCTGGTTAAATTTTAAAACGGTATCACATATATGCGAGATTAAAGTCTTTTCGAGGTTCTTGTTATACAACTATATTAGGTTTTTGGGCAGCATTTGAGTCTTAAGGTTTTTGTGTGATGTTTTTTTGAGGTTCATGTTTCTGAAGAACCAGGGAAGTTTAGATTAAAATTAATCTTTTTATTAATTATGCTATTCTGATTTATGTTGCATTATTAGCTGCAATTTATCTTTTAAATTAAAAAAACAATATTAATTTTACCCGGAACTCTGCCTGGTTATTCGATTGTGATAACATGAAATCTTAAAATTCAATTGCATTAAAAGGCGCATTTAAGGCTTAATTTTTGTGTGTTTTTTTTAAGTTCCATATTTTCTGAAGAAACCAGGGGTTCTGAGTTTGGATTAAAATTAATCTTTTTATTGATTATGCCATTATGTTGCATTATTAGCTGCACTTTATCTTTTAAATTCAAAAAACAATATTAATTTTACCCGGAATTCTGCCTGGTTATTCGATTGTGATAACATGAAATCTTAATTCTTAAAATTTTATCGCATTAAAGAGCATACAATTGTTAGTTTCAGCCGAAATTGAAGAAGTTAGTGGTTTTAGGTGTTGTCATGATTTATGTACAATAATTTTTTTTTTTCATAGCCACTTCTGGGAGTGGATTACACTGCCCAAGGCCCTGTACTAGCGGCCGCTTATAGACAGACAGAGTTAGAATTGCTGGTCTGAGTGAATTGTACAATTCAGTTACTGTTTATTAATGTTTTCTTTGTGGAAAATATTTATTCGGTTCCACTATATACACTCCCTCAGATGAAGCATAGATCAAAAAGTAGATATCATATGTAGGAGTGGCCGAATTTGAATATCTGCTGAATACAGAATCAAATCGAATAGATTTTATGAATCGAATCGAATATTCGAATCTGCATTTTTATGATAAATGAACAAAAAGGTTTTTTCAAAAACTTGTTCAAACACCAAAACTTACGTCTACTTTTTAAAAATGAATACTTTTCAAATATGTTAACTTCTAATCACTGTATATGTTCATATGTGGATGGACCACAGACCATAAAAAAAAACTATAGTATCGGTAATAGTGGTGTCTACTTCGGCTTACAGCGGCTTTTTACTCTGTTATATAATTTACCCCAATCTGAATAAAATTAACAAAATATGACTTTTATCAAATAGTGTTTTTAATGATTTGCGCCGCGGTTTCCTAGCAGTGAATTTCTAACTGTTCGGTAAATCCAAATTTTCCAATGAGTAATAAACACGCCATTTTATATTTCCTTTTTATTAGGGTTGATAGAACATGATCTATTTCTGTAAATAAAAATTTGCAGTATCTGTGAAAGCTTTAGACTCTTAAACTATTTTATAAATAAAATTTTATATTTTGTAAGAAATACATCCTTTTAAATTCTCTTTCTAATGAGCTTGTCCAGCACTCTGTCTAATTCTAGTGGAAAAGTTTGTAAGAATCGCATTCATTTTAAAATTATTTTTTTCTATTAGGCTTGATAGAATTCTTATCTATCATTTGTAACTAAAATTCTGCAGTTTGTGTGAAAGCTAAAGATCCTTCAAATTTATCTTTTCAAATGCAATTAGAAACGTATGCCTGCCTATATTTCGTAGTCTTTTTGCCGCTGCTTTATCTACCGTACTTGGATATCAAAATATTCCAGTTTGCAAGAAAGAAGCACATCCGTTTCAAAATATCCCGACGAATGAAAAATTACTCTGATTCACGTTTCTGAAACTTGTGGTATTTGCATAGCATTCTTAATAAAGTGCGTAACGACTCTCCCTCTCTCATTTCTTTTCAAGTTTGAAATTTTATCCGAAACATATTTTGTTAAGTATGGGTCACTGATGGATCGCGCCGTTGATGCACGGGCCATTATTGGATCATGCTTGACAAAATTAAAATTGTAAATGGGTCTCATTTTTCATGTTACGTAATATTGATACAATTGTACGGTCTTTTTGAAGCGTGGTGGGTTTTGTTTACATCCTTATACTTGTTCTTTTGATTAGTTAATTTGAATTCAGTTACTGGGTTGTCCTTATAGTTATAGTTAGTAAATGGTATTCAAAATTTTACTATCAGGCTTGAAGATTTGTTACGATTTGCAAGATTTCAAAATTTTTTTGTATTTCTGTAAGGACGATAATATAGCAGATTAGATGGAATTAATGCTGGATTACACTAGAAATAAGCAAAAGGAACCTTGAGAAATTAATCTCTCGTTCTTGAAATGAATCTTTTGAAATTCCATCATGACTTCGTGAGAGTTTTACGAGAGCCTGTGCAGGATTCAAGAGATATTAATAATATTGTGCTTTTAAATTTTATTCTGTGTATTATTGGCTTGCGGTTGGATTAATCAATCTGAATTTGAACATAAACATTTGGCATAATCAAAATCTTAAAACAAGAATCCGGATTGGCATTGGATTTTATTTGGCACAAAAAAAAGTTTCTAGAAATCCGCGAATTTGCAAGCCTGCTATATATATGCTTCATTTTAGATGAGTGAATACTTTGTATTTGGCCATATTTTTTCCCCATTTGGCAGTGAAGTCGCCAGGGTTGGCCTACGTTTCTTAATCGGAAAATTGGTATTCAAAAGATAAATTTAAATGGATCTTTAGCTTCCACACAAACTGCAAAATTTTTGTTGCAAATGATGGATAAGAATTCTATCAAGCCTAATAAAAACAAATACCTCTAAATGAATGTGATTCTTACAGAGTGCTGGACAAGCTCATTAGAAGAAAAATTTGGAGTATGGGTTTGAATGTTGCTATATTTGCAAGTTTGGTTGAAAATCGCTATTAAATCAGATACCAGTAACAAAAGTTACTACCCCGCAAGGGTTTTCGATCCCTTTAGTTTGAATCCTGGAAATCATGATATATATATATATATATGTCAAATTTTACAGCGTGGAATTCAGCATAGCCAATATATCATGATTGATTTCACAGCAAAAGTAATCAATCTATTCAGACTTTAGAAATCTATTACGGCAATCCTGCTTGCTGAGTTCTGGAGTCTAGCACAGCAGAACTTTTTTAAGACAGATATTTTTCTCTATTCAATCAAAGTTTTAGATCGCTAGAAAAAAGATGATGAGAGAATTTTGATGACTGAATTCTGGGTTGCAAATAACACGAGAGCACGAGAGCCTTACTCTCGCCCGTACTCGTTTGAAGACCTTTACAAGAGTCTTTAAATGCTTTCAATAATAGCAAACTTTTCATAAGTCATAGTATCTACATGTTCATAAATTTTTTTTTCTATTGTTTAAAACATTCTTGATGACTTCCAATGTACTGAACTTTGTTAAAACACTCATGTGATGAAAACCATGATGAAAACCACGAGAGTATGGTGTACTCACGTAGAAGAGTATGGTGTATTCTCGTAGAGGAATCCTTATTCGCACCCCTGGAATTACTGTATTTTAAGGAACTTTGACGTTTTGTGCAGCAAATATGAATATTTATGTTAACGTTACGTGTGGTTCACCTTCATTAAGTCTTTGTTTCATGATATTTTTTATACTGTTTATAGCATTCCTGTACTGGTACTGAATGTTTTAGTTGAAATAGTGTATTATGGAAATAGTTTTAATCTCTCCTGATGGTGCTTCGACTAAAGCTGTTCCGGCACAAGAACAGGTACTGTATGTATGCAAAAATTTTTGGATATAATGAAGATCCTTTAGTAGTCTTCAATCCTGCACTAAAGTAGGTCTTTGCACAAAAATGGGGGGACTCTTGTTAGGCTCTAAGACAGTGATTCCCAACAGCGACTCCTAGAGCTGCATTCTGCTCCCAGTTAGCCTTCTTGCGGCTCTCATTGACCCTTAGAAATCCCGCAATAATGCTAAAAAATCTCTTGTAATAATAAAAATTAATAAAATTCATTTTCGAAAATACTTTTGCTTGGCTTGGAGTCTGGACGAAGAGTTTATAATTAAGATGAGTGGGAATTTGTGAAAAGACTACCATTGTTACGTCACTGGAATGTCTCTAAGCAACATGTCATAACTTTCCAGTTGAACGAGCAGCAGCATTCTGCTGCAATAACGCCTCGTTTGACAAACTTATCAAAGCTCAAAGCCAATGCCAAGTTGGACATTAAATTGATTTGTGTATTTTTTTTCTTGTTAGTGTTGCTATTCATTTTATAATTTTTGTTATAATTACTTCGGTGTTTTTATGCGGCTTCATACGTACTCTGGAATTCAAAATTCAGCCCCGACACCAAAAAACGTGGGGTATGACTGCTTTAAGAACTGCGGGCGATAAAAATAAATTATTTTACACATGTTGAAATGGTGAATGTACAACTTCCACATTGAACTGATAATACTAACATTAATATTTTTTGTTACATCTTCACTCATTATCATAAGAAAACAATAGAATAATAGGTAGTGGTCAATATCCTTTGATATATCGTTCATGTTGGCATATTGATGAAATTCCGCTCTTAGATATAAAGTTTAATTTTTTTCGTGGGAGGAGAGGGTTCACGTGGCCGCAGTATCTACAAATGAAATTGATTTTTTTCTACCTTTCATCAAGACACAATACTTTTGATAAAGTTTTTGCTTTTGTTCTTACAAATGATTTGTTAATGAGTTTAGACAGCCAAGGTTTAAGGTTGAATAAATGTTATAAATTATTCATATTCGTGACAGGCTGTAGGGCTGAGATCAAACATTGTAATCTAATTATCATCAGACGGTAGGCCGAGTATAGGTTTGAGAAATCGAAGAAAAGTTGGATATATTGTTAGGGTGTGTTTTCATGTGCTTGTATTGTTGTTGTTCCGATTGAAACTAACGTGTGGTTGTCACCGCCCAGGGCTGACACTTGCTCATTGCACTCTATTATACAGCTTCAAACATTGTAATCTAATCATTATCAGACAGTAGGCACGGTGTAGGGTTGGAAATCAAAGAAAAGTTGGATAAATCGTTCCGTTTGGCAGCAGTAATAGTAATAGATTGTATATGGTTATGGGTCGGGTCGTAAATAGTTAGAAATGGTTTGTAATCTTGCAGTTGCTTTTATAGTGGTTTATTTATTGTGTTACACTTATCAGACATTAGGCTGGGTTTAAATGTGATAGACGAAGCCAAGATGATCATTTATGTTTGTTGTGAGAGGGTAGAAGTTGCTGTTAAATTTACAGAATAAAACGACTTATGGTCACACAGGGCAGTTTTGAGTGGATTGTTTCATACAAGTACATTTTGATCTTGTTAAAAGTTCAGGTTAGAAAAGTGAGGTAGGGAGTGGACTTGAGAGAAATCTATTGACAGCTACTTAGATAGAGATGAACTACTTCAGTATGTAATACCAGCAACTGCACTTCAAGTAGAAAACATTAAAGACAGTACTGAATACCCAAAGTGCAGAGATAGCTCTTTATAGTCTCCCAGGGCATGTACCACTCCACTAAGTTGTAGTTTTTAGTTCTTATCTTTTTTTTCTTTGCATATCAGTAGCCCATCGTCAGTTTCTTTCAGCAAGCTCTACTCCAACCTTACTCAGTATGAATTTGAACAAAAAAATTATATCTCAATTATAGTAGTTCTTAATAAATTTCTATCCAACAAAATGAGTATTTGGTGGAATATTCTATCCATGATGCCGTTGTGTAAATCATCAGCCTCAACGTGTGAAAGAAAGGCAGGTTCACAGAACACTAGCATAGCTTACCAGCAACCAAGGAATAATCGCGCTCCACAATATCTTCCAAATCCGGCAATCGAAAGTGCTGCGAAACGCAGATGTGTGAGGTGTCTCCTGTCTTGTAGCAGTGAGACTTCTGAATCTGAGGTTTCAGAAAAAATGGAGCGAATAATATACTGTGTAAGATTATCAAATATATAAAAATGTTGTAGTTTGCTCATCAATAAATATTAAGGCCAGAGTATGGTATTCTTTTCTGAATCGAATTCAAAAGTTGATTTCAAATTGCTGGAGAATCGAATTCAATAATTCATTAATTTTCTGATTAAAAATGAATCATAATTGAATTGAATTCAATACTTGATTTTAAATCGAATTTGAATTCAATACCGTAATTTATAAATTTGCTAATCACAAATTGAATCTTGAATCAAATTTGTGGATATACTTTACTCTGCTACATTGCTACAAATGCAGAGGATCAACCCAGTCATCGTAGACATTTCAAGTTTTTGAGTGATTGCCACCAGGGATATTCATAGTGATTCTAATTGCTCAACCGGTGATGTTTGTATTTATTTTTCATCAAAGTGAAAGTGAATCAAATTTGAGCAACTATGCACTGAATTAATATTTACCATAGCGTGCATTGTGACTAGGGCACATACTTAATAAGCTGTGAGGCTTATGCGATGGTAATAAGCTGCGATGGCCTAGTGGTTAAACATGTTGGCATCGCAGGTTGAAGATCTCGGGTTCGAGCCCCGGCGAGAACGGCTCGCTTATCCATGCCTACCTCTCAACCCAGGGTGTAATAACTTGGGTAGGCTAAGCCGAACAGGAAAAGATGATATCTTTCCAGTAATTGTAACCCTGTTCGTCTATAAGTGGCCGCTCTTACAGGGCCTTGGACAGGGTGATCCACCCTAAGAAGTGTCTGTAAAAAAAAAAAAAACAATATTCAGCGCTGCTGGTTACAAGGGATTGCCATCATCAAATATCTGGCGAATTCAGAATGGAATCGAATAATTTTTACAAACCAAATTGAATATTTGCATCAGCATTACTATGATAAACAAACAAGTTTTTCTCAGTAAATTGTTAAGAGACCAAAACATACATCTATTTCTAAACAATGTATACTTTTTTGAATCACTGGGCGAATCGAATTGAAGAATTCAAGATTTACAAATCACGAATCAATTATTTTGGAAAGTCCCAGTGGGGACTAAAGATTTATTTTTATTATTTAGGAAAATTGTCATTTTCTTATAAATTTCGTAAATTTTGAGATAGGCTAGATTATATTCTAAGTTAGAGAGTAGGGGTTTTGATAGGCTTGTACCAGGCTTTGGAATTCACAGGATTACGGGTTTCTGGAATATTGCACGGTGTTATGAAACATCAAGTCCAGAATATGTATTAATGTCAATTCATAGTAACCGAATATGTGGCTTCAAGAAACTTCAAAACAAGGCCTAAACTAAACATAATACAATAAAGATAATATTACACTCCGAGTACAGACAAGCTAGAAAACCTGATGCTATGCCCACACTACAAATATTCGGTTTTAGAAAAAGTTATGAATAATTTTTTTAATCAAAATTATTCATAACTTTTTCTAAAATCGAATTTTTTTTGAAAAATAAAACTAAATTTTTTTTAAAAATGTTTCTAATATTTACTGCGGGAATTTCTTTTTCTTCTGGGGGAGGAAACTGTAACTAGTGGTCATGTGAAGCACCGCATGAGGGGGTTGTCCAGAAATTTTACAACTCATAATCATCCCCACTGGATGGGAAATCGTGTCACCTGAGCGAGAAGGTTAGGTAGGGAGGTTCTTTATTTCGTCCTCCAAGTGAAAAAAATTTTACAATGGGAGTAAATAAAATAGGTGAAAGATCCTACACGTATTATAGAAAAAAAATTGATCACATGGAATGAACGGGGATTGCGAAAGACGTCATCAAGTCAGCAATCCTAGCTTATTAAGGTCAAGGACCAGATAGACTAGAGATTAGCAGGGAAATTTGCCATGAAAAAGGCGTGAGATATGATAGTCATTAAATTGGAAATCTTGCTACAGCGGAATCAAAAACTGGTCGTAAATCGATTTCTCGCTGTAGCGAAATTACAGTGGCGAGACGGGAAATTACCGGGTAGTGATAACTTAACAATGAAACTTGTCAAAAGGAGACCACAATAGTGAATAGCGATGCAAAGTGGATTAAAGTGGATTCCTGATATGTTTACGGTTCGAACTAAATATTCAATTCTGCCAGACTAATTGACCCAGATTTGGTTATCAAGCAATATACTTTATGGTGGTTTTTATGTGGGTCTGAATATATTTATTTACCTGGTTTAGCAAATATTATACATCGGTGCGTTGTTTGTCCAACATATCTTGTGTTTGTTTTTGCCGTTATCGTTTACTGGGTTCGTTAGTCCATTTTTGCCACTATACGAACAATGTACCAGGATTGGATAAAATAATTTTAATTAAGATGGGTTTGCGACCAGAGCCTAAACAGTATAGATTTTTCATGCTTATTACTGATATTTTATAACTTTTGGCTACCGACAACTGGACTATTCGAATCATAAATTATTAGATTCGAATTCTGCAACAATTTGAAATCAGCAAAATGATAATTTTAAACTTTTTTTATAAATAAATGTGAATTTTCATGTAAAATATAAGGCGGATAAAAAGATTTCATTGTTTGTCTATTATATGAATATTCAATTCTGTAAAATTATTCTATTTGATCCTGAAACCAGAAGATATTCGATTTTGACCAGCTCTACTGACTATATATAACTATATTGTCACACGGGATAGACAACAAACAACAATTTATATTGAAAATAATAATTCCAATCGGAAAAATGCATCATTTAAGTGAAAATTGTGCGGACATGTGCCGTATTTAAAATGGCCGATTGTATAATTCATTTTTATGATCTATTGATATATCGAGATTGAAAAATCATACATATCAGAGCAAACAACAAAATATATTGAAAATAATATTTCTAATCGGAAAAATGCATCATTTATGTGAAAATTGCACGGGTGTGTGCAGTATTTAAAATACCAGATTCTATACTTCATTTTTATGATCTGTCGATATATCAAGATTGAAAAATCATACATATCAGATATATTGGTGGGGCTTGTGGCGTTAGATTGAAATATCTGGCATCGAATCGGCAGTACTTAGTCAGCGTTTCTTAACCTTTTTAGCGCTCGTACCCTTTGATCTTTCATGAAGTTTTCTTGTACCCCTGTCTATCTATGCATAGTTTTATTATGCGTTGATTCTTTGGGTTGATGCATCGTCTTTTTCGGTTTAAAAATAATCGATTTTGAGATACGTCGATTGCAATCATTTTTTCTCGAAAAAACGATTCTTTGTAAACGCGGTTAGTGATTTATTACGTATTTTTCACAAATATGCTTAAATAGCCTATAATTTCACTCTGCATGTCGTACCCCCTGATTATAACATATATAACATTAATACATATAAGATTAGATGAATACGTAATAAATAAGACATTGCGGTAATGAGTTCCATTGTATTTTATCCAACAAAAGATCTTTTGACAAAACTGACCAATACTATTTTTTCTTATTTTTAGCTGAAGTCGTCCCTGGCAGATCCGATCGACTATGAAGCGTTCGTGCTGAAACGACAGGGCGAGATACAGAACGATGCTCACAGGAATCTATTAGAATTCCCCCTTGATGATTACGAGGTAAAATATTTATCTTTCAGAGCAATAATTTACCTTATATCCGTGGCTATAAGATTTAAATTATTTCACAAGACTTCTTTTCAAGTAGTTTAAGAAGTGACCGAACTAAATCACAGGGTTTCGAGTCCAGAGGTGTTAATCCTTCCCAACCACTCAACCCAGGGCGTTATGACTTGGGTTGGGTAAGTCGAACAAGAAAGCCCTGTAGGCACGGGCTTTAGAATAGTCCTAACGTATTTCCTGTGTGTCATAAGAGGCGACTAAAAGGAAGCGAAAGAAGTGTTAGACGGTTCTACCATTGCCCAGGGCAGATATCGTTTACTGCACTTTACCATGGTTGTGCAATTCCGATTGGGTTGTTTTTCCGCTTAAAGAGTGCATTTGCTGATACTACATCTTCTAGCAGCTCTTTGCTTTTAAGTGCTCATTAGTTGGTTTTCTTTAGGCTGTGCTTCCGGCCTTGTTCAGAGTGAATTTTAATAAAAAAAAATCTTTCCAACAACTATACCCTGTCTGTCTATTGATTGCTGCTACATCAATTTAGACATTACGAAGCAAACCCCCAAAATAGAAATGAATATCAAAATATAAGAAAAAGAATCGTTTTAGTAGGAGAAAATGCGTTGACTTGATGGAAATTTTGCAGGAACGTGTGTCTGTTTAGAATGACCTGTATTGTTCATTTTTTAAGATCTTCCAATTTACCAGTGAAGGTAAAACATGGTTAATATGGCAGTCCATAGGCTGGACTTTCTACTCTATTGACTATGGATACTAAAGGTTTTGAATGTTTCATAATTCCCTCTTCAAGCCCTGCCGTTGTTTAATATTTAAGCCCTCCTGTTGCTTACAATTAGGGAATTTAAATATATATACTGTGTGTAATATATTTGATATATTGGCCAATTTTTTATTTTTTGTAGCCACTTATTAGAGTGGATCGCCCTTACCAAGGCCCTGTAACAGCGGCCACTTATAGACGGACAGGGTTACAATAGCTGGAAAGATATGATCTTTTTCTGTTCGGCTTAGCCTACTCAAGTTATTACACCCTGGGTTGAGTGGTGGGCATGGTAAGCGAGCCGGACTCGCCGGGGCTGGAACCCGAGATATTTGAAGAAAACCTCGATTCTGCCACAGTAATCTAGCATTCTGCTGATCCAACGCTTATATAATTCCTGTCTTTGAATTTCTTTCGCTATTTTCGCTCAACTGTTATATATTCTTTCAGGCAACACAACAAGCCCAGGAACGCAGAACAGTAATAGACTCTGTACCTGAGGGAGCTGACAAGGAGGCTTCAAGTTTAATGGTCAAAGAGGTGAGAATGAACACTGTAATGTTTCCAGGTTTTTCATCTTCCCTGTTGGGTCATTATGGGTTACCACTCTCAGAACTCTTGTTACATTAAAATTGAATGTGGAATCATCTTTGTAGGTACTTTAGAACAGTCCTAATGTATTTCTGATGTTTCCTAAGTGGTGACTAAAATGAAACGAAGCAGATACCACTCACTGCGCTTCATCATGGTGGTTCAGTTCCATTTGGGATGTTTTCCGTTCAGAGTGCAGTTGTTGGTACCACATCTTTTAGTAGCTCTTTGCTATTAAGTGGCCGCTCGTTCATTCATTTTTGGCACTGCTTTTGGCCGGAGTGAATTCCGATATATAAGAAAACAAAATTTATTATATAATCAATTCAAATCTGGATTAATTTTCTCACCGATTCCAATCCTCATGGCCAAAATTTACTTTAGTGTGCAGTTGAGTGCTACATCTTTATATTAGCTCATTGCTATTAGTTAGTTGTCTCCTTTCAGGCACTGCTTCCGACCTTGCTCAGAGTGAATTTTAATAGAAAACATGAATCTTTGTATGATTTCAAAGTTGTATATAAATATATAATTCTTTTTCAGTGCATAAAGACTTACCAGAACAACTGGCATCTGATCAATCATAAGTATGAAGAGTTTGCAGGAAGTTACCTACAATTACCAGACAATGAACTGAAACCTCCTCAGCTGCAAGAAGTTGTAAGTAGTTGTTTTATTATGCAGCAAAATCATGATAGACAGCTCGGAGTCTCGCTTCACACTTACACAAATAAAGGACGATGCACATATGCATGACTACGACGGTTGTCGCTGGTTCCCAATACACACATCCCCGATTTTCGCTGACGGGTGTGATTGGCACGGCTGAATTTCTTGCTGCTACGTCTCTATGACAAAGTTGAAATTGTTAAATTTTGTTATAGAGCCGTATGACTGACTGACTTTTCTCATAAATTTTGGCGTTCGTAAATACTTGTTAGTAAGGTTTTCAAAGTGTCAATTTCCCTGGGGCCAGAGAGATAATTGATACGGAAATTTTTCTGGGGCCGGAGAGATAATTGTACTTCGTATTATTTGGATAAGTAGGATACCGGTACTAGTATGCGTATGTCTGTCGGATCCTAAAAATATATATGTTTTCATGAATTTAGGTTGTAGTTTGTTAAAATATTGATATGCAGCTATTTATATCAATTGTAAAGGGATAAATAATTTGTAGCCGTCGCAATCGTATCGGAGACGTGTGTATCAAAATCGCAGAAATCGCATACGACCACCATCGGCCATAAAATGTTGGTTCGGGAATTCCACAATTGTTGCCGTTTGATTGGTTATGTGGACAACACTCTTAACTTGTGTAAGTGTGAAGCAGGACTATGAATTGGTCTGTTTAGTCATTAATAATCCTGCTACTGTACATTCAACCAGGATGACAAAGTCTTGTTTCCTTTCCGGTGCTTGAAATGATGATGCCATTTTATTGGTGAAAAGCTGAAAAAAGTTTGTCGAGAAGATTAATTCAGTACATAATTATGATGTATCTACTTTCCAATACTATTTATGTGAATTTGAATCTTATCTGCTAGTAGGCGGACTTAAGATCCAAAGTACTGTAAACTTTGCCTTTGGCGATTCGGTCATCGATCTGAGGAAGAGGGTAAGCATCAATCAGAATATACCTATTTATTGTCTGGGAATAATCAATGACCATTCGTTGCTGTGAAATAGCTGTGAGAGGGTTGATTAAAGCCTAGTCTTGATTCTAGGGTTTTAATTTGATTTGCATACTGCTATAGGTTACCACAAAGTTTGAAATCGTTTTGAAATCTGAACTTTTTATTTCACAGTATGCAATTAAGAATGTTTACAATTATATCTGGTGATGGGATTTTTTTGTACATCTTGCCATTCCATCCCGTGTGGGTACAATAAGGAACTGGTGAGGTTATCGAGCATCGTCCCAAGGCTGTGAGTTACAGTGCCTCGCCCAGGGTACCCCGCGTGCATTGCTCTTCGTTCATCGGTTCGGCTTTTCGTTCATCGGTTGTGACCATACTTTGCCGGGGTTTGAACCCGGGTCATCTAGTAGGTATTACGTTCGGCAGCTATCGTCGCTTTCATCACTCCACCGCCCCCCTCCCCCCCCCCAGAGAAAACCAAAAATTGAAAATAAATCACAAAAGCATTAATTGATTTCCTTAATCTCTTCAGGTCTATGAAGTGGATGAAGAGGCAGATTTGGATGAAGATAATCTACAGCTATTACAGAAGGAAGGAGTCACCAGACAGGGCTGGTTGTACAAAGCCCCATCATATACTGGGGCTAGCATTTCTATCAGAGTGAGTTTCATTCTTAAACTGATTCATTTTTATTTTATTGAAATTTGCTCTAGGCAAGGCCGGAAGCAACTCCCTAAGAGAACCAACCGACGTTCTTTGCAGTGAAATCATGATATATGCCAAATTTTACGTTGTAAAATTTGACATATATCGTGATTTCACTGCAAAAAAGACGAAATATGTTCAAATATCAGCGATTTCGTTTTTGTTCCATTTCAGATATACTTTTTATATAGTGAATTTCAAATACTGTTTAAACTAAACTATAAGGAATCTATTTGGGTTTTTTCTAGCAAGACATCTCGTACATTCTAAACTACGAGGACGAGAAGACCACCCTGTTTAGCGTAAGTTGCAGTGAAATCATGCGCCGATGGACTAGTGGTAAAACATTGGCATCGCAAGTTGAGGATCTTGGGCGAGTCCTGCCCCACTATTCATGCCCACCCCTCAACCCAGGGTGTAATAACTTGGGTAGGCTAGACCGAACAGGAAAAGATCATATCTTTCCAGCAATTGTCCGCAACCCTGTCCGTCTATAAGTGGCCGCTGTTTCAGGGCCCTGAACAGGGTGATCCACTCTCAGAAGTAGCTATAAAAAAAATTAAACATGAGTGCAAATATATTAGGAAAGTATCCATGTTTTTACTGTTGGCTATGCTTTGTAAAATTTGTCATATATCATGATTTTGCTGTGAAATAGTCCTTTATGCAAAGTCATTGATTGATAGTTAGAAGGGCTAGACCAAAAGATCCTGTAGATATGGAGTTCAGTCGTAAAGGGTGACAAACTGGAACAAAGCCTTCTGAGATGGTTCAGAGCAGACACCCTTTACATGCACTCATGATTTTCTGTAGAGAATGTTCCATATCTGAACCTATATTTCTCCTTTTCAGTCTTTCAAGCGCCGTTATTTTGACTTAAAGCAGTTACCAGACAACTCTTACATCCTCAATTACTACAAGGACGAGAAGACCTCCCGGGACCCGAAAGGAGCGATTTATTTGGATTCGTGCATTGGGGCACATTTGGTTAGTTGGGTGGGTTGCATGTAGCTTTCATGCTGCTTTTATTGCTCGTTGATTTCTTGATTTTTTCTGATTAGGGATGGGCAATTCAGAATACTTCGTTATAGAAAATATGCGTCGAGCATTGTGCAACGGCCCGTGTATCCTCTCTTCCACTCTTCTTGTGGAAATGGATACGTGTATGTCCAAGGTCGTAAGGATACTTGAATAAGATGAGATCGAGAGTTAAACAACAAAAGATTAGAGTCTTATTCCAAGTTTTTTTTACCGAACTTTCACTAGAGCATAGTCCAGCTTCGTCAGGTATTGTGACCACTATACCTGACGAAGCTAGACTATGCCCTAGCAAAAGTTTAGTAAAAAAATCTTGTATTATGTGGAATATTCTGATCTTCTATAGAATGATACATTTATTTTTTGACTTTCACTCGCACAAAAAAACTGCCGAAAATGAAAAAATCGGATGAGTAAAACCCATTTGAAAGTTTAAAGTGTGCTGGGCCTGGCACTCACCTACCACCATGCAAACAAACGAATCATCACAATCGTCAGACAAATCATCACATGACAATAAAAACCTGTCTGGCTTTTGAATGCTCGCGACTTGTTAATCGGACATTTAGAACACTGGAATCGAAACCTATTCCGAACGCATTTCATATTTTTTAAATTTGAACTGTATAAGGCCGCAAACAGTTCTTAAAAGGGACTATTTGGACATTTTTTGCAATTTTTTGAGCAGTTTTACACAGTAAACAAAGAATTTGAGAATCAAATCAATATCAGAGCTCCTTACCTTAATAATGAAAGCAGTGTATTTATGAGAGGAATCCCCCATGGCCTCAAAGACGGAAACATTTAACGAAATAAGAGTAATCGGACTTGTTATTTGACACTTTTTTGTCATTAGAATTAGATCTTTTACTCATTAAATAGATAGATATTTTGATTCTGAAATGCCCATTCCCTATCCTTGCTTGATTATCATTTAGTTTGAGAGTAACATTTTCATAATTCGAGTGTTTCAACTAATAATCATCTAGACTCGTAACCTCACTTCCAATTCTTTAGACTTGTTAGAAAAGCAAGGAACATAACAAGATTCTTGTCGGCACCTTGGCATAGTGATTACTATATGTATTGGCATCACAGATCGAAGATCTTGGGTTCGGCTCCTTAATCCAGCCTCGCCACCCAAACTCTGGCTGGGCAATTCGATTAGGTGATTTGAATCGCTTCGAAGCACAATATATTCGAATCAATCGTGAATTATTCATAGGAACAAATACTTACTAAATGGACTAGAATTTTCATTTTCAACGACAAAATGCAATCGGTTTTGGTCAAATAACTTGGAAAGGCCAAACAGGAAAAGATCATATCTTTCCCACAACTCAAACCCTGTTCGTGTATAAGTGGCCGCTGGTACGGGGTCTTGGTTGGGTAATCCACCAAGGAGTGACTACGAAAAAATTGTATTGTCACATAAATTCTCAAGTAACATTTTACAAAGGAAGGTTCTATTCGCTTGTTATGAAATCTGATACATATCTATTTTTCAGGGGGGAGAGGGTAAAAATTATTTAGGTGACAAGTCGTGACATGTTCATGTTTAATTCCATAAATAATCAGAGCTATCTTGTGTGGTTTTCTTGTGTGCTTGTACTACCTTTACTATTGGTTGTATCCAGAGGATTTTGCGGAATATTGACATCAAATTTGCAATATATCATGGTTTTTAGCAAAATTGGCCTTGAAAAAAAATGAATGTTGGTCGTAACTATCATTCTTTTGACTTTTATTGTCACATGAATTCATGATTAAAATTTCACAAAGGAAAGGTTTTATTCGCTTGTGAATTTTGATACATATCAATTTTTCAGGGGGGAGATGGTAAAAAGGATTTTGGTGACATATTTATGTTTCATTCCATCAATAATCAGAACATGATATTTCAATTTGCATCATTGAGCCTATCTTGTGTGGTTTTCTTGTGTGCATTTACTAACTTTATTATCGGTTGTATCATGATGATTTTGCGGAATATATATTTGCAATATATCATGATTTTTGGTCAAATTGGTCTTGAAAAACGAAATGTTTATCATAATTATTGTGATTTTTGAGTGCATTCGAATCAGCATCATTTGGTATAGCTTGTGTGAATTTCTTGAGTGTTTTTTGCTAACAATACTGATCTGTGTATTTCTGTTGTGAGACTTTATGTATTTTATTATTTTGATCTTAATATATGATCCAGGGTTCGAATTAAATATTCGAATTCAGAGTTTATAGTCCTAATGTATTTCCTGAGTGTCGTTGGAGGCGACTAAAAGGAAACAGAAGTGGTGGATCGTTTTATCATTGACCACGGCAGATACCACTCACTGCACTTTACCATTGTGGTTCAGTTCCGCATGGATGTTCTCCGTCTAGAGCGAGGTTGCTGGTACCACGTCTTTTAGTAGCCCTTTTATTAAGCGACCGTTAGTTGTTTTTTTTAGGCACTGCTTCCGGCCTTGCTCACAGAAAAATTCAATAAAAAGATAAGACCAGTAATATTTTTTTTATTGAAATTCACTTTGAGCAAGGCTGGAAGCAGTGTCTAAAACGAATCAAATCACGGCCACTTTATAGCAAAGAGCTATATAAAGGTTTAGTACTAGCAACTGCACTCTAAATGGAAAACATTTCGAATGGAACTGAACCGCCATGGTAAAGTGCAGTGAGTGTTATCTCCCCTGGGTGGTGAAAGGGTTTAGGAGTTTAAATTTTCTTTATTGGGTTTAATTTGAGCTTATGAACTAGGGATCGTAACCTAGATTTTACTTAAGTAGTTAAAGTAAGTAAAGTGAAATGCATTATCCAGAAGACTAGGTAATGTATAGCCAGTACTAGTCAACCTGGTACCACTTTTCAAACCAGACTAAAAAACCAGGTGGACTAGGTAATCGTCGTAAGTAATTCCTAGTAGTTATGAAGATTGAAATCACTGGATTGTCCATATCTAAAACATTTTTACAACAATTATATGATTTACCTAGTTTTTCATACAACCTACTTTTTTAAACTTGGTACCAAGTTATTTTTTGAGTACCTAGTTGAAAATTAGGCAAATTAACATGTTAGAACTTCAAACAGAAAACTCTGTAAAAGTTGATATAAATGGATTAGATATCCTTGAAACTAGATTAAAGTATTTTGAGTGACCATGGGAATTCAAGTCTCACTGCACAAACATTATAAATATGCGCAAACTTTTGATAAAAGTCTCAGTTCGAAATACTAATAGCCAGCAGTTAATTTCTAGCTCATGGTGACCACGTGAAGTCATGTCTCACTGCACAAACCTGATAAACATATGCAAACTTTTGATAAAGATAATTAGATAATAATCGAAATAGCCAGAAGGTAATTTCTAGCTCATAGAGAACTCGTGAATTTATGTGATTCTGCCAAAAAATAAGAAATCTATGCAAATTTCTAACAAAACTCTGATGATTTTTGCGCCATAATGATCTCTCGCATATAATCATCATCCCTCACAGGATTCTGACCTTGCGTCATGACGATTAGGAATGCGTAGCTAACCAGGTGTTCATTCAAATATCTTTAGATTTTAAAAGATTTGCAAAAAAAAAAGAAAAAACAATTACCAGCTCATTAAAACATAAAGTTGATGAAAACATATAAAATAAGACTTCTATTCTATTTTGAGTTGATCGATGATCAAGATGAACGAATTCAGCTTGTGAATCCATTCCCAACGCTCAACCCAGGGTATTATAACTTGGATAGGCTGAGCTAAACAGGAAAGGTCATATCTTTCCAACAACTTTAACCCTGTTGGTCTATAAGTGGCCGTTCGTACTGTGCCTTGGTCAGTGTGATCCACTCGAGGAATGGCTACAACAAAAAAAATACGTAAAACATGCCTGTTTTTTAAAAAATTATTAAGATTCAATTTTATTCAAGTTTTTTACTTATATTTTGCTATTTTTCCTATCAAATCAGACTTCAAAAGGACGTAAACATGCGTTTGAAATCCGAATGCAAGATCAGAGCTGCCATCTACTGGCCGCAGATACTGACCATGAAGCAAGCGAATGGATTGGAACCATCAACCAAGCGTTACAAAGTACAATCGAAGCCCATCTACTGAATGAAGAGCAGACTAAAAATGGTAATATTTTCATAACTCACTCTTTTTGCGATATTTTATATATGAGCGAAAGCAGTGCCTAAAAGGAACCAACTAACAACCACTTAATAGCAAAGAACTACTGAAATGTGTAGTAACAGCAACTCCACTTTAAGTGGAAAACATCCCAAACAGAACTGAACTGTTATGGTAAAGTGCAGTGAGTGGTATCTACCCTGGACAATGGTGAAACCACCTACCACTTATTTATTTCCTTCCAGTCGCCTCTTACGACACACAGTAAATGCGTTAAGACTATTCTAGACTATATTCCGTTACTACAGGGCTTATATCTGTTCAAAATCTTTGAAAAAGTTTTTTGGCATTAGTTGTGTTGATAAACAGTAAAAATATGTGAGATGGCAGCTGTAGGAGTAGATGTCTGTAAGTACGGACTTTAGAAATGCTTTGGAACATGTCATTAGAGGTGGCTAAAAGAAAGCAAAACAGTGGTAGATGGTTTTGCCATCGCCCAGGGCAGATACCACTCATTGCACTTTACCATAACATTTCAGTTTCATTTGGAATGCATTCCACTTAGAAAATAGCGGAAATGGATGATTGCTTTGGGTTTTGTTCTTCCTCAGATGTTTTCCTGTTGCCTGTTCCACATTTTGTAGTTGCTTCCGGCCATTCCATGAAGTTTTTTGCGTTGAAAAGAGAGGAACAAGAAACATATATATGCGAAGATGATGTGACGTTGCTTGTATTAGCCTAGCGTATAAAATATTTTATAAATTTTTAAAATGCTTGTCTGAAGAAGCACTTTGGTCAGACGAAACATTACAAAAATAAGTTTGTGTAAGTGTGAAGCAAGACTCTGCAGTCATAATTCTTACTACTGTTTTTTTTTTCACTTCTTAGAGTGGATCTCCCTGTCCAAAGGATCTGTAACCGCGGCCACTTATAGACGAACAGGGTTACAATTACTAGAAAGATATCATCTTTTACTGTTCGGCTTAGCCTACCCAAGTTATTACACCCTGGGTTGAGTGGTGGGCATGGATAAGCAAGCCGGACTCGTCAGGGCTCGAGCCCGAGATCTTTAACCTGCGATGCCAACATGTTTAACCACTAGGCCATCGCGCCTCAAGAACAAGAAGTGTATCCTTGTATACGGATCCGCAAACACAAAGGCACAGAGGAAGGATAAGTAGTTACTCCACGTCCTCCAGACCAATAGCATAAATTTTGGTCTCTGCTAATTCCGGATTCTTCTTCTATCCATACCAGCCCAACAAGAAACTGAAGCAAAATCAGGAACAGGTACAATGGAGAGCTTGCAAAGTAGCATGCACCCGGAACTTGTGAAATATTCAAAGGAAACTGACCAGAGAAATGCTCAGGCTAGAAAAGATGGAAGAGTCAACCTAGTTCATATATATCCAGATTTCCAGGAAAAATATTTGAAGGTAGGGTCTCAAATTTGCCAAATCTTAAGTTTTTATTCTGAAAAAAATAAATTGAATATATTCTTAATTCAGTCGTATTTGTGTTAGTTACTACGCGACAAGTAGCATCGTCGTGTTGCTGGCATTTGAAACTCAATAAATTAATATCTTACGGAGTATAAGACACTAATGAATGGCACATTCAGTGGTATGGTTGGTTCATCAGTGAATAATCATGGTCGGTCATGATAATCCATTGTTATAATCGTAGGTTGAAGATCTCTGATTCAAGTTCAGCTTGTTGATCCATGCCCACCACTCAACCCATGGTGTAATGACTTGGGTAGGCCAGGCCAAACCAGAAAAATCATATCTCTTTTATTTTATTTTACTGAAATTCACTCTAAGCAAGACTGGAAGCTAAGGAAACCAACGGCCACTTAATAGCAAAGAGCTACTAAAAAATGTAGCACCAGCAACTGCACTCTGAACGAAAAAGATCCCAAACAAAAACGAAACATCATGGTAAAGTGCAGTGAGTGGCATCTGCCGTGAGCGAACGTGAAACCATCTACCACTTCTCAAAATGAGTGTGGATCACTCTTGGGATGAATAGGGTTGGTGTCGTTCGAAATGATATTGCACACTTGGTGGGTTGCTAAGCTGACAGTCAGAAATTTCGTTTTGTCAGGCATGTGACACACATGGACGTGATTGTGGACAAGATTCACCAGTGGGCTGTGCAAAACCGAATCATTCGGTATTCGAATCTGATTCGGATCGGATAATTTTTTGAATCGAATCATCTATTCCATATAATATAAATAACACATATGCTATTTTTGCAATTACCACCTAATTGTATCCATAATGGAAATTTGAAAAAAATTCAGATACGAATTACTAACAGACTCGAAGGCAAATTTGCTCTGAAACGATTCGTATCACCGAATTGAATTGTCCAACCCTGTCCACTAGGGGCACATATTTAACAAAAGAAGCTTCAACGAAATTTGTCCGATCGGGATTAGGCGGAATTCTTTCACTTAATCTTCGAGATCAATAACCAACGTGCTCGTTGATCCTCATTTTAACTTTTCTGTCGTAACATCTAGGTCCAACCTTCAGTAGAATCCATGCTCTCACCCCCACCAATCAAGCGCCATAAACATCGGGTCATGGTTCATTGCAAAACTATAAGTTTCAATCTAAGAGGGGTCGTCATTGACGGTGCGGAGGAGCCGAAGACTAGCGTAAGTTTTACCAGTTATGAATTTTTTCTGCTTAAAAATGTTTTTTTCATGGATTTTGGAAATAAGTGGATAAACTATATGAATAAAATGTATAATCATGATATATAAGGACATATCATATATAAGTTATACCAGACTGCTGTGGTAAACCTATATCAGAATACTCATAACATATATACTAGGCTTATATTAGCTTGAAATGCACAGCATGCTCCAGAGATGACAAAATAGGGTCAATAGAACAGGCTTTTACGTCGAAATGGAAACGTCAACAGGGTCAAATGTTACTTAACAAGAGAGACTTGCCAGTATCTGATAGAACCTTGTGAATTCTTCACAACTGGCAGAATGCCAGCTACTCTGCTCCTCAAAGACCTGGAAGAAATGGGTTTCAACAAAAAAAAGTTTACCAAATGGGCAATATTTTAGGATATAAATCATGCTAGAGGATTAAAATATTTTTTTGATTGTCTGGTAGCAGCGAAAATATATGAAAAGTTTTAAAATCATCAATACTGCTATGAAATAGCAGTGTTGATGTTTTTGAAGCTTTTTTTCCGTGCGAAGAAAATGATATGAACATTTCAGACACCTAAAGAAAACCAGGATTCTGTATACCGTATTTAATCGGTTGTAAGACGCGGCTTTTAAAGTTTTTTTCATCATGTTTGCGGCTTAAATTCAAGGGCGGCTAACATTCAAAGGCGGCTTACATTTTTTCTTCTCTTTCGGGTACCAGTAACCATACTTGAATTCCCGTGCCCACTCAGATATGCTAGAACCCATATAGCAGGGGTGGCCAAACTGCGGCTCTCGAGCCGCATGCGGCTCTTTGAGACTTTGCTTGCGGCCTTCGATCAATTAGCATTGATGAATTAGACATGCATTTTCCCGCTAAAAGTCAAAATACCGTTCAGTTTTGACAAACCAACACTTGAAGGAACTGCTCCGAACTGCTTTAACATCATACGAACCTAATTTCAAACATCTTGCAGCCCAGTGTGAGACTCACACTATACCACACAGCACTAATATTAAACAATAGCTACACTTCGTTGTGAGTGAATAAATTCGTACTTATTGTGTTTGTGTTGTGACTCTTTTAAAACTAGATTTTGTTATATGCTGCTCGAGCATGAAGCAGGTATGGCCACCCCTGCCATATAGGCACCGGAAGTATTTGCGGCTTACATTCAAGGGCGGCTTACATTGAAAAATTTAACACTATCACATGCGGCTTACAATCAAGTAAATATGGTAACCGCATTCCGTATACCGTTTTAACAATTTCAATTTGTGAATCCTTTTCTCTTAAGGTTGAACCGTTCTTTGTCACATTGTCTCTGTATGACGTCAACCAAATGAAGAAAATCTCAGCGGATGTCCATGTCGACCTCAATCACGACTTGGTAAGTAAGCAATTTCGAAGAAGTAGATTGAAATGAACGTTATTTCACAGTATGCAATTATAAGGTTTACAATTTATCTGGTTACGAGATTTATCTTGTGTTTTGCGATTCCATTAAGTGTGAACCAATGAGGTCATCGAGTATCATTTCAAGGCGTTGGGTCACAGTGCCCTGCCCAAGGGCACCTCGCTTGTATTGCTCATTAAAGCTTTTTCTTGTTCAAGGATCTTGACCAAACTTTGCTTGAGTTCGAACCTACGCCAATCATTAGTTGTTGCGTTCGGCAGCTATTAACGGTTTTATCATGCCACCGCGACCCGATTATCTCGCCCTGGCGCACCCAGCAGACCAGCATGTTTTGCTCTTTGAGACATTTTCTCGTTCAAGGATCTTGAACATGTTTCGTGGGGTTCAAACCCACGCCAATCATTAGGTGTTACATTTGGCAGCTACCATCGGTTTCATCATGCTACCAAGGCCCACAGATGGTTTTATAATTGCCCAGGGACTTATTCGGTTAATATAGATAAGTAGCTCTCCGTCCAAAAGACATGGCTTATTCTCTTAGCATTACCTAGGACAGACAACTTTGGGGAAAGTGGATACGTATGCTATAAGCAAGGAAGGTAAAAGCACGAACCTGTATTCTTTTTTTCCTCCCCCGTAGGATGAAAATAAATTCCTATCCTATGCCATCTTGTTTCAGGTTCGCAAAATGATCCCAGAGCGAGAGTTATCACCTCGTAAAGCATCAACTCCTTCAGGCAGCATCCACACTACATCGGACATTGACGACAGCAAGATCGGTGAACCGGTACTGAATATGATCAAGAAGCAATGGATTGCTTACCCTAAAAATGTAAGTGTCCAGCAAGTTTTCTTTTTTGGGGGTTTAGGGGTAATATTTTCCTGGGGGAGCGCTCACATTTTAGTAGTATTGTTGTATCTGGTTTGATTTCCGTCATGTTCAGCCAGATAATTCAGACCCACCACTCAACCCAGGGTGTAATAACTTGGGTAGGCAGAGCAAAACCAGTAAGATTGTATCCTTCCAACGGCTTTAACTCTGTCTATTTGTAAGTGGCTTCTGGCTGGTGCAGGGCCTTGGTCAGGGTGATCCACTCCTAGGATGGGACATAAAATATATATATATATGAAGTTGTTCCACAGTTGTATGGGAGCAGGGTTCCTATTCATATCATATTTTCATGGCAAGTCTAGTAAATCTTTGCCATCGCATAATGATAGGGTTGGCTCGGACAAAATGATTTAAAAACCTTGTAGGTTTGGCTTTAGAATAATTCTCGCGCATTTCTTACGTGTCGTAAGAGGCGACTGAAAGGAAGCAAGAAGTGGTAATTGGTTTTACTATCGCCCAGGAAAGATACTACTTACTTCACTTGGTGGTTCGGTTCCGTTTGGGATGATTTTCGTTTAGAGTGCAGTTGCTGGTACTACATCTTGTAGTAGCTCTTTGATATTAAGTGGCCGTTGGTTGGTTCCTTTTAGACTCTTCCGGCAAGGCTTCCGGCCTTGCTCAGAGTGAATTTCAGTAAAAAAAAAAAAATTAAGTCATGTCAGGGGGATCTTTGCCCAGCACTCTTCCTAGCACTAATAATAGGGTTGGCTAAAATGAAAATGATTTTAAACCTTGTGGTTGCAGGCTTTCGAATAGTTCTCACATATTTCTTACGTGTTGAAAGAGCGACTAAAAGGAAGCAAAGAAGTGGTAGATGGTTTTACTATTGCGAGGGTTAGATATCACTCACTATGCTTTACAATGGCGAGTCAGTTCCGTTTGGGATGTTTTCCTTTTAGAGTGCAGTTGCTGGTGTTACATCTTGTAGTAGCTCTCTGCTATTGAGTGGTCGTTAGTTGGTTCTATTTAGGCACTGCTTCCGGCCTTGCTCAGAGTGGATTTCAATAAAAAAAAACGGAGGAGGCACATGTCCTTACCATCATTAGTAGACATTGTTATAGGGTTTTAAGATGTTTCAGACAAATTTATGATTTTTAAAAATTATATTTGCTGTCATTGTATACTGTTATCTGCCATTAATATCTTTTCTTTAATACTTTCCAGTGTGTTTTCAACGTAAGCAAGCCTCATCCTGATATTTACTTGGTTGTTCGGATCGAAAAAGTTTTACAAGGGAGTATAAAGTCTTGCGCTCAGCCTTACATGAAATCAGAAGGAGATATCAATAAAACCGCTATGAAGGTGATGTTTTAATATGGATCTTGTGGGATCCAATAGAATATAATTTTTTAACTAGCGGGAGAGGAAAGCTGAGAAAAATACGATATGTTCTTCCTGTCTTTTTTATTGTAATCCACTTTGAGCAAGGTCGTAATCAGAGCCTAAAAGAAACGGCCACTAAATAGCAAAGAGCTACTACAAGATGTAGTACCAGCAACTGCACTCTAAACAGAAAACATTCCGAGCGGATCCAAAGCGCTATGGTAAAGTGCAGTGAAGGGTATCTGTCCTGGGCGATTGTAAGAGCATCTACGCCTTCTCTGCTTTCAGTTGCCTCTTACGACATGCAGTAAAAATATATAGCAAAGACTACTACAAGATGTAGTGCCAGCAACTGCACTCTAAACAGAACCGAAACGCTGTGGTAAAGTGCAGCGAAGGGTATCTGCTCTGGATGATGGTGGAACCATTTATCACTTCTTTGCTTCCTTTTAGTCGCCTCTTACGACACGCAGTAAAAATATGTTTTGGCTGTCCTAAACCCCGTAACCCCTCCAAGTCTTTTTAGGTTTTACCTAAACTCTTACTCATCTTTCCTGTATATGAACATGATCGGAGGATGAAGTCGTAACCAGCGATAAGTGAACTAGCGTTAATTTATGAGAAATATTTCATTGTTTGAATCAACTTAATTTATTTTTCACAGGTTTTGAAACATGCCAAAGTTGCCTGCCAAAGACTAGGACAATACAGAATGCCGTTTGCATGGACTGCTAAGTGAGTCACTATTGAATATTTTTTATATAGCCGCCTCTTGGAGTGGATCACCCTGACTTATAGATGGACAGGGCAGGGTTAAAATTGATGGAAATATATAATCTTTTCAAGTTCGGCTTAGCCTATCCAAATTATTACACCCTGTCCAAAGCCCTGTAACAGCGGCCACTTATAGACGGGCAGGGTTACAATTGCTGGAAAGATATGATCTTTTCCTGTTCAGCTTAGCCTACCCAAGTTATTACACCCTGTCCCAGGCCCTGTAACAGCAGCCACTTATAGACGGGCAGGGTTACAATTGCTGGAAAGATATGATTTTCTGTTCGGCTTAGCCTACCCAAGTTATTACAATGCGGGTTAAGTGGTGGGCATGGTTTAACGAGCCGGACTCGAACACAAGATTTCAAGAGTACACATCGGATATTTGTGCTAGCTTTTCGCTCATTTTTATATTTTTGGATACTTTCCTAGCCGCCTCTTGGAGTGGATCACCCTGACCAAAAACCTGTACCGGCAGCCACTTATAGACGAACAGGGCAGGGTTAGAATTGCTGGAAAGATGTGATCTTTTCCTGTTCAGCTTAGCCTACCCTAGTTATTACACCCTGTCCAAGGCCCTGTAACAGCGGCCACTTATAGACAGCAGGGTTAGAATTGCTGGAAAGATATATTCTTCTGTTCGGATTAGTCTACCCAAGTTATTACACTCTGGGTGAAAACATGCCATTGTCTCGCATCACAATATAATCACAACTGCGGAAGTTGCTATTACACCTAAAAATTATCAGTGTTGAAATTTATTTGAGACATTTACTCCAAAAAACCTCTAATACGGGCTCCTCGTGATTGAACATCTTGGCATTGCAGATCTCTGGTTCGTGTCCCGGCGAGTTTGGCTTGCATATCCATGCCCACCACTCAACCCAGAGTGTAATAACTTGGGTCGGCTAAGCCGAACGAGGAAAGATCTTTTCAGCAATTGTAACCCTGTCTGTCTATAAGTGGCCTCTTTTAAAGGGCCTTGGACAGGGTGATACACTCAAAAAGTGGTTATAAAAAAAAACTTGCCGATACTGTTGCTAATACCAAAACATCGGAATATCTCTAACCAGGAATGATCGAAGCCAAATATTTTACTATTTCGAATACTTTATAAAAAAATAATTTTAAATGTGAAATTTAAGTCGAACCATGGTTTTGATGCAAATTAGCATTATAACTTATTCGATGAAAAATAATTATTGCGAATCAAATCACAGTAACATGGCGTACAATTCTACTTATCTTGTGAAACTATATCGATTTGTATCACTTTTTATGAGTTCTATCTATAGTCAGGATTTTTTATTTAATCGAAAAAAATATTTTTGAAAGAATTCGAATACTTGCTTCGTTTTGCGCATCCCTAAATAAACTATAATACCACATTATTCTTAATTAAAATATTTTTTCAGGCCACTGTTCTGCGACACTCAAGGTACGATAGATCAATCAGAGTTTGAATATGTTTACAAGCAAGAATCATCGAAGTTAGCTGAGGAACATTTGTTGAAATACCTCACTGACTTTAGAAGGTAAATTGAATAGTTTCTAAAATGTTTCAAAGTTATCGTTCTTTGAGCATTCAAATTTACATGATTCGTTGATATCTTGCAATGAACTGCCTATTCCTCCCCCCTCTTTTTCCCCTTTTTCAATCCCATTTGCTCCATCTCATATACATACATTAATTTTGTGAATATTTCAGAAATTTTCGCTGACAAATTGATTTGCGATTCGTTGATATCTTGCAATGAATTACGTATCCCTTCTCCTTGTTTCCTTAAAATCCTGGATCTGTGTGTGAGAGAATTCACAACGATACACGAATGGGATAATATCAAGCATACAAGAAATATCATGTTCTCATTCCACAGAAATATAAGTTTATTGTAAGCTTTCGTTAGAATATAGTCAACTTCTGCAGGCAAGATTAAAGTCATGAAACACGAAATGCAGAAAAATCGCCGTTCTTTGACAGTAGTTTTATCGGGTTTTATTGGATAATGTTGAAACAAATCCGACTATCCTATTTTTGGCCAAAAGTCGATTTTATATATTTATTTTACTAGCAGAGTAAAACTACCGTTAAAGTTAAAAACATAATAATGAAAACTCGACGGCACCGAGTCTCCATTATTCTCTTATCTCCCTCTATTATTCTATTCGGCGATTTTACTGAATTTTTGATGCAGTGTATCGACAAGCAATTGGTTTCATTAGTTCATTTCACTCGTTCTTTACTTCAGGCCAGAAAAACTTAACAAGCTAGAAGACATTGAATGTAACCTGTCTGCTGAATTTAAGAGGGTTCCATCAGATGTACCAAGTAAGAATGTTAATTCTTTGCCTTCTTTTTCGAAAAATAAACATATTAGCAGCCAATTTTTTAAAAGACTCTGAAATATTATGTTTACCGATTAATTTTGCCTAAAGTAAGTTTTCATAAAAAATCCTGGAAGCCACTGAGGTGTTCGCTTAAGGTTTGCGTGTTGGAGATTTTAAGATACTATTTATTATTTACGAGGGTTTTGAGGCAGTTCAAATCAATAATCAATAATCCAGAAGTTCGAATCAATATAATCTGGAAAAAAGGAATCATTGTCCGCATAATATATGCATCTTCATACAAAAAGGCATGGAAAGGAGGGGAGCCCTCTTCCTTCACAGGTATCGTGAAAAAAACTGATCAGAAGTCTCAATTATTGGATCTATCAGCCAGCCAGGCCTAATTGAGTTCATCTCGTGTACTAACGAGACCATACAATGAAAAAAAATTTCTGATTCTTGAAGTCAATGAGTTTCTGCTAGCGTCTCTATTAGGACTGTTTAAAATATTTGATTCGATTCAGAATATTCGAATCCTAAATTATTCGATTCGATTTCTGCAACAATTCGAAATCAACTGAAGGATAGTTTTAAATATTTTTCATAAATATGCGAGAGGTCTGCTGGACGCCTCACCGGTGCACGGTGGTTCAAGTAAGCGCTGATTACGGCTTCTTACACCAACCAAGTCCTCGCACAGGAAAAATGAGAAATACAATAATCCAAAATCGTTCACCCCGATTCGGAATTGGTATCTGCACGAGAGGTCTTGGTTTGCCATATGGTTAAGCTGTATTCTCAGCTTTCCTCTCCCGCAGGATAAAAATGAAATCCTATCCTAAAACGGTGAAAATATGGTCAGATATCAACAGTTCCATTCAACTGAAATGTTGGAACATTATTTAATGAATTCTGAATGTTTATTAAACGAAACTATTAGGCCAACTTCTTGACCAATAAATTTCCTCTCACAGGACTCCTTAGCTTAGCTTGATATTGATTAGACTTGTGGGTGTGATGGCCAATTGGTTAACATATCTTGGTTTCGCATCCCGGCGATTCCGGCTCGTTTATCCATATCCACCCAGGGTGGAATAATTTCTATGGTTAGGCTAACCAGGAAAAGATCATATCTTTCCAGCAACACTAACCATGTCTGTCTATAAGTGTCCGTTGGTACAAGGCCTTGGTCAGGGTGATCAGCTCCGCCGCGAAGTGGCTATAGAAAAAAAAAATATTAGGCCATATTTCATATTCTGAATCAATAAATCTTTCACTTTCAGGCCTGCTGAGTTCATCTCTTGTACCAACGAAGCCTTACAATGAAAAATCCGACCCGATTCTCGAAGTTGACGAATTTCTCCCAACATCACTCTCGGATCAGAACATGCACATGGAATACGTCAACCATTTTTATATTTATCCGAGGTCGTTGAAGTACGACAACCAAAAAAGTTTTACAAAGGTGAGTGTATGTATATTTTCTCATTTTGGAACCGTTTATTTGAGTGGATCTCCGTTTATTTGAGTGTATCTCCGTTTATTTGAGTGTATCTCCGTTTATTTGAGTGTATCTCCATAGCAAGGCCCTGTACCTGCAATCACTTTTTCCTTTGCAATTCACTCTGAGCAAGGCTGGAAGCAGTGCCTAAAAGGAATCAACTAACGGTCGCGTAAGAGCTACTATGAGATATACTCGTATAGTCCCAGCAACTGCACTTCAAAAAACGGTACTTAATCGCTATGGTGAAGTGCAGTGCGGTATCTGCCCCAGGCGATAGTAAAACCATTTTATCACTATTTTTTTTATTTCCTTTTAGTCGCCTCTCACGGCAAGCAGGAAATACGTTAGGATTATCCTAAAGCCCATTGCATTGTCTGAAAGGACGATGCTTCAATGCCCTACTGTTTTACTATCAAACGAGCTCTTTAGCCAGGCATTTCGTGGGCGGCTTTAACTGCATATACACACTGTCACTACAAGGGTTCGTGCCGAATGGTTGTTCAAAAAACTTCCTCGGTGTGTTAAACCTAAGAAAAAAAGCTGGAGAATTGAAATCATATAACAGCAAATTTGTACTTCATGTCACAGCATAAAACTTGGCATATAGCATGATTTTAATGCTCAACTGAGTCAAAATACACACACGTCGTATATGAGAAATGAATCCGAAGGTCAATCTTTTTTGTGTTCTAGGCTCGTAATATTGCAGTTGTCATTGAATTTCGTGAATCCGACTCTGAGGGCTCGACGCCGCTGCGTTCATTCTACAATCGACCGGGGAGTGAAATATTTATGAAAAGAGTTTCTGCAGCTGTGTTACATCATAATGAAACACCAGAATTTTATGAAGAGGTTCGTGTGTCTTAATGCTATGTTCTTATATCGGAAATTAGGAACTTGGCATTAAGATCATTTTTTCAATGTTGGCTGATGAAATAGAAACTTTATTGGGCATCCTGACCTAAATTTCGCCCTAAATGACCAACAAACGTAAATAAAATCTATGTCGACAGTACACTGTAACAAAGCACAGTAAATTTACTGGTCATTTGCAGTAATTGCATATTTCCAAAGTTAAAAATACGCCATGTTGATGAGATTTATGCTAATTTTGGGCTGTTGATGGAACATACCTTCGCGGTGCGTTTCATCAACACCCCATATTTGGCCAAAAAAGTCAATTTTGAATTTGTTTTCAATATCGCAAAGTAAAATTACTGTCAAAGACCAGTGATTTTGTTGCATTTTTTTGTTACAGTGTACACTAGGACAAAAGGGCAGTAAATGAACTGTCATTTACAGTAATCGCATCTATTCACTGAAGGAATCAGCCTTGCTGATGAGATGAATGACATGCATGGAATTTATATAATATGGCCCAAACCGCTCGTGACCTTCACAGTAAATATTATTTAATGTGAGACAACTAGCAAGCTCTAAACATAATCCTACCGTTTTTTTTTTTTCTTTTCATAATAGCCGAAATGAAATTAAGTTTGAAGTTTCATACCAATATGCTGTGATATATAATAATTTGATTCTTATGAAAAGCGAATCGTATAAAATCAGGCAAATAGAAATCATGAAAAACACATTTTCATCCCTAATTTCAAAAGTAATTTAGGACATTTTCAGGGCAAAGTTTTTTTTTTGTTTCCCAAATCAAAATAAGTTTCCAGACACCAATAAAGATACCGACTAACCCCTTAATGAATGAATCAACCATTGAATATTAATTTTTTTCTCCTTTTTTTAGTTCAAACTTGCTCTTCCTCCTCAACTCCACAGTGGACATCATTTATTATTCTCGTTCTATCATATATTCGTCGACATGAGCGGGAAGAAGAAGGATGTTACAAGAACAGAAAGTGAGACTATTTTTGTGTTAAGTAAATTGATAGCTCTACAGAAAGTTGGGGTTTCGAATTAAAAGTTATATGTGAGTGGGATGGCATAGTGGTTAAACATGTTGGCATCGCAGGTTGAAGATCTCGGGTTCGAGTCCCGGCATGTCCGGCTAGTTAATTCATGCTCATGTGATAACCTGGGGGTAGGTTTGGCTGAACAGAAATGGTTCATATTTTCCGAACAGCACTAACCCTGTTTGTCTTGTGTGTGGCCGCTGATGCACGGCCTTGGCTAGGACGGTCTTGTTATATCTGAAATGATTTGTGATTTGCAAGGTAGAAAATATTCGGCTCGAATCCCGGCTTATTCATTCATGCCCATGTGAAAACTTGGGGGTAGATTTGACTGAGCAGAAATAGATAATATCGTTCCAGTAATTGTAACCCTGTCTGTCGATAAGTGGTTGCTGGTACAGGGCCTTGGTCAATGTGATCCACTCCAAGAAGTGGCTATAAAAAACTGTTATGCCATAGAGAAATGTATGTATTTTAAAATTTGAAGTTTTAGATGAGCTGACACGATGGCTCTCCAAAATATTCAATTCAAAATCAACAGTATTAAAAGTATATATTTCAAGAAGAAAAATGTAATTTTGGTGTCTTTAGCAATTGTTTGAGTAAATGTCTTTGTTTGTTTATTATAATACTTTTGATCCAAATATTCGATTTGTCTGGAAAAATTTTTCTGTCTAGTACTGAGATTAGCTTTTTGATATTGGTCATTCCTTGTAAGCAAGAGAGTGCCCAGTTAGCTCAATCGGTAAAGCATTGAAAATCCACTTCGAGTTACACATCTCTGATCGTCAAGACGTAAGTTCGAATCACGTGGTGGATGATGACTATATATGCGAGAGTTCTGCTGGACGCCTCGCCGGTGCACAGTGGTTCACGTAAACACTGCTCACGTCTTCCTCCAACAACCAGGTTCATCCACAGAAAAAATTAGAAATACGATAATCCAAAAACCCTCACCTTGATTCGGAACTGGTATCTGCACGAGAGGTCGTCATATGGTTAAGCTATATTCTCAGCTTTCCTCTCCTGCAGGATAAAAATGATATCCTATCCTCTCCACCAAGCACTCCTTCCTTCTTTATTTTTCAGTCGGACACGCTTGGCTTCCGCTTCTTACCAAGGATGGTCAAGTCTGGTGCAATGAACAGACCCTACCAGTATCAGCGAACCTACCACCTGGATACTTATCACAAGATCTGAGCATGGCTGGGAGAGGGGTGAGTCTTTTAGTGTTTTCGTGTATAGGGCTGGGCAAAACATCATTTGGAATTCGAATCCGATTCGAATAATTTTTTCGAATCGATCGAATCAAATATCCCATTATTGCTATTACAACTTGTCTCCATTGTGAGAATCGAAAAATTTATAGTTTATAGTGTATTTGCAATTCATATTACGCGTCTAAGCAAAACAATTTTCATGTTTTAACGACAAAATGTAATCGATTTTGGTCAAATTTGACCAAAATCGATTGCATTTTGTCGTTAAAAATGAAAATTTTAGTTTTTTTTAACAAGTTTTTGTTCCTATGAACGATTCACGATTGATTCGAATAAATTGTGCTTCGACTCGATTCGAATCACTGAATCGAATTGCCCAGCCCTACTCGTATATAAACAATATTAGATTTTAAAGACAATGAAGATGAACCTGTAAGATTAGCTGCTTGAGTGAACATTACGTGGAAATGTGGGTCTAACCCATCTACTGTTTGTCATACAATATGAGCATGGGTCGGAGATTAGTAGTATCTGTTGTTATTTTTATACGTAAAGTATTGCATTTTTGAGAAAGTTCAAATGTTGAAAGGAAAGTGCTTGTTTTTTTGGGTAGTACGCTCAGACATAGTTTATTTCGACACCTCTGTCAACACAAGAGGCGATGCAAATAAAGATATAACATTACAGAGTTATCAGGAAAGCAAACAAAACCTAAAAGAAAGTTTGAAAACGTACCGCGGAATAAGTTTCAAAGAATCATTAGAAGAAAGTAACACACGTTTGCTTACCAAAAAAAAAAATATAAATATTTTAAATTCGACCAAACACATCATACCGAACCCCCTCCTTCACAAAACAAAAAAAAAATAAAGGGAACAGACATGTCAATACCATTATCGAAGCTGTGCACGAAACGAAAAGCAATGCAGACAATCAATTACCGTTTGCTTTAATTATTCATTTTTTTATTGAAATTCAGAGTATCTCAAAACATTTTGAATGTCTACTTGTCTGTTCCTAAAAGGTGTCAGATGCTCCTAGATGACCCTTATCTAAATTAATTCCCTCAATTAGTAAAGGATTAGAACTCTTGACATTCGTGGAAGATTTTTGTTCTTGGAACTTGTTATTGCTGTTACTATGATCTCTTAGATTCCTCGAAACTTACGCCAAATATTTGTTCCGGGAGGAAATGGTTTTTCCAATTTGTGGTTACCAAGCCGTGTTTCCCTTCGGGTGTTTGAATGTAATTTTATTCAGATGGTCAAAGATACTTCAAAACATTATTATTAATAATTTTGATGCCTTATTTGTAGTGGGAATACATTTTCGTCTTTTGGTAAATGAATTAACATGTAGTTACGCCAATTTTTTTCGGGTTTTCGAAGTTTTTTTGGATAGTGGACTTCGCAGACATGTCAATACCCTTATTGAAGCTGAAAATATTAATATTTAAATTCGACCAAACGCATCATACGGGCCCCCTCCCTCACAAAACCAAAAAAAAATTAATAAACGGGACAGACATGTCAATACCATTATCGAAGCTGTGCTTGAAACGAAAAGTGATGCAGACAATCAATTGCCAATTGTTTTATTTATTGATTTTTGTTATTGAATTGCCAGTTTTTTGTCGGATATAGGAGCAGATGACATTCTGCCTGGCAGTTCGAAATTATTTTATTGCTCATAGAAGTACCGTAATGCAAAGTAAGAAGGGTGTGTTGGATGAGGTGGTTGACATGTTGGCATTGAAATTTAAATATTTCCATTCCGAACGATGATTAGGGCTGGGCAAAATCGAATCATTTAGAATTCGAATCTGATTCGAATAATAATTTTTGTGAATGGGATCGAATCGTTAATTTAAAAAAAATAACAAATATCCCATTATTACTATTACTATTATAGTTTCCGTTATAATGATAAGGAAATATACAGTTACAAATTACAAATATTAGCCTAAACCGACTTAAAAGCGATGTATTTCTATGTTAACGACAAAATACAACCGATTTTGGTCAAATTTGACTGCATTTTATCGTTAAAAATGAAAAAAATACACCTCATTTTTAATCAAGTTTTTGTTCCTATGATCGATTCACATTTGTTTTGAATAATCTGTATTTCGAATCGACTCGAATCACCGAATCGAATTGCCCAGACCTAGCGGTGATGATAAATCTTGCTTCTTTCTAAAAAAAAATGTTAAAATAAACTCAAACCACGAACCTGGCTTATAATATTTTAGAAATACTCAAAGCAACCGTCATAGCTTGAATGCCTTTTTGGAAATCTAAAAATATCTTTCAAATTCCACGATGGAGTATCATTTTCACCCTTCAACCGTATATTCCTCAAGTTCAGACATTTATTTTCTAATTTGTGTATGAAGTACGTTTTTGAGTGTTTGGTAACATCAAGGGTCAGACCGTGGAATGTCAGATGTGATGTTATTATGGGAGTGACATCCTATTAAGTTTAAAAAGAATTTGCGTTGAAATTTGATATATCAATCTCAAGTACGGGCTCTGATGGATCGTGTCGATGAAGCATTTTCTAGACCAAAAGTAATGTACTGTGTATGTGTATCATAAACAAAACGTGGGTGCGATGGCCTAATGGTTAAACATGTTGGCATCACAGGTTGAAGACCTCTGGTTCAAGTCCTGGCGAGTCTGGCTCATTTATCCGTGCCCACCACTCAATCCAGGGTGTAATAACTTGAGTAGGCTAAGCCGAACAGGAAAAGATGATATCTTTCCAGCAATTCTAACCCTGCCCGTCTATAAGTGGCCACTATTACAAGGCCCAGGGTGATCCAGAAAAAAGACTCCACACAGATCTGAACCTCTATAATTGAGTGCAGTGAGTGGTATCTGCCCTGGGTTATGGTATAGGTAGGGCTGTTCAAAATATTCGATTCAATTTACGTTATTTGAATCATAAATTGTTCTATTAGGTTTCAGCACCAATTCGAAATCAAAAAAGTGATATTTATCATTTTTTTAAAACTGGTTTGATTTTTCACCCAATTTTTTTCTTATTTTTTTTATAGCCACTTCTGAGAGTGGATCACCCTGTCCAAGGTCCTGTAACAGTGGCCACCTTTAGACGGTCAGGGTTACAATTGCTGGAAAGATATGATCTTTTCCTGTTCGGCTTAGCCTACCCAAATTATTACACTCTGAGTTGAGAGGTGGGCTTGGATAAGCGAGCCGGACTCGCCGGGACTCGAACCTGTGATTTTCAACCTGCGATGCCAACATGTTTAACCACTAGGCTATCGCGCCCATGTTTTGTTTATGATACACACACACAGTATGTGGTATTGGATATAATCAATGGTATCTGCCCTGGGCTGGATCGAAGCAATTGATCACTTCTTAAAAGATATATACCCCAATATAATTAAGATTCTATCGGCATTCAAGTTTCATTCATCACCTTACAATCTCTGTGACTGCTTAGCTATCACAATTTAGGAAAACTCATTTGACGTTTTATCTTGCCAAGCATGGGCCACAGATGGACCGCGCTTTGTTGACGTGATACATCTGTGGCTCATGCTTGGTATAAGATGTTCGATCAAAGTGTTCTTCCAAGGAGAGTCGGTTGGTTTTGATAAATGATGTGGTCACATTATGCATCATTGTGGTTTCCCCACACCACATCAGTGAGAATATACCCACATCTACAGGTCAGATTGGGAAATTTTTTCAATCCAGAATAGAATATTTATGTGAAAAATACTGTTATGAACTGTGAATTTTTCAAATTCCATGAATCAAATATTCTGGATGAGCATTTTTTTGTATTAAAATTCACCCTGAGCAAGGCCGGAAGCAATGCCTAAAAGAAATCAATCAATGGCCACTAAATAGCAAAGAGCTATTAAAAGAGCAACAAGTTGTAATTGTAAAAATGGGATTTTTGTTATTTACATGGAATTTATGATTCGAAAGAATTATCCGAATTCCAAATGATTCGGTATTGCCCAGCCCTAGTTGCTGACTTGATGACTTTTTTTTCCTCTGCAACTCCCCCCTCATTGTAATTTTATGTACCGGTACATATTGTATTGTATTTTTCAATATTTAGGCGGAATAGACTACTCAAGTCTTGAAATGGAATATTTTTAACAGTATATAACGTCCTGCGATGTTATGATATTCTATATCAGTATACTTTTGTATAATGAATCCCTTAGTCTACAAAATATGCATAATTGTTAAAAAAGGGCATCATCTTCACACTTGGGTTGGAACCATTAAACAGCAGTTGGGCATTAAAAATTCATATTGATGGAATATATTTATAGTAAATCATGTGAAATGAAATATTTGATCTTCATCTGCGATATTCTATACATTTTATTTTGTCAAGCATGCGCCACAGATGAACCGTGCCTTGACGGCACGATCCATCAGTGACTCAAGCTTGACAAAGTGA
>OZ023145.1:2350744-2356789 GCA_963675895.2 Styela plicata | reverse complement strand
AATGCGTGATTTCGTCGTGATTTGACCGTGGCCCGTTTATGTGATATGCAACAAAAAACTCTATTTTTTTAAAGGGGGGGGGGGGGGGTCTTGCCTACAGTGGCAATATGACTTCCTAATTTAACCATAAATTTTTTTTTAGATTTTGCCCGCTCAGATGCATTTTCCCCCTTCCCTGTTTCTTAGGGTTAGTTAGGGGCCTGACCACATACCCCCAGTCACAAAAATATAACTCAAAGATTTTTCTTGCTCTGATCGGCCTTCCATACTTTCTAATATAATTATACTGTTCGACAAAATCAACAATTATATGTGTTCAATGAAGTTGACTAACTCTCCAACATCTAGGCCTACGTACACGTGTGCCACACAAACCGTTTATTCTACGAGTCATCGCAGCTGTCGTCCCATTCTCCCAATGGAGAAATACTTCTTTCGAGCCTGGACGTGTATGAAAGTTCTTTGCTTAACGTTGACACCAACTTAGCGGTTTAAATTGAAATTTTCACTTCATTCAGCAGGTTTGTTCCCATGAACGATTCGCTATTGATTCGAATAGCGTGTGCTTCGAATCGATTCGAATCACCGAATCGAATTGCCACGCCCTACTTGTATAAGTTTAAAATAAACTTGGCCATTGGTATCCCGTGCTCGTGGTATACATGACATAACTTATAATGACAGACAATGAAACAGTTGAATTTTACTAAAGAATATATAAACAAGGGGGTTAGATGCACCTATGAAAAATGACTGGCCAGAATGAAACAGAAACACGCATTAATTTAAAATTGAAATGACATTGACACGCTCGTGTCGGCACCAAAACTATATGCATTTTCGATCAAATTCTGCAGTCCTTTAGTTGATTCCTCTTCAAACTTGTGCATTTCTGTCTTTCGCATGTTTTCAGTTTGCTATATTTCAATGATAAACGTGGGTAAAAGCGGTAATATTTTTAAGGCAGTTTCTGTTTTTTCCAGTATGCTCGCTAAATTTATTTCGCCCTTACGGATATCTTTTTTTAAATTTTGGAATATGCTTTTATATACGGTAGGATATGATTCCCTTTTTAATCCTGCAGGAGAAGAAATCCGAAAATTCAGCTTAATCATATGGCGAACCACGACCTCTCGTGCAGACACCAGTTCCAAATCGGGTGAAGTTTTTAGCTCATCATATTTTCATTTTTTACTGTGCATGGATTTGGTTGGTGAAGGAAGCCGTAAGCGAACTCGGTCATGGCGATCAGAGATTCGTAGCTCGAAGTGTATTCCAACGCTTTTACCGATTGAACTAACCGGGCAATCTTGAGGTGACGGGCATCTAACATCACCAAAACATGGTCTCTACCAACAGCTTTGCATCGGGCAAGCGACTTTTTGGTAGAAAACTGTGATGCCTGTACAAGAAGAAAAGTGGAATATATATTTCTCAGTTTTTCCTAAATTTGTTTAGAGACCGTACACAAACAGATGATGACGAATTGAGGTAAGCAAACGCGTGTTACTTACTTGAATGTTTCTTCAAAACTTATTCCGTGGCACGTTTTTAAACTTATTTTTAGGTTTTTTTTGCTTTTATGATACCTCTGTAATACTATATCTTTTTTCTATCGCCTTTTATTTCGACAGAGATATCGAAAAAAACTATGTCTATGTCTATGGTTCACAGGCCAGTTGGTTTGCCCTAGACCCGTCCCCTGTAAGAGTTAACATGTTGACATCGCAAGTTGAATTACTCGGGGTCGTTCCCGTCAAATCTGACTCGTTAATCCATGCCTACCATTTCAGCCAGGGTGCGACAAACCTGAGTAGGCTGAGCCAATCAGGAAAAAGATATTATCTTTCCAACCTCGTCTGGTCGCTAGTACCTTGGCGATGTTTCCACTCCAGGAAGTAGCTATAAAAATGATACATTGTCTTAAAATGTGAAATAAGATTATAGGTCTCTGTTTTATCAACGTTTTATTACTCCTTTCTTATTCAAGAATCCTTGGGACAAAGTCAAATACGGTACCGTCTTCACTGGGACAGTGGAATATAGGATAGGCTGGTTGTCCCACGACCCCACGAAACATATTCAGGATATATTTCCTTATAAATAGATGCAGGAAACTAAACTTTGGTAAACGATAACTAGGGAAAGGAAAAACCGAATCATCTGGAATTCGAATCTGATTCGCATAATAATAACGATTCGCGAATCGTTGATTTCATAAAAAATAACAAATATCCCGTTCTTACTATTATAGTCTCCATTACGATGATTAGGAAATATATAGTTACAAATTGCAAATATTAGCATAAACACAATTAAAAGCGTTGCATGCTTTCGTTCCTATCACCGATTCACAATTGATTCGAATAATCTGTACTTCGAATTGATTCGAATCACCGAACGGAATCGCCCAGCCGTACTGATGAACCCTACTCTTGCTGGGTCACGACGAAAAATGAGTGAGGAAACAACAGAGTTTCGAAAAACCAAGCGGCTTGAAACCCACAAAGAAGCTGTTCTGAAACCCAAAAACGGTATTGAAGCTGGAGCTGTCGAAAATATTAAGCTGAGCGGGCACAACGTTGTCGTAACTTTAGATACGAATTGCACGCTTTTTAATTTTTAGAGTGGGGTTTCAGGACTTACAACTGACTAAATAAGCCTAAATCTAAGTTTTCCTACGTTAAAGCACTTAGAAGGCCAATCGGCGATTTCTTCGTTCGTCGAAGGTGGGGCCATGCCCTATAGGCCCTCTCCTAAATACGCTAGTGAGCATGGGCAACGAAATATATATATATTTTTTTTTCTCTATACAAGTTTTGCCGTTTCAATCTGACCAATTACTCGAATTTTTTTCGTTTTCCCACAGATAGTTTCGGAAACCTTTTTGAACATTTTTCAAAGGGCTTTCCATAGAAAAAAAGTTACGTGGAATAAAACTGTTGTGTTTGCGTAAGACGAAAAAGGCAAAAATAAGAATTTCTAAGTATTAATTAAAGTTTGGTCAAGGACATTAAAGCAAGAAATCGAGAGGACAGGAAGACAAACAAAGCGGAGGCGATAAGAGCCGACGCAGTGGCAACTATTCCTACTGAAACGATGCCACTGCGCTAGCAACAGAGAGGAAATTACGTCATTCTTTCACTGTGTCTCATGTTCTCATCTCATGTTCCACCGTATCCCACCTTCCCCTCGGTTATTAGGATAAAGATAAGGTTGATCAAAAAGAATTTGTACATTTTACCAATCTTTAAAAACAACGGTAGCAGATTTATCAAGTGACCTTCTTCCGAAAACGGTGAAGACGACTTTAAATCTATACACAAGTCTGGTTCATCGTAATATTTTCGTGAATTGTTTTCATCGTGAGTTTTAAGATGATTAATTTCAAGATAATTATAACCTTTATCAATGACTTGACTTGACGCGAGTCGTCTTAGATTATTAACTCGACCTGACAAAATGCAGACGCAACTTGACTCGGAAGATGTAGCCTGATTCTGCAGTCACATTTCATAAAATCACGTTCTCCAACGTTGCGTTACTCTTAATAACTCTTGAGTACTTATAAAGTGAGAAGTGGCAAATTATTCTGTCATTGCTGCTGAATAAAAATAGAAATCGTGACTCAACTTTCGTAAATTGTGACCTGACTTGAACTTACGACTAAGTGTAGTGAGTGGTATCTGCCCTGGGCGATGTAAAAACCATCTACTTCTTTAAAATAGGCTCTTGGATACCACATACACACGAACACATACACTAGAATAATAAATAAATAGAAAAACAAATGTTTTCCGTTTAGTGTATTTTATTGCAAGTGAAGGATTTTGAAAAACACGAAACCATCGAGGTTTCGGCAGTGATGCCTTAATTTCAAACACGATGTGCAATTATGATTGCCGATGCAAAACCAACGGCAACCAAATAAACAATGAGCAAATAACAAATAAACAATAAACTAATAAACTAATAAAAAATAAACAATAGCAACAAACTTCTAAGTGACTGGGACTAGTGCAGCGTTCGTCAAAACTGAATCCTTCAGAATCCGAATCTGATATAAACAATTTTTTCGAATCGGATCGAATCACTAATCCATGTAAAAAACAAATATCCCATTTGTACTGATACAACATGCTTCCACCATGGTTCGAGAAATTGATAGTTTTAAGTGTTTATCAAATTGTCCAAGATTGTCCAAGAGCAACAATTTTTCATATTTTAACGGCAAAATGCAATGATTTTGGTCAAATTTGAAAAAATCGATAACATTTTATCCTTAAAAAATTGAAATTCTAGTTTATTTAGAAAGTTTCTGTTTCTATGAACGATTCATGATTGATTCGAATAAATTGTGCTTCGAATCGATTCGAATCACCGAATCGAAGTGCCCAGCCCTACTAGTGCGCAAAGTTATTTTTTAAATTTTGCATCGTGAATATTCAGTATATTGGCGATGCTCCTTATGTGAACCATTTACTTTACATAATGTTTTAGAAGTACCCTTTCCCGTCGCCGTTTCCCACAGGATAGGATTTCATTGTTATCCTAAGGGAGAGGAGGTAGCGTCGACGCTTTTACCGATTTAACCGAGCACCCAATCGACGCGATCAACTGTTTGTTCTTGAAACCACTGTCATCTCATTTCGAATGAAACAATCCGACAAAACCCACGAGAAGCTTGTTGTACTGTGCTAACCACCACTAAGTCCAGTCCAAGTATGTTCAGTGATTTAACATTATGTGTTATCGTGATTTTCAGCTTAGAAGCGGAATGGCCGTAGATTGGTGGTGATTTTCTAACATGATTTAGGAACGGAGAGTTCAGTTTCGTTGGGAATGTTTTCCGCTTAAAGTGCAGTTACTGGTACTAGATCTTTCAATAGCTCTTTGCTCTAAAGTTCCAGTTGGTCGGTTCCTTCAGGCTCTGCTTCGGCCTTGCTCAGAGTGAATTTCAATAAAAATTTAAAAAAAAAATATCGCTATTGCCGGTGGGCACAACCGAATCATTTGGAATTCCATGTAAATAACAAATATCCCATTTGTACTATTACAACTTGTCTCCATTATGGTTATCAAGAAATTGATAGTGTATAGTGTTTTTAATTTCACACTGTTGTCATAGAGTAACAATTTTCATATTTTAACGGCAAAAGCAATCGATTTTGCTCAAATTTGAACAAAATCGATAGCATTTTGTCGTTAAAAATGGAATCCCTAGTTTATTTAGCAAGTTTTTTGTTCCTAATGAACGATTCATGATTGATTCGAATAAATTGTCCTTTGAATCGATTTCGAATATCCTAATGGAATTGCCCAGCCCTGGGACATGGCATGGTATTATTTGAGGAACATGTACATCCAAAATCTACGTAGTCCGCTTGATAGTTGAAGTTTCCTGAAACCACTAAAGTGCAAAGCATGAAAGCTGCATGAAATGCTGGAACATGATCTAAGGAACCACTATCCCTGATAGATGTCTATCAATGCGAGTTTTAAAGCCTTGTAGATCAACACGACCAGGAAACCCGCGGAAGGCACTGAAAAACTTTCTCATAAAACTGTTTGTGACATAGTGAATATGTGTGAACTGAAAACAACCGAGTGGACCGTTGAATATTTTGTTTGGATGAACGAGAGCAGAAACCTTCCCTGCGCAAAGACCATTGTATTCTGCCAATGTGTACAGGCCAAGACGGACGGAAAGAGAGCACGTGTTTTGCAACGCATTTGAAGCGCGCAGACCCTGTACCCCCAGATATCCATGTCTGTCCTAACTACCCCTCCGCGAAAAGAAACTTAATCCACGTCTCTGTAAACGCGTTGGAAATAGTCTTCGAGCTATGCATCTCCGATCGTCATTGCACAAATCCCATGAGGAATGATGATTGTATGTGAGAGGTCCGCCTCACCGATGCACTGTGGTTTAACGTAACCACGGAGTACGGATTCTTCCACCAACCAGGAAAAATGAGAAATATGACAACCAAAAACCTTCACAATAAAAACCAAATTAAAATAAAACTAAATCAACTTTTTTTT
>OZ023145.1:2333244-2343244 GCA_963675895.2 Styela plicata | reverse complement strand
CATGTTTTATTTCACCCGATGGCAGAATCTTGATTTTTTCGAGTGTCCAAAATGTTTACTGATAGACAAAAAAAAAAGGTTCAAAACCATCAATACTGCTATTTCATAGCAGTATTGATGATTCGAACCTTTTTCTAGTTTGGTTGCTGCCAGACACTCAAAAAAGATTATTTGAAACTTCTAATCATCGGACCTACGAACATAAATATTTATTAATTTTTTTAATTGAAATTCACTCTGATCAATGCCAGAAACTAAAAGAAACCAACCAACGACCACTTAAAGCAGAGAACTACTACAAGATGCAGTTAGTACGAGCAACTGCATTCAAAACTGAAAACATCCAAATGAACTGAACCGCCTTGGTAAAGTGCAGTGAGTTATAATGATAGTTTGTATTTCGCTACTTAGGTCTTTAGAATTATACTAACATATTTCCTGCGTGTTGTAAGAGGCAACTACAAGAAAATAATGAAGTGGTAGATGGACCGCCCAGGGCAGATACCACTCACTGCACTTTACCATGGTATTTCAGTTGTTTAGATGCTAAGAATACTGGCACTAAATTTTGCAGGATCAATACAGAGCCGTTATTTAGCTCCTTTTAGGCACTGCTTCTGGCTTTGCTTAGAGTGAATTTCAATAAAAAAAACTGAGAAAGAGTCCTAGAAATAAAAAAAATCTGGCTAGAAGATTTTTTTTTAAAAATGTTCAAACTCTCAATATTTTCATTCCATGATAGAAAGATTCCAACAAAGTTATTTCTAAGTTTCTCGACTCCTAAATTCAATCCAGTTAACCAACCTTGGCTACAACTTACCTTGTGACACTTGTAAATCTGTTTCCCCTTCAATGACTCCATGTTTATTTCCACTATACATGTATACCTTTCCCGCGTCGGTTTTCCGAGCATCCACAATGACTAACATTTGTCTCTCTGCTGCCAAGTAGTGTCGAGACGTCACGTTCAATTCACGACTATTGAAACGCCAGATTATATCTGGTTTTGGATTCGATTCCACCATGCAACGCAGAAATGCGTCGCCGCCTACAATGGCTTTGGATACTGATGGCATTGGTTTTGTGAATGCAGGTTCGGCTAAAAAAAAAATCTCGAATTAAAAATAATAGAAAGCTTTTCAGTCAAGACCTACATATGTTGAAAATCAACCGTAAGCAAGCAAGTCTAGTCTGTGAACTACGGCAGTAATTCAATCAAGGGTGTGATAACGATGCCAGAGTTTGCTTTATCGGGGCAGATACCACTCACTGCACTTTACCATGGTGGTTCAGTTTCGTTCGGAATGTTCACTGCTTAGACTGCAGTTGCTGATACTCTATCTTTTAGTAGCTCTCTGCTATTGAGTTGCGGTTAGTTGGTCCCTTTTTCAGGACTTGCTTGGTTCAGGAGTGAATTTCAATAAAACAAAAATGCAATAGAATATAAAAACTTTTTCTAGCCAGACGGGCAGAATGACATCTACTCTGCTACTTGGACACCCAAAGAAAATGGGTTTCCTTAGAAGGAAAATATGCAGATTTACTCATTGATATACTTTGAAGATATACGTTATCGCTTACTGTCGTCTGTTAGTAATCAGATTGTAAAAAAGAATTGAAATCTTCAATACTGCTATGAAATGAGATAGAAACAGTATCAGAATGATGAACTTCTAGTCAAAGATAGTCAACATTACTCACTCTCGACAATCAGCATTGCTTTAGCAACGATTCTTCCAACAGTCGATTGCGCAACACATTCGTATTCACCGGCATCTTCAGGTAGAACAATTCCGAATTCCAGTGGAGCATCGGTGTCGACTGAATAAATAAATAAAAAAATATATTTATTTTGATGAATGAAGTTGGTATAGCAGGTTTTTATAGAGCATACAATCAGTCTCTCAAGATTTGCTTTCAATGTTATAGTGATACTTCTCTTTTGAGTAAATTTTGCTTTCAATGTTAGTGTGATACTACATTTCATAATTTTTTTTAAAATTGTAAAAAATTTTATATTTTCAGTTTAGTTTTAGTAAATTTTTAGTTTAGTAAAGTTTAGTTTTAATGCCACATTTCAGGGACAATACAAAAACAATTACCTTTAGGAAAGATAAATTTGAAACAAAGACTTCGAATGAGCAAAGTAAGTTAATACGAACAAACCCAACTCCGATTATCTTAAATTTTCAACATATTTCTATCTTCTGAATCAAAATATTTTAGACTAGAGCTATTCTATTCAGTGCACAACCTACCTGCAAATATCTCATCCTTGCCGCCATCACTTTTCGTTTCATCAGTGGATCCAGGTTTAAGGAACATTCCCCCACCACCTTTCTTTTCATCATCCAACTCATCCTCGTCTTCCTCCTGTTTTCTGATAGCTTGCGTATATTCTTCTGTTCTCTAAGTAAACGACGTTGTGTGGCAGCTGGGAATGATTTCCCTCCGTCCTAAAACATTAATTAAGAAATGAGTCCCGGCTCGCTTATCCATACCCACCACCCAACCCAGGGTGTAATAATTTGGGTAGGTAGGTAGCTGAAAAAGAAAAGATCACATCTTCCCAGTAATTGTAACCATGTCCGTCTACAAGTAGCTGCTGTTACAGAGCCTTGGACAGGGTGATCCACTCTAAGATGTGGCTATAAGAAAGTGAAGATTAGGGGGGGGGGGGATTGGAATAATTAGGGGAGGCACAGGAAAGATGCCTTGAACAGAAAAAAATTGCTATGAAAATGCTCTATAAGAGACAGTTTTGTCTCAGTTTTGTACTAAAAGATCTAAAATAAAACAAAGATTCGCGAAGTCATTTAGAAATGGCCAGAGGATGAAACAAACTGCTCTTATGAAAATAAAAGGGCCAGGCAGAAAACATTTTTTATTAAGTCTAAAACAATGTTCCTTGGTAATACAAATTGGTTTGGGAGACGTGGACCAACTTTTTTTTTATCAAAATTCGCTCGGAGCCAAGCTGCCGCAGACATATCATACTTGAAAAGTTTCTGAAATCACTAAAGTGCAAGGGCTACATGAAATGCAGGAATAGGAACTATGGGAAATCCATTCCTACTTCATTTAGGCATTTGTGCTTTTTTGGGATTCGTATGCAGTAATGCAAGGGTGCTAACTAACAGAGAGGTTCAAAGTCTTGCTTCACACTTACATAAATATAATTCTGTACGGTTCGTTTTTAGTCTGACAAAATGCTACAGAAATAGATTTGTGTAAGTGGCAAGCGTGACGTTTGAACCTCTCTATATTGTTGCACGGTGTTACATTTCCCTACAATTGAACTGCGAGCAAGAACAACCCACCTTCTGCCATGTAATCTGAGGGGATGGCTGACCGGTTGCACCGCAATCGAGTATTGCTGAAGATCCATTCTTGACCACAGTAACGTTGACCGGTGTCATGGTGAACTTTGGGTATTCGTTGACTGTCAGTTCGACAGGTGTTGACGTGTGATATCCGTAATTGTTGGTAACGATACAACTGAAAAATAATTTTTTGAGTTTTATTACTACTTCTGCTGCCTAAAAACATGGAAAAATTCTGTTTCTGAGGAAGAGTACCCTTCTTTTTAAAAGGTTTTGTTCTCGAAATTACTCCAAGATACGGTGTGACGTGCGGAATTGTAGTTTTTGGTAACAATATAACTGGAGGGAAAATGACGATTATTATATGTCAATATATAAAAAAACGCTAAACTGAAAAATTCCACTCATTTGCTGTTAGAGCTCCTTTCAATATATTCGATTTCTGCAACAATTCGAAATCAACAAAGATAATTTCGAATTTGTTTAAAAAATATGCGCGAGTTTTCACAAGGAATATTCGACGAAAGTACGTCTTTGTTTGTTTATTATTAGCTTCGAATTCGAACATTCGATTCCGGAAAATTATTCAATTTCAGTCTAAACCGAAAATATATTTCGGCCACTGCGTTTTGCAATAGTATATAAAACTTTTTTATCAATTTAACAAAAGAAATTACTGCTAGGGTGAGTGCGGAACACATTCCATTTAATTAACAGATTTAGGTTTAATATTTTAAAGCGTAAAGTTCAACATATTTCACGATTTCTACTATTGTTCTTGGGGATGGGCTAACTACTTATCCTTCATTAGTCCACGTCCCCCAGACAATAGCATAAGTGGCCTAGTGTTGAACATGTTGGCATCGCAGGTTGAAGACCTCTGGTTTGGGTTCCCGGCGAGTCCGGCTCGCTTATTCATACCCACCACTCAAACCCAGAGTGTAATAACTTTGGTAGGCTAAGCCAAACAAGAAAAGATCATATCTTTCAGCAATTGTAACCCTGTCCGTCTATAAGTGGCCGCTGTGACAGGGCCTTGGGCAGGGTGATCCACTCTAAAAAGTGGCTGTAAATAAAAGATATTAAAAAAATAACCGCATTGTCGTGAGACCTACAAATCCCGGACACAAAAAATCTGACGAGAAGGAAGTTTCATAATTTCACTGCAAAATGAATAATTTAAGATAATAGGAATATGAAGTTTGGTTATTATGAAGTTTGATATATAACCAGAGCGCAGAATACTCGAAAAAAGAGATAAGAAACGCTAGTCAAGAAAGCGCAAAATTATACCTATATTCTCCTGAATCTTTTGTATCGACACCATGTAAACCAACACACTTGTCCACGTAGACATACGCTCCTTGCTGCTGCGTTTGGTTGCGGATTTCCATGCCGATCCTGCTTTGATGATCTGCAAGTAAAAAATGCTTATTTTTTTAAACCAAAAAACCACTTTGGGCGAAATCTTGTACCAGTAGCTGCACTTTACGTGGAACTCGTTCCAATGGTCCTCTAGGTACGGCTTTACTCCTAACGTATATCCTGCTTGTCATGAAAGGCGACTAAAAGGAAGCAAAGAACTGGTAGGGGGTTTTTACCATTGCCCAGGGTAAATACCACTCACCGCACTTTACCATGGCGGTTCAGTTTCGTCTGGGATGTTTTCTGTTTAGATTGCAGTTGGTACTGCATCTTTTACTAACTCTCTGCTTTTAAGTGGCTGTTAGTTGGTTCCTTCCAGGCACTGCTTCTAATCTTGCTCAGAGTGAATTTTAATAAAAAAAAAAGTACTGAACCACCATAATAAAGTGCAGTAAGTGCATCTGTACAAATTGTAAGTTTGTTACACCATTATTAGTTTGTTCGTTAGTTTTGTGATGTTATTCCAAACAGTCTAATTTACATCATAAAAATGGCAAGATATAAAATTTTTTCAGACTTTGGTCTCTCCCATGTACAAAAACAACAAAGAAATAATGAAGAGCAATGCTCATAAGATAGGATATCATTTCTATCCTGCGGGGAGAGGAAAGCAGAGAATACGCTTAACCATATGGCGAACCACGACCTCTCGTGCAGATACCAGTTCCAAATCGGAGTGAATGTTTTTTTTGGATTATCGTATTTCTATTTTTTCCTGTGCATAGACCTGGTTGGTGAAGGAAGCCATAAGCAGCGCTTACTTGAAACCACCCTGCACGGTGAGGCGTACAGCAGACCTCTTGCATATAATCTGCTGGAGGTCTTCCTCTCATAATCTTATGTGACATAGATTTTTTTCCCATAACACCAAGAAGCAATGGAAAAACAAGAAATCAGAACTGGAAAGCAAACTTCCAACTTTTTCACAAATTGATCTATTTAATTATATGGATGAACAATTTTTTTAAAATAATAGTGCAATGCATTGACCTTCAGAAAAATATCACATATATCAGGGATGGGGGGCTCCTTAGTTCCTCGTGTTCCTGCATTTCATGTAGCTCTTTGCAATTCAGCGGTTTCAAGAGAATTTTCAAGTATGATTTGTCTCCTATAGCCTTGCTCTGAGTGAATCTCAATAAAAAAAAAATGAAGAAAAGTATAAAATAAAAATTAGCAAGTCGCAACAAAGACTTACATCCTGTCCCCGTTTCCACGTCACAACCATTCCATGTCTATCATGATTGAATTTCTTTCCCGCGTCTCGTCGCTTGGGAGTAGTTCTCTTCTTTTCGGTTTCCTCAGTTTCATCTGCTTTGAGGGGGAATCCCCCTACCCGAGATCGAGAACTTGGCAATGCATTACCAGACTCTGTGTTGGGTGGACTAGTGGTGGTAGTAGACAGCACAGCAGTTTCGTTTTCGACGTCAGTGTACGCTGCGCTAGCACTGCACTCTAAGGTGATGTTGTCCCCTATTAACGCTGTTTGTTCTTTAGGTTCTTGTAGAAGTACAGGAATGGGGTGGTCGACTGTATAAAAAAGACAAATAAGTATTAGTTTTCATTCTAAATAAGAACGAAAACATGTTAATGTAATGAATGATTTTTTTTTCTTGGAGTGGAATACCCTGACCAAGGCCCCATACTAGCAGCCCTTCATAGACGTACAGGCTTAGAATTGCTGGAAAGATATTGTCTTTTCCTGTTCACCTTAGCCTACCAAAGTTATTACACCCAGGGTTGAGTGGTGGGCATCGATTACAGAGCCGGACTCGCTGGGAGTCAAACCCGAGATTTTCAACCTGCGATGCCAACATGTTTAACCATTGGGCCATTGTGCCCACATTTATTGCACACTACGAGGTTCATATGAAAATAATAGTTCGTTACACATTATCAACAAACGAGAAGATACATAAGCCAATTTTAATTAAACAATGTTATACAATACACCAAATAGCAGATGCAACACATTTAAGTTGAATTTTTCTATTTATTAAAAATATAGGGCTGAACAAAAGGATAGTTGGGATTGGTGCTGAATCCAAAAATCATATTGCAATTATACTGTGAAATGAACAACGTCACTCAAAACGGATAAATGAGAATTGGTATAGTAACAATGAAAAGTACAATTTTTGAATTTAAAGCCAATTCAAATAACGAATGTAAAAATCCAGTAAGACACACGGGTGGATGGAACACACACTAAATAAAAACAGTTGGAGGCCAGTGTTATGTTTGTAAGATATGGAAGTGGAAGATTTAAAGCCAGATTGCCAGCTGATTGTATCTGGTCTATCAATTGCTAATATTGTTATCTAGTTTCAATATTTCCGAAAACACTGCCTTCTTTTGTTGTGATTGGGTAATTCATTTAGTTACCCTTGAGTGATTTTATTATTTTATCTAGTGAGGATCACCGGTAACATGGTGGCTGCTGTTAGTTGTGTAACAATGTTTATCTGAAGTAATCGCGTGTGTGTGTGTTACATATTGTTGGAGTAAATATCGTTCAATATCAATAACTAGGGATGGTTTCAGAACCGAATCTAATATTCGAATCAGAAGTCATATAATAAACAAACAAAGACATCTTTTTATCAGCTTATAATTTGAGTGAAACTTCACTTATTTTTGAAAAAATTCAAAATTATGAGTTTGTTGATTTCGAATTGTTGCAGAAATTGATCAACTCAAATAATTTACGAAACAAATATTTCGAATCGAATATTTTGGACAGCCCTGTCAATAACCCATATCAAAGACTAAATAAATAACCCATGAACCAAAAAAATTCAAAATTCAGTTAAAAAAGTGGATTCAAATCAAGAATCTTAATGTTTGTATTATTTCACACGGCTTATTGATTTTATAAAACTTCAGGGTCACAGTCAATTGCCAATAGAAGATCAGTTTAATCCGTTTGCCTATATTTGGAGAATTTGTCATAAAAATCTGCCATCTTTGACATTTCCGGCAGACGGATGCCCTTTTTATGCTGGAGATGTTGTTTTAAATCTGCTTGTTCTGTGGTATTCCGAGAAATTGGTTTAAGAAAACATCGAAATCCGAAATATTAAAAAAAAAGTTTGAATATGTGTTTTTTAGCGTATTTTTCTCTTTTTATGTATTTTTTTTTATTAAAGTTCGCTCAGAGCAAGGCGACAGGAGACAAATCATACTTGAAAATTCTCCTGAAGCCACTAAAGTGCAAAGAGCTACATGAAATGTAGGAATAATAACTAAGGAACCCCCATCCCTGATAGATGTCTATTAACGCAAGTTTTAAAAACCTATTTGTCTATTTGTGGAATCACAAACTACGTCAAATTCTGTGAATCAATTAATTATTCAGAGGTTATAAGACCACCCCAGTTTGTACATGTATACATGAAGGATAACAAGAGGTTTGTGGTTTTAAGCGTCTTCCTAACGCTCAAGTTTATCTGGCAGCAAAGCGGTTTATTCGATTCCAAAACTCAAATTCAAAGTTTGGAGAAAAAAAGTGTTGATTTTAGCAAGATTTTGTTTAATTTGATCACTTTTATAAGTAATTTTTCTATCAAGTTTTAATCTTCATATTTATGGATCGAACACCAGCGTTTTTTTTATTGAAATTCACTCTAAGCAAAGCCGGAATCGGTGCCTAAAAGGAACCAACTAAAGGCCACTTAATAGTAAAGAGCTACCACCCAATGTAGTACCAGCAACTGCACTCTAAAAGGAAAACATCCCAAACGGAAATGAACCACCATAGTAAAGTGCAGTGAAGGGTATCTTACCTGGGTGATGATATACCAATTTTCAGAAATAATGAAATTGAAAAATATATTTAAAAAGTTGAGATAAATTTTTATAAGTTATGCTCACTTTTATAATTTTTGAAAAGTAAAAAACCCCTATTCATGCAATTTTTCAATCAAGTTTATATTTGGATACTGGTATACGAGTTTATCTTGAACGAAACCTTCTTTCAACATTCAAATCCATATGAATCGGATGCACGACAGCTTCAAACAACTGAAAACCAAATTTTTCCTTAGCTATGATTGCTTAGAAAAAAGAAAATTTTCTCGATCAAGATGTTGTTCGAACTTACGAGTTCAACCAACAAAAAAAGTATTTTTGGGGTTTTCCAACTGCAACAAAACGTTACAATCCAAACACAGCTGGTGTTTTGGGGTAATTTGCGCTCATTTTGGTGATTTAATTGGCTAATTGAAAGTTTAACAATAAAAGTGAGCGATAAATACTTAGCATTTTTGTGGCTGAAAGTTATTAATAAACATTTTGGACACCCACACGCAGGCTGGTATGTCGGCTACTCAAACATTAAAAAAATAGGTTCCTTTAAAAAAATGGACGATTTTCCACAATGTATCTTTCGCTATAAGATTACAATGCATTATTTATTCAAAAGTCTTGTAGAAACCAAAATGTACAGAAAGTTTAAAAACAATCAATACTGCTATGGAATAGCAGTGTTGATGGTTTAGAAGCTTTATTGTTTCTTGAAGAAAATGGGATGAATAAACTAAACTGAAGATCCGAAGAAAAAAGATTCTGCGGCCTGGGTGATCGTCAATGAAAAAAAATTTTAATTTCCTTTGATTGATCAATAGCTTGGTAAAATTTAACAGGCTACCATAATAATACAACTAAATACACTTCACATACAAATACCCATTACAATACAACCAATTACTCTTCACATACAAATACCCATTACAATACAACCAAATACACTTCACATTGTATTATCATTAACTCACCACAAACAAACTCCGAAGGTTCGATACTCAAGATATCTCTTTCTTTTAGATCAGGTGGATGAAAACAAGTCCCCTCCACTGTATATATGAAGCCTTCTCTCGTCTGATTCATTGTTTCAAGCCAGGATGGGAGCCAAGATAACTGACAGTCACAGAGAAATGATGAGCTGTAATATAGATAGACGCGTTACTGTTTTTGTTCCATTTTTCATGCTGATTTTGGCCATATTAAATGTTTATACCAATAAAAATATAAATTGAAGAAGATGATAAACAATGTGGGCGCTGTGGCCAAGTGGTTAAACATGTTGGCATTGCAGGTTGAAGATCTCGGGTTTGAGTCGGCGAGTCCGGCTCGTTTATCCATGCTCATCACTCAACCCAGGGTGTAATAACTTGGGTAGGCTAAGCCGAAAAGATCATATCTTTCCAGTAAATCTTTCCAGTAAGTGTAACCCTGTCTGTCTCAAGTGGCCG
>OZ023145.1:2123310-2333144 GCA_963675895.2 Styela plicata | reverse complement strand
CACAATCGACTATTTTATTGTATATATAGGTGGGAAATAAATTTTGGTGCTAAATATTGGCCTTGGCCACTCACAGTGGGGAATTTGCAACTTCGAAAATTTGATGGAAATGACTTTGGTCAGACGGAACGTTACAGAAATAAATTTGTGTAAGTGTGAAGCAAGACTTTGAACCGCTCCGAAATAAATGAATGCTTTTTCAGTCTCCATATAAATTTGTAAACTTTGACTTTTTTGTAAAACTTGGTGAAATTTTATGACTAAAACTCGAATAATGTTTATATTACACGGAAGCAATCTATGTTATGGGTTTTAACCTCTGGGGACTTTGGCAACAGAGAGTCAGAGATTATGATATCTTGAGATTTGTAACTCACGTGTTTTGTTAAGAATCTGCTAATACCCCTTTTTCAGGTTGTCGGGTGACCGGTTAGCTCAGTCGGTAAAAGCTTTGGGAATACGCTTCGAGCTACGTATCTCTACCGTCCTGGGTTCTAATCCGATGAGGGAACCTCGCTTGACATCCCACCGGCGCACGGTGGTTCGTGGTTAAGTAAAAAGTAAGACTTAGATAAACTGCATCTTCCCGAGGCGTCCTGGTTTACCCCGTAGTTTCGCCCAGGAGACTTCGGCAGAGAGTCGGGATTATAATTTCATAAGGTTTCATAACTCAGTGCCAGTTTGTATCTGTAAGGTTTGTATACCCATCCGCAGGATAAAATGAAATCCTATCCGGGGTTAAAAAACATCAATTACAATGCGTTAGGATAATATTGTCACGAGCCAAAGATAACCCATCCCTACGCGGTGCGGTATTTCATGATGACTTTCTCTTGACAAGATAATTTTGACTCATAGGCCCAGTTTATTTCGAAACAAAAGGCGATACAAACAAATATATCACACTAGAGAATCTAATTGCTCAACCGGTGATGCGCAAACGATGTTTTTATTTTGCTTTCGAATGTCTATACAGCAGACGTTCTTCATCAGGGCAATGAAAAGATTAAGTAAGTAAGGTTGAGCAATTAGAATCACTATGAATATCTCTGGTGGCAATCACTCAATCTTTATATCACACTAGAGTTATCAGGAAAAACAAGTTAAGTTTGAGACGATTAGATTCAACACGCGTTTGCTTACCTAAACTTGTTGAGTCCTGTGATTGTATCGCTGACATTAAAACTATTTTCGTGCCCTTTTTAAATGCGTTTGTTTCGTGATTTTTCAGTTTCTCGTTTTTTTTATATAAAATCGGCGAGATCATAACAGTGTATTCAGTACCGGATCCAGAAATTTTGAGTGGGGAGGGATGATTTAAATTGTCAAATTCATGACGTCATAATTTGCGCTAAGGACGAAACGAAATTCTTTTGACCAAAATATGCAATTTGGTATGCAATGCAGAATGAATGAAAATATACATGAATCGCGCCAAAAGTTCTAATTTTTTTGTGTTTTATGGTTTAAGAAAAGTGGAAAATTGCAGCTTTTGAGATCTTGATAAATTGAAAGATTGTGAAATGCACGCGATGCTGCAATAGAGGTTGTGGTCCGCCATATGGTTAAGCTGTATCCTCGGCTTTCCTCTTCTGCAGGATAAAATTGATATCCTATCCCCCTCCTACCCCAGACAGAAACAAAAACTGGAGGATTTAATCAATTTATTTGTAGATCACTCTGAGCTATGGCATCAAATTTTATAAAACATTAAATAATATTTTTCTTGAAAAAGGACAGAAAAAAAAAACTGAATATAAAAAAGTTGCAACTTGCCAGCTAGCGTCAATTTGGCAGTAAATACTTTAACTCAGCTTAATAAGGAAAATAATAAACTTTGTGGATTTTCTAGCACTGTGAGAAAGCTAGCTAGAATGTGGCTCAATCCAGGGGTGCACAGCAAGAAAAAAGTGTGTGCATCACCAGGCAGGGAGTCATCGGATGAGCAACTTCAACCAAAAATTATATTTTGTCATGCATGTGCCACAGATGGCCCGCACCTCAGTGGCGTGCACCATCAGTGGTTTATACTTGACGAAACATGTTTGCGGGACTCCTTCAAAATTGGTTAATCGGGAAAAAAAATACTTTTTAATTTTGGGCGTTTTCGGCACAAATTCCTTGATAAGTAATTTTTTTTTAAATAGTTCATCAAATTTAGAACCAGATCAATATATTCGTGTCCACATTCCGAAGTTTTCTGGTTTTTCTACTATTTTTTATATATATATGTGCACCATGCAAATCGGAACTTAAAGAAAGAAACTCAAATTAAGAAAAAAAAAGAGAAGACAATTATAGAGATATTGATCATAATGGGGACGTAAGGAATTTTGACTGAGTTATACCGGAAACTGGTGATTTTGAAGTCATTAACGAAGAAAAACGGATTACTAGCCATGAGGCTCAAAAAAATATATGTATATTCCACCATAAACAAATCAAATAAGAAATAATATTTTGCCAAGTAAGGATCAATGATGAATTATCTAATAGATCCACAGTCCACACTAAGACTCAGGCTTGAAATGATAAAAAGAAAACTGGTATGGATATGCGAAGCAAAATAAGCCCACATTAAGACTCGGGCTTGAAATGATGAAAAGAAAACTGGTATAGATATGCGAAGCAAAATATTACAAGTACAGAGCAGTTCTGTTCCAATATTTTGGCAGAATAATAAGACAGTGTTTATATGCTGTGCAACCTGTCAGAAAATCTCCAAGCGAAGTAAACAAGAACGAATTTTACTGCGGTATTATGCTCCACCAAGAAATGGGTCCTCAAATGAATCGCAACATGGAGTCATGGACCCAAGTTTGTCCCTTTTAGACACCGTGCATTTAATTTCTTATCGCATCTTATCGAATTTGCTAAATTTAAAGAAAATTTTCAACAAATTGTCTTTTTTTTCAAAACATAAGTGAAAATGTTAACGTATCCAATGAATTAATCACCGAATGACAGAAAAGATAATCAATCATATATGTATCAGTCTGTTCTAATCTTCATTCTAATAGTGGAATCTAACAGAGTTTGTCACTGTGACCCAAGGTCAAAAAACACAGTAATAGAGATTAACTGATGAATAGTACCAATGGGGTGCAGCCCATTATTGGCCGATGTCAGACTAAAACATAAATTCTGACAAACCATCATTCTTGAAACTAAGCTACAAATTCTATTCCACAGGAAATATAAGAGAAAAAGATGAGAGAAAAATGTGTTGTTTTTTGGCAAATTGATCATTTAACATGCAAAATCGAAGCTCGTGGGATGGGACAAGTTTGAGCTTATAATCTTCAAGTTCAAATATAACAGAACATGATTGGTTAATGTAAATGGGGGGGGGGGGGGGGGGGTGAAATTAAACGTAGAATTAACAAAGTTGCAAGAAGTTGGAACGCACCAAAGGGAACAATATCTCCTTTTTTTTCAGGTGCTCGAAATGCTCATTTCCACTTTCTTCCGGATAGACAAAATTTTATAACAATATTGATAATTTTGGACCTTTTTTATAGTTTAGTTGCAACTATTGAAACAGGATTAAACTTCTTGGTTTTTGCAAGAAGTTGAAATCTTGTTCTTCTTCGGGTGCTCATGACATTTTCTTCGGATGAATAGAAAGTCTCAAAACCATCAACACTGCTTCACAGCATCATTGATGGTTTCGAATCTTCTTTTACAGTTTAGTTACAGCTCTTGTTGAACGCACATTTACAGAAGTTACCTTTCCAATTCACCAATTCTTATGTCCAAAATTGATTGGAACTCAAATTCATCGATGTGATATATCACAAACCTTCGGTACCGTCAGAAAATTTCAGTCTACGTATCTTTGATCAAGCATGGGTCACTGATGACCATGCTTCACAAATAAAAATTTGTTTTGAGTACTTGATTGAACGTAGCAGCAGCTAACTACGAAAGTTGCGGATGCAGCTATTTTATAACTGTCAACTTTTCCAAAAACCCCTTAGTTTTCGTATTTAGTTAATACTTGGTGTGCCCTCAGTGCCTCGTACTTATCAACAAAATGACATCACTGATAGAGCATATTTGAAAAAAAAATTCAAAAATCATTGCAAAACCCCTATCAAATCACCGATATTTCTAACTCTTGTCCCATTCCTTTTATAATTTTTTTAAAATGGCTTTTTAAACATGAAAGAGTCCATTTCCAACCGAACGCTTGTCCCATCCCTTAGATGATTTTTTTAAACTGGCTTTTTAAACATGAAAGAGTCCAATCTAGCTTGAATATTATCGAAGCTGTCTCGACCCATATAATCGATGTTTCCTTGCTCCCAATCTCTCATGTGTGCCAGCATATCCCGCTGGGTTTGGTCAGGGCTCCTAGCTGCTGCTGATGCCCCTTCCTGTAACAAGAGATCTTTGTAAAAAAAAGGACCAGCAAAACTTTTTAAATATATAAATTTTTTCCACTTTTTTAAGGGAATCGTTAAAAATTTTTAACAGATTTTTTGAAGAAATTCACACTGAGCAAGGACTAGAAGCAGTGCCTAAAGAAACCGAACAATGGCGAGTTAATAGCAAAAAACTAATAGAAGATGTTGTACCAGCAACTGCACTCCTAAGCTGAAAATATCTCAAACAGAACTGAACCGACCAAGTTCTGTGAGTGGTATCTGCTCTGGACGATGATAAACCATTCTCAACTTCTTTGCTTCTTTTTAGACACCTTTTATAGCATGCAGGAAATAGGACATTTCTAAAACCCGCACCTAAAATTTCTCATGATTCACAAGAATGAGTATCTGGATCGATTCAAATTTTGATCTTTGCATTGCACATCATAAAATTTTCCCTCCCCCTCGTTTTCATTACAAATTACCTTATTCTCTTCAGGTGGGAGTATGGCTGATGGAATGAGTACGATGTTTTTAAAAGATTTCTCTTCTGCCATCTGGTGTTGGTGACCATGGAAACATGCAATGAAGACAACATGGAATATGTTCAGAAAAAGAATGATCGTTATCGACTATGGGGAAACAAGGCCTGATTGCATTCCTCATTCAAATCTGATATCTTTCAGATCATAAACAAACTTTGGAATAGATTATTAACTTAATTTTTATCAGAATTTATCAATGTACTGGTATGAGATTTGATGTAGATATCAAGATATACATTTTTTCTGAAAATGAAATCATTTTTTTGCCGCGATTTTTATCTTATCCAAAGGCATCATTACACAGCATTCTATAAAAACGGCAGTAATTTTGAAGCAATTTTGATAATTTTAATTCAATCCTTTAACAGGTAATACGCTGCAAGATGTACAACTCTAGATTCTACAAGATGCACATTTACATGCAGAATTAACATATTCACATTGCACATGCAGTTATCCAGCTAACAGTAAAGCCAGGCAGAGAAATCACGTTCTAGGTAGACAGCAGAATTAAAACAAAACAGAATAAACATATGAGACTATCAAAATAGCTTAGCAGATTGGCATATTAATTGCAACAGACTAAAACTTATCGCCTATATTGACGTAATAAAAAAGATCTCACAAGTCGCTGGAAAAAAAGTCGCCTCCAGAATTAACCCTTTTATTGCCAAAGGATTATGCCATGTTGGATAAGTCAATTTGACGATCTGTGTTGTCGCGAATGTTCATACAAAATTTTAGATTTGGGGTGACTTCCTTATTCATACTAGTTTCTAAAAATCACAACTGTTTCATGACGCCACCGAGACAGGCACTCCACTGAGATCAAGGTCCACCAGTGATAAGCAAGTCGTATCTGCATTTTTTAAAACCATTGGAACACTCAACCAAGCATATATTTATAAACATATGTGAATGTTTCAAAAATGCTTGTATATTATTCAGAAAATTTACTTTAAAATTAATTGGTGATAAAGGGGTAATATTTCCAGGCAACTTTTTTCCCAGGCGATTTTTTTTCCCCGGCGTCTTTTTTGGGCGTTTTTTTTTGAGGGGTATCTATCCTCCTATGCTATATAGGGCCGGTTCGGTGATTCAGATTAGATTTATTGAATCAATTGCCAATCGTTTATGGGAACGAAAACTCGCTAAATGAACTAAAATTTTAATGACAAAATGAAATTAATTTTGGTCAAATTCGACCAATATCGATCATATTTTGTCATTAAAATATGAGAATTGTTACAATTAGACATGGAGTGTGAATTAAAAATACACTATAAACTATAAATTTTCTATTTTCACAATGAAAACAAGTTGTGATAGTACAATGGGATATTTTTATTATATTTCGAATATTTCAAATAATTCGGTTCAGCCCAACCCCGAGGCGCTATAGAATATTAATTTTTGTTCCTCAGGAGAGAAAAGTCGAATATAGAGTTCTAAGTATATGACCGAGTTCCGATAACATTTTCTACGTTGGAGGAGAAATAGAATCGCCTCAAATACACATATCTCAGCTATGATATACAAAGCATTGCGAGTGATTGCTCTACTGGTAATTACAAATACAAAACAGAACGTAGAAAACTTTCAGAATTTAATTTGCAAATTAACACGAGTTTAATATTTAGATATATACAGAGATCGAAATGAATCTATCTTCCGTATTTACTTGATTGTAAGCCGCGCTTGGTTGTAAGCCGCATGTGATAGTGTTAAAAATTTAACGTAAGCCGTTCTTGAATGTAAGTTGTATATACTGCCGGTGCCTATATGGGTTCTAGTGGGTACCCGAAAGAAAAAATGTAAACCGCCCTTGAATTTAAGATGCAAACATGATGAAAAAAAAACTATAGGCCGCGGCTTACCATCGAGTAAATACGATATATCTGAATAATAAATCAATGTTCATTTGCAAACTAGATTTTTAAAAATTGAAGCAAAGAGAAATGCATTAACAAAAAGATTAGCAACAAAAATTAACACAAACAAATATAATAGATAAAAAAAGCAAATTTTTTTCAAAATGAAATATTTGTCATATAATTTCATTACAAAGATCCTTTTCTATCACGAATAGTAAGAAGACGTTCTGATAGATAGAACCTTTGGCAGTGCCCTGTATATAAAGAGACACTGGCCCAGTGCAAGAAAATCTTATTTTACGTTGTGATCGAAATTTCGTATTCCCTACAGGTTTTTGAGTAGCAGACATTTTGCCGGTCAGATGACCTCCTGGTCCACGAAGTTAGAAGTTAGTTAGTATAAAACCTAAATCATGTTGACATGAAACTAGGAAAATTAATTAGTTAAAAAAGCAAGGACACTAGAAGCTGTTAGCGAAAGCACAAGATGATTTTGAAGTTAGTCAATGTAAGCGGACGAAACATGGAAAAATTATGTTCAAACTGATACCGACCAGCACAGGTATTTCTGGATAATATACACTTGATGGTGTGCTGAGTTTCGTCGTAGCCGATATACGACCGCTATCGACATAGCTGGTACCAGTTAGAGTTATTCTAACAACAGTGGAGCCATTTGCCTAAGAAATGGAAGGACTTGAAAAATATTTCAAGTAATTTTCTAAGTAAAACTGATGTTTTTGTAGCCTATTGAAAAAAGAGAGGCAGAAAGCTACCATTTACTTAAAAATAACATCAAAATTTGTTGTCAAACAACGATATAAGTGAGCAGGGTTGAACCTAAAGGGAAAAACCTTCAATCCTGCGAGATACTTTTGCTACTGTACTGTAAAAATTTGATTTCCTGGTCAACTTATAATTTGTTGCTATTATATTTAAATAGATACAAAAAGGTTAGAGAATTGCGGGCATTCCTTTGTGTTGTCTCACTATCTAGCGGCGACCATTCTTAATACTAAAGTTGCTTTGACACAACCCACCAAATAGATTTGTTAGTTCATCCAACACCAGAAATTTGCACCTCTGATACAACTAACCATTCTCGTTTTGATTGCATTTTCCCTGAGAGGCGTTCGCTTATGCTTTCGGTCTTGGCTCGAAGATGATTCTTTATTTAGAGATCTCGTTAAACTTGCAAATTGAAATGGCCTTGAATACATGTATAAGGTCATAATATTGGGAATCTGGCAACACAGTTTTGTGCTTACGTTTTGTACGCCTATTTGAGGTATCTACCTTTTGGTTACTTGTGGTAGACGTTTCGGATCTTGTAGGTGGATGTTCTTCTGGAGTTCGATGTGGCTCACTAGGAGGTGGAGACGTTTTGTCTCGAGGAGGGGTTCTAGGGGATAATATTTCAGGTTGGGATTCTCGGGGAGGGGTCGCAGGCCTTGGTTGCTCATGTATGGGTGACTGTGGGGGTTCTGTCTTTAAAATTCGTGAGGGTTCAGGTTTAGGAGGGGATAAGGGTTCGGATTTTGGATGGGGTGAAGATTCTGGTTTTGGAGGAGGTGAAGATTCTGGTTTTGGAGAGGGTGGGGGTTCTGGTTTTGGAAGGGGTGGGGGTTCTTTTGTGTAACTTGGTTGCTCTCTATAAAATGTGGCCGGTGGGCTCCAATGGTAGGGGTTGGGTGGAGGTGAAGGGGACCTCGGACGAGGAGGGGATGTATAAGATGGATGCTCATCGTCACAAGGTGGTGAGTCCTCTGCAATAGAGGAGTCCTGGTGTTGTTCTTGACGGTGTTCATGTGTTTGTGTATCTTCCTCCGCAGTTTGTTGATAATTTTGTTCTTTTATCGTTTCGTGAGATTCCGTGCATACATGATCCCTCTAAACAAGATATTTATCCTGCTACATCCAATCAGGGTACACCATAAACAAATATATTTTGAATTCAGAATCAAGAATTTTGAATCAAAATTACTATATAATGAATGTTGTATTTCCTGAATATATATACTTCTTGATTCTGTTTACTGTTAATAGCTGGGAATTCAAAATTGAATAATTTTTGTAAATCCTAATAAAGATATCTTTTGCGAAAAATTCTTTTTATTATATGTATTCTTCGAAATTCCTTATTCTCTGAAAATATATCTTTTTTGGGTAGTGGAACTAGTGGTGAACTGAAATATCTTGTTAAAACTTTTTAAAAAATACTATATACACATACCAAATATAAAAAATATACAATGTAATCTTTATCCAATAAGAAAGGAAAGCCTAGAATACAATAAAATAATATGGCGAACTACAGATACCAGTTTCAAGCTGAGGGTTTAAGGTTTTGGTGAACAGTTAATAATTTTTCCCCGAGCATGAAGGAAGACATAATCCTGGGGGAAGAAGGCATAATCAACGGTTATATGAAACCCCTTGTGCTGGCGAGGTTTCCAGCAATTCTCTCTGGTATCATCATCCTCAGCACGAACCATCACAGAGAATGTTAAAAATTTATAGCTTGGGTATGTTCTTAACAGCTATACCAATTAAGCCGTCATGGACATTTGTCCTTTTGAAGACGTTTTTTCAGTGAAGATATATATAAGAAAGAGTTCGCGACTCAATTCCAGGGGTTGTCCTAAAGCTTTGGCACCCTACTTGACTAAATGGTAACTCACATCCTCTAACAATTGAGACTGTGCAATGTAAAGAACGTACAGATAGCCACACCAGTAGTCCAAACAATCGAAGCAAATGAGTTTTATCGAATCTAGCCAATTGTCAATACTTCATGGTATTTATGTGACTAGAAGATTAAAATCTCTTATTCTGAGCATCTGGTAATAACCAAACTATACAACAAGGTTCAAAATCATCAATACTGCTACGAAATAGCTGTGTTGATAGACTGAAAGCTTTTTGTCCAAAAGAAGAAAATAACATGAACATTCCAGACACCCGAAGAAAAACAAAATTCTGGCACACCCACATGAGAACACCACGAGAAACGAAAAAAATATCGGTTAGTCAGCAGCAGCAGTAGCCAAACTGGATTGTAGCAGAAATTTAAAATGAAAACTCGCCACGCAAAAGAGCATTGAAAGACGCAATCAGAATAAAAGCACAATGCATTCAAAAATGATTTCGTTAAAATCGAAAGACGCAGCACACAAAGTAAATTTTATTCCCTTTCATTTCAAGCCTACTCCAATCCACGAGCGACGGATTAAAAATGATCAGGGAAATCAACAAATCATTTTGAAAAGCCAACTATATCATTATTGATATATATTCACTCACATGAAAAAAACACCCCGACAGAACAGAGTAAAGAGCGTTTTTTTTGGTTTTTTACAGCCAGTCTTTGAGGTGGATCACCCTGACCAAGGCCCTGTAACAGCAGCCACTTAGGCTGACAGGGTTAGTGTTGTGGAAAGATTTGACCTCAGCCTACCCAAGTTATTACACCCTGGGTTGAGTGGTGGGCATGGATTAACAACGAGCTGGACTCGCCGGGACTCGAACCCGAGATATTCACCTGCGATGACAACATGATAAACACTAGGCCATCTAGCCCACATGAACTAAATAAAAGATGAAGTACCAGAAAGACCACACTAAATGAAAAACATCTCATCTCGAGCTGAACCGCTATAATAGAGAGCAGTAAGTGGTATCTCCCCTAGTTGCCTAACCCAAACTGAACTACTATAATAGAGAGCATTAAGTGGCATCTCCTCTAGATGCTTAACCCGAACTGAACCTTTATAGTAGAGAGTAGTGAGTGGCATCTCCTTTAGATTCTCAAGCCAAACTGAACCCCTATAATAGAAAGCAGCGAGTTGTATCTCCCCTGGATTATGGTAAAGCCATCGGCAACTTCATTGGTTTCTTTTATTCACCTCTAACGACATCCGGGAATAAGTTGCGACAATCCAACTAAACCTACAGGTCATAAAAACTATCTAAATCGCCTAAGACATCGCTTCTACGGTACTTAAAGTTCCTATAGCATACTACACTTATCACATTCCTATCTACATAAAAGAATAATGTAAAAGACATACAAAATAGCTACGAAAACAAGACAGAATTGAAATTAGTATTAAAGTTTCTACACCGAGCCAGCATGCATATTTGTAAAGTTTACAAACCGAAGATTTCCCAGTTGCCAGATTTGGTTTTATATCCGTCCTTCCTAGATGAGAGCTTGTGCACTGGTGTTGCACAAGAGTTAAATATTGATAGTCACAATGATGAATGCAAAAATGCAATTGAAAAATTTTTGGGGCGGTATTTAAATTACACCCACCGAGCTAAGCAAGAGCTAACAAAGGGCTTTATAGGAAATAAGTAGAGCCAAAAACTTGTGATTTTTTGATCCATCCTATGTGTTAAAATGGATTGCACAATGTAACTCATCCCATATGTCACTATGCCACTATTTCTATATGTCACTATTTCGAAACCTGGATGACACTATGCGTCGCAAAACCAATATGACATATGACACAATGCAATGCAAAACCAATTTGAAACAATGCATTGCAGACCAGCATAACACGATGCTGGATATCACACAATGTAATGCAAAACCAATTTGAAACAATGCATTGCAAACCAGCATAACACAATGCTGGATATGACACAATGCAATGCAAAACCAATTTGAAACAATGCATTGCAGACCAGCATAACACGATGCTGGATATCACACAATGTAATGCAAAACCAATTTGAAACAATGCATTGCAAACCAGCATAACACAATGCTGGATATGACACAATGCAACGCAAAACCAATTTGAAACAATGCATTGCGAACCAGCACAACACATTGCTGGATATGACACAATGCAATGCAAAACCAATTTGAAACAATGCATTGCAGACCAGCATAACACAACGCTGGATATGACACAATGCAATGCAAAAACAATTTGAAACAATGCATTGCGAACCATCATAACACAACGCTGGATATGACACAATGCAAGGCAAAACCAATTTGAAACAATGCATTGCGAACCAGTATAACACAATGCTGGATATGACACAATGCAATGCAAAACCAATTTGAAACAATGCATTGCAGACCAGCATAACACAACGCTGGATATGACACAATGCAATGCAAAACCAATTTGAAACAATGCACTGCGAACCAGCATAACACAACGCCGGATATGACACAGTGCAATGTAAAAACAATTTGAAACAATGCATTGCAGACCAGCATAACACGTTGCTGGATATGACACAATGCAATGCAAAAACAATTTGAAACAATGCATTGCAAACCAGCACAACACAATGCTGGATATGACACAATGCAATGCAAAACCAATTTGAAACAATGCATTGCCGACCAGCATAACACAACACTGGCAATGACACAATACAATGTAAAACCAATTTGAAACAATGCATTGCAGACCAGCATAACACGATGCTGGATATCACACAATGTAATGCAAAACCAATTTGAAACAATGCATTGCAGACCAGCATAACACAATGCTGGATATCACACCACAAATCAATATTTTTAGCTGTTCACAAATTTTGAATCGAATTCTTCCCCGGAAGGTAGCAGAAATATTAAGTAACAGAATCCTGTTTTTCTTTTGGAGTCTAAAATTATTCGTGTCATATTTTTCAGATGGTCAGCACACTTCAAAGCCATCAACACCGACATTTGTCAGTGCGGTGGACTAGTGGTTAAACATGTTGTTATCGCAGGTTGAAAATCTCGGGTTCGAGCTCCGACAAGTTCGGCTCGTTAATCCATGCCCACCACTCACCCCACCCAGGGTGTAATAACTTGGGTAGGCTAAGCCGAACACGAAGGATCGTAACTTTCCAGTAATTCTAGCCTCGTCCGTCTATGAAAAGGCTGCCGGTACTCAGTCATGTCATAAATCATAGCAGTATTGGTGATTTTGAACCTTTTTGTACAGTTTGTTCGCTATCCTACACAAAACGAGGACATTTCAACCTTTCAGCAAGAGATTAAAGAAAACAAGAAAACATTGTCGTGGAATATAACCCATTTGCTAAATTTTTTTCGAGCAGAATCATTTTTTTTTCAGGTCTCTGAGTAGCGTAGCAGCTGACATTCTGTACCAAATAGGGCTGGGCAATTCGATTCGATGATTCGAAGCACATTTTATTCGAATCAATTGCGAATCGTTTACAGAAACAAAAACTTGCCAACTAGAATTTTCATTTTTAACGACAAAATACAATCGATTTTGGTCAAATTCGATGATATTTTGTCGTTAGAATACGAAATTTGTTGCTTTTGGTGTGAATTGAAAAGACACTATAACTGTGATTTTCTTGATTTTCACAAAGGAGGTTGTAATAGTAAAAATGGGATATTTGTTATTTACATGGAATTTATGATTCGATCAGATTCGAAAAAATTATTCGAATCAGATTCGAATTCCAATGATTCGTATTTTCATCAAAATTTGGGCCGAGAAACGGTCGAGAATTCAGAAAAATTTAATTGGCATCAGTGAACTGACTGATGTAGCTGGGGGAGCATAATCAGAATAATTTCTGTAGTCTATATACAATTATATGAAAAATTTATATTATTGTTTTGGTGTAAGTGAGAGAGAGGAGAGGGCATGTCTCACACAACTACTTAATTTTCATCTTGCTATGTGCTTGTCATTTCAGAGTCAATATAACCTTACTAAAACAATCAGTCGGGATGTTTTTTTTTACAGTCACTTCCTGACCTAGGCCCTGTACCTGCAGCAACTTATAGACGGGCAGGGTTGGAATTGCTGGAAAGATATGATCTTTTCCTGTTCAGCATAGCCTACCCAAGGTATTGCACCCTGGGTTGAGTTGTGGGCATGGATCAGCGAGTCATACTCGAGCCCGAGACCCTCAACCTGCGACGCCAACATGTTTAACCACTAAGCCACCGCGCCTACGAGTTAACAGAGTTGGTGCACTGCAAAGAAAAACGACATACCATTTCTTGTTCTTTAGAGAAATATTTCTGAACCCTGTCGTTGTATAAAGCCCACCACTCGCTCAAATACTGTGGAAGGTGTTGGGTGCCTGGAAAAATGATATTAATTTGATGACGACAATGCCTTGAAGAGATATTATGTCACATGGAAGACCCTTGGAGGATTACCTTGTAGGTATGGGTTTTAGAATAGTCCTAATGTATTTCCTTTGTGTCGTAAGAGGCAACTAAAAGGAAGCAAATAAGTGGTAGATGATTTTACCATCACCCAGGGCAGATACCACTCACTGCACTTTACCATGATGGTTCAGTTTCGTTTGAGATGTTTTCCTTTAGAGTGCAGTTGCTGGTACAACATCTCCAGCTCTTTGCTATTGAGTGGCCGTTGGTTGGGTTCTTTTCCTTATTAGTGATCGCTAGTTGGTTCCTATCAATTTATATGGCTTCTTTTCCTTATTAGTCATCACTAGTTTGTTCCTATAAATTTATGTGGCTCCTTTCCCTTATTAGTGATCGCTAGTTCTTCCTATAATATTATGCGGCTTCTTTTCCTTTTAGTGATCGCTAGTTTGTTCCTATCAATTTATGTGGCTTCTTTTCCTTATTAGTGATCGCTAGTTTGTTCCTATAAATTTATGTGGCTTCTTTTCCCTATTAGTCATCGCTAGTTTGTTCCTATAAATTTATGTGGCTTCCTTTCTTTATCAATGCTCACTAGTTCGTTCCTATCAGGACACTCCTAACTTCCTGGAGGCGAATTCCAGTAAGAAAAACCCTTTCGATAAAATTTGAAAAACTGAAAATAATACTTACCAGACTGCATGGGCCCAGCTATCTGTTGCACCCCTCCAGTTACTCTGTTGTAAACATGATGCCAAGGTTTTACTGGACCAAGGAAATGAACAACTTTGGTGTCTTTACCAAACCTGAAACAATATCTTATATTATTACTGTTGCACTTGGAATGCCAGTCATTGCGCTACGCAGACACTTGAGGAATCCGACCGTTATATATCAGAAGAAGTCTTTCCAGAAAATGTAAAAAACATCAGTATTTTCAAAGATTCCTGAAAATAAATACATTTTGGTTTCCGTTGATTTTGAATCGCTGGAATGATCTGAAAATTTGCGAATCACAAATTGAACCGAATATTTTGTACAGCCCTAAATCTAGAGAAGTTTGTATGTGATTATGAACATATAAAACACAGGCAATATGCCTCCTTCATCTTCGTCCGTTGAGATTATTTTTATTCTTTAACGTTAAAATATCTTGCAGCAAAAACTCGCTCACATACACATAGTGATACCGACTCAACTGGTGACAGTTATTACTCAGCAGGTTTTCACTCCACCAATCTTTCAAATTTCTACGCAAATTTCATCATTACAGGCCCAGTGATTACAATTTTTGCATCACAAGTTAAAGATCCCAGATTCAACTTTCGGCGTGTTTGGTTTGTTAATCCATGTCAAACACTTAACCCACGGTGATAATTTAGGGATGGACTTAGCCAAGTGGTTCTCCACCTTTTTCTTTTCGTGGCCCATTTTGGTTGCACAAAAATTCTGTGGTCCAATAAATGTTTATGGAACTTCCAAAACAGATTATTTATTCAACCGGTCGCATTCGCAAGCCTGTGTGCACCAGGATTAACACTATGTTACAATCAAATCAAAAAATCTCAATTCCTCCCCAAACCATTATTCTTGTAAAATTGCAGGGTGCACAAATGAAACCTAATTCTTCAATAAATCTAGCTTTTTTAAATTGGTCTGTGGCCTACTTCAAAATGTTTCCATGGCCTATTGGTTGAGAACCGCTGGTTAGCCAAACAGGAAAGCTGATATTTTTCAAACAACATAGACCCTGTGAGACAGTGCAATCAGGAGTTTAATTCAGACTTTATTTTCACATGTACTATACCTTTTAAATGCTGGTAGATAAGTGTACGAGGCACTGACATGTAAATTATATAAGAACGGAAGATGTCGGGAGATATCTTTAGTTGCCCAGTCTTTGAAATACGTGTTGAGAAGACCTTGGTCGCCACCTGGAGGATGAAGAAATAATGATATTTTTTTTTTTTATTTATAGCCACTTCTTAGAGTGGATCACCCTGTCCAAGGCCCTGTAACAATGGCGACCTATAGATCGACAGGGTTACGATTACTGGAAAAATATGATATAAAGATATCCGGCCACCCTGAATCTGGTGATGCTGATAGTTCCTCGAGATAAATTAAACCCTTGGGCCAAAATCAAGCACAAACATCCCGAATAGAATAATTTGGGCAGCCCTATTTACAACAAATAATTTTTTACCATCGAAGCTTCCTTCGTTCTGTGCCAACAGCAGGAGTCCATTAAAGGTTTCTAACGAAGGACGGAAAACAAATAGACCAGAGTTGAAGATATCCGGCCACCCTGAATCTGGTGATGCTGATAGTTCTTCTCGTTCGAATAATTCATCAATGTTTTGGAGTGCCTGTGACCAAGAATAAAAGGTATTAATCAGGGCTGGGCAAGTTCAACTCAAAGTAAAATCAAACAGAGATGGGCATTTCAAAATAGTTTATCATTAGCATGCTCGAACGTAATCATCGACGTGCGATGGGTATGATCTGCCAAACGATAAAATCGGCCCTGAACATTTTTTGGTCTGCAAAGCTTGTCAATTCGTCGTAATACTGCTTCACTTTATTTATTTTAGAGATATTATAATGCTCTTTGTTCAACGGAGCATTTTGATTCCGTTCCTCTCAACAAAGCATTCAGCCTTGCTCTGAATGAATTTTGATGAAAAATGTGGGAACGAAGGCCTAGTGGTTAAACATGTTGGCATCGCAGGTTCAAGATCTAGGGTTCGAGTCCCGGCGAGTCCGGTTCGCTTGTCCATGCCTATCCCTCAAACCAAGGTGTAATAGCTTGGATAGGCTTAGCCCAATAGGAAAAAGATCATATCTTTCCAGTAATTGCAACCCTGTCCATATATAAGCAGCCACTGTTGCAGGGCCTTGAACAGGGTGATCCACTCTAAGAAGTGGCTATAAAAAAAGAAAACATCAATTTCAATCAATCCTCATTTAATCAATTGATTCTATTGCAATACCACAAATGACAAGAACACACCAACATCACTCTTGCTCGATTCTTTCTCGTATATTGCCATGTAATAAAATCTTAATTTCTCATTTAGTGCTGCCTCTGTCACGTTAATTACCATATGATATTAGGAATTCTCGATTAGATTTAATTAAAATTATAATTAAAATATATCGAATAAATGAATTATGCAAATAATTTTTTTGTGTATATTTTTTGACAGGTAGTTAGAACCATCAACACTGTGTTGATGACTTCAATATCCAGCCCTATATTCTAGCTAATCCCATATTATGACATTGCATTTGATATGCATTATTGGTGAATTTTTAATTTTTGGTAGAATCCATTTTTTGAGAGTGCCTGTAGAGCTAAGCAGCTGATAATACTAAGAAGATTAATATGAAGACTAATTTAAAGCCAAAGATATTGCATTTAAATTAAAAGCTGGGGTATAGTTAAAACATGTCATAGCTAAAGCACCTTCGCACAAGTTTCCTTGTTTAGCTCATAACACAGGAAATGAGTCCTAGGGTCCATATGGCCTATGTGAACATGAATAAAGTTCAGATTTCCTATGCATCGACGCGACATGGTGAACCAAAATGTTAATGTCGATGCATAAAAATCAGTTTCAACCAATGTTATAGGATTGAGATTAACCTGCATACACAACAGTTGACAGACAGTTACGATTTTGCAATCAAATATTCTGAAATCTCGCATAATTCCGTTTAAAAAAGTGGACATCAAAATGCGAGTTTCAAACTTCAATACTCATGACTTTTGTTTTGTTATTTTTTCAGAATGGAACAAAAAAGCTTCAAAATCATCAACACTGCTATTGCATAGCAGTATTGATGATTTTGAACCCTTTTTTGCATTTTTGTCGCCCAAAAAGACATTTTTTTATCTTCTGGCAAGGAAATACAAAATATCGCTCATTCGCGAAATTTTCTTCTGGTGTCTCTTTCTTCTGGTCTAGGTAGCAGAGTAGCTGACATCCTATCAGCCCCGATATCCCTACATACTTTTTTGCTTATACCTCCTAATAACACAAACGATTGAAAACTTCTCCAAAATTGAAAAATAAATAATTTACGTGTGAATTTGCTGTGTGCAACACAAACAAGGCACACCTTATCAAGCAAACTATGTGAAATTTTAATCAAAAGAGCTGTTAAAATATTTGATTCTTGAAGATGAATATTTAAAGAATTTAACTATGATTTTTTATTTCCCATCACAGACAAAGCGGAATTCAATATGTACTGAATATAAGACACAGTTCCAGTGGCGTATTTAGAACCTTGATACGAGGGGTCAAAATTAAGAATTTTCATAGTAAAATTGTGACATCATGATTGGTGACGCAGGTGGAATTTTTCTCGAATCAAATAGGTTTTCTATTGAATACCATCATGAAAAAAAACAAAATTTTTAAAAAATGGGCTGGTTAAGTGTGATTGCTGTTATGCGCAGAAAGCGTGATAAATTGTGAGACTTACTACATTTGAGGCACTCGAAAAGCTGCTGGTGGATATTTGGCAAGTATTTCAAAATATACGAAATATCATGTCCTCATTCCACAGGAATATATGTTTATTGTAAGTTTCGTTAGAACATATAGTCTAACTTCTTCAGACAAGATTAAAGTGACTTTGAACTTCTCTAACTACTTAGAAATATACAAAAATATCATGTTCGCATTCCATAGAAATATAAGTTTACTGTAAGCTTTCGTTAGAACATAGTCTGACTTTTTCAGGCAAGATTAAAGTCACTTTAATTTTGTCGAAATAAGTAAGACTATGTTCTAACAAAAGTTCTTTTGACACACGTATCCAGGATTTTAAGGAAACAGGGAGAAGGGATAGGTAGTTTATTGCAAAATATCAACGAACCGCGCATATTTTATATTAGCAAAATATTTTGCAATAACTTGTCTTGCTTATGAAGATTTATTTGAAACGAATGTCGTACTAGAAGCCACACAAGATTGCTAAGCTAACAAAATATTACGCTATCGTCCCTCAGGAATGCTTTCCTATTTATACACATTACCAAGCCCTGTCTGACAACTTTCACTCATATACTTTGTCATGCATTGGACATAGATGGACCGTGTCGAATAGGCATGGTCCATGTATGGCCCATGCTTGGCAAAGTTAAATTTTAATCAAGGATATGATGGATCGACACAGGAGATTACCAAGGTTTTGACATTGTGGTTATGACAGAGTATTGCGAATAACTATATAGTCCTAACTTATTTCGTAAGAGGCTACTAAAAGAAAGCAAAGAAATGGTAGATGGTTTTATCATCGCCCGGGGCAGATACCATTAACTGCACTTTATCATGATGCTTCAGTTCCGCTTGGGACGTTTTCCATTTACAGTGCAGTTGTTGGTACTACATCTTATAGTAGCTCTTTGCTATGAGTGGCTGTAGGTTGGTTCCCTTTAGAAGCTTCTTCCAGCCTTGCTTAGAGTGAACTTCAATTAAAACAAAGCTATTGTGATTGAAATTATAAATGATATGGGTAAAGAATTCTGAGTCTGTACCTAAAAATGTTTCTTCAAGACTAAGATCAAAATGATTTCTCATATATGTTCGATTCAAATGATTTGAATTTACTATTACGATTGGTATACCTATTGTCTTTCGTTGTTCTGCTATTACTGTAATCCAAGTCTTAAACTTCTAAAATCAGAAAACTACTTCAATTCATCCCTATATACCGATTACGTTCAGCGTCTGTAAAAAGGCTTGCAAATTCGTTCCAATTTGTGAGTTTTTAAGAGTAATGTAGCAGTTTAGATAGAATAAATACTGGATTACACAAAAAATAGGCAAAACGAACTACAAGGAACCAATTTCTCATCTTTGAAGTGAATATTTCCAAAGTTTGTCACAGCTTCGTAAGTGCTTCACAGAAGTCTGTGAGAGATCCTAAAAACCCGTAATCTGGCAATTTTGCAAGCCTGTGAATGACAATGAAAAAATAGAAATCCTCAAATTCTATCAACTAACGCCCATTATTATTATTAAACTAAAAATCAAAACTTATCATACAAAAATGTGACCACCAATGAACACTTTCTTAGTACTGTTTAAAGCCTCAAGATGGAATTTTAATCAAAAATTGAAATATTCAGATTCCAATGCTCACCATCATATCAGCGTCCATGAAAACACATTTCTTGTATTCCGTCAAAGTCCAGCAATGTATCTTAGTGAAAGTAATCCCTAGTTCTGGTCGTTTAAGCAGAGCTAGATGTGCTGCGTCTCGAGAGTCAAGAACGTCGACCAACCGTACGTCATCGAAAACATCATCTAATGCGGCCCTGAGAATGAGAGATTAAATTAAATATAATAGCAGGGTGGCAGAATCTTGATTTACCGTACTTTGGGTGTCTGAGATGTTCATTTTCATTTTTTAATATAAATAAAAAAAGCTTCAAAATCATCAACACTGCTATTTAAGATGGTAGTAGATGGTTTTACCATTGCCCAGGGCAGATAGCACTCATTGCACTTTACCACAGTGGTTCAGTTCAATTTGGGATGTTTTTCGTCCAGAGTGCAGTTGTTGGTACTACATCTTTTAGTAGCTTTCTTATTACGGTAAGTGGACGTTAGTTGGTTCCTTTTAGGTACTGCTTTCGGCCTTGCTTAGAGTGAATTTCAATAAAAAAAAGCAGTATTGATAATTTTTGAATCATTTTGCTAATGATTTGACATACGAATCTTCAAGCCACAGCTATGTATCATAAAATAAATATTACTCATTTGTTGAATTTTCTTATGATAGAACCTATTCTTTCAGAGTGTCTGAGTAGCTGGCATTGGCATTCTGCTAGTCGGATATTCCAGGATTAAGTAAAGATTCAAGATGAATTATAACATGAATGAATAATACGATAGGATCATTTGCTCTTGGTCAGGTTAATGTGGGACTAACTACTCATCCTTCCTCCATAGAAAGAGAACAATCTAATAGACAAGAGGGTCAGGAATCTTCCTACACATATATGCGCAAATTTATACCTGTAACGTTTCGTCTGACCTTAGTCATAATAGAATTGTGTATGTGTGTAGAAAGACTCTTGAACCTTTTATCGAATCATTTTATTCAATTTAAAATACGGATAAAAGTTGGTCCAAAAGGTTTCAAAAATAAACGTGATAATGAGAAAACAAATGAACTTTCTGCATGATCCAATAAGAGATGGTTTGTTTTAGGTCAAGGCCAGTGATGTCCAAGGTCAAAGCCCGTGATGTCCAAGGTCAAGGCCAGTGATATCCAAGGTCAAGGCCAGGGATGTCCAAGGTCAAGGATAGGGATGTCCAAGGTCAAGGCCAGGGATGTCCAAAAAAAATCGAACATTCAAAATTGAACACATTCAATATAGTGGAATTATTGATTTTAGATATATTTCAGAATAGTTGCTTAAAAAATATATTGTTTTATTGCATAAATCCAGACAGAATCAGAGTGAAAACCTCATTTTTGCTCTTCGATTTGATAAACTTGCACGAAAAAAGAGAATTCTGGATTTTATTCATGTTTTTATAGATTTTGTGATTACGGTAGTATTTTATCTTAAAATAGTCATAATGCTCTTTTTCATCAAAAACCTGAATAAATTTAAAATGTATTCAATATTTCATATTCAAAATTATTTTTTCTGAATGTATTGGAAATAGTGAAATATAAATTTTTGAATCAGCATAAGCTGTTTACAGGCAAACAGAGTCGCCATTTATTTGTTCTTATTAGGGTTGGCCAAAATCGGATACCTTGTGGTTTCAGAATCGAATCGAATAATTTTCCCAAATCGAAAATTAGAATCAGAAGTTATAATAAACAGACAAAGACATCCCTTTTACCTGCTTATAATTAACGTGAAAATTCACTTATTTATGATAATTTAAATGTATCATTTCTTTATATCTTGAGTTGTTGCAGAAATCGAATCGAATAATTTATGATTCGAATATTCCGAATCAATCGAATATTTAGGACAACCCTAGTCAAGGTCAAATAAAATTGAACTTCTAATGGAGGAATGAGAATGAGAATTACAACCACTTGGATAGGTTGGTTTTGTATCTGAACGAATTAAAATCTAAATATGCTGTGCATGATAGAGACAATCTTAAGTCAAAAAGCTTGAATTTAATAGTCACCTTGCACTGGGTGTTACATGTGGTGTTATCATGATGACCAGCTTTCTTGACGTTCCATATTTTTTCAATGATTCAGCCAGCACAAGAGCACCTCTACTGTATACATCATTTGTGGCGAGGGTGATGAACGCTTCATCTGAAGAAAAATACAACATAGTACTACTGCGAGAAGTAGTATAGTCAGAAAAATATTTTTTATTAATCAAATTTACTCGACGCAAGGTCTATTACAAAGTGCGGGCGCGAAGTACAGTAGGTATCATGTTGGCACCACGGTATGATAATACAGGATTCAACCCCCAGCGAGTTCAGCACGTTAATCCATCCCCACCACTCGACTCAGGGTGTAATAATATGAGTAAGCTAGGTTGAACTAGAAGAATCATATTCCCTCCAACAACCCTGTCAACTACAGGTGACACTAGGAAGGTATCATTTTTATCCTGCATGAGAGGAAAGCCGAGAATACAGCTTAACCCCATGGCAAACCACAGCCTCTCGTGCAGATACCAGTTCCGAATCGGGGTGAAGTTTTTTTTGGGATTCTCGTATTTCTCATTTTTCCTGTGCATGGACCTGGTTGGCGGAGGAGGCCATTAGTAGCGTTTATGTGAATCACTGTGCACCAGCGTGGCGTCCAGCAGACCTCTCTCATGTAATTAACATCCCCAACGGGATTCAAACCTGCGGTATGACTATCAGAGATGCGTAGCTCGAAGCATAATTCCAACGCTTTACCGATTGAGCTAACTGTGCAACCCCTAGGATTCAAGCCCCAGCGATTCTAGCTCGATAATCCATCCCCACCACTCGACTCAGGGTGTAATAAATTGAGTATGCCAGGCCGAACCCTCCAACAACTCTAACCTTGTCAACTATAGATGACACTAGCACAAGGCCTTAGTCAGGGTGGCTCACTCCAAAAACAGCAACTGAAAAAAAATCCATCCGTGTAGAAAACGTCCTAAACCTTTATTAAAATGAAAAAAACAACGGATCTGAGGTCATAAGTAGGGATGAAAGTTTTAGAATTTCGAAGAAATTCAAATCAATGTTCGAATCGATTCCAGGCATTTAAAGAAAATTCTTTTTATTCTAATAGATTCCTGTTGTGTTGCGTATGTTAATTGCAGTTGTTTGACCTTGAGAGGAAACATTTTGAACCTTTTTGGCCATTCGAGGACTTTTTATGATAAATTTTTACCGATTTTCAAGTGTCCATTGGTCAAATCAATACACAGCAATTTCGTTCTTGTTCGATGTTGTTCAAATTCTTTTTTTTTTGCATTTGTAAACTTACATGACATCTTAAAACAGTTGGGAAGGACTTTTTCGAATAGAATCATATTCGGAATGATTCAATTCAAAGTTATTTTTTTTAGATATTCGATTCGAAAAAAAAGTATTCAAAACTTGCATCCCTAGTCACAAGTACACAAGAACTCTGGTCTAGTGAAGTTTAGTACCATAATCCCGAATATCACCAGAATGAAAACTGGCAGAATATTCTCATCCTAACTAGGGGGCGCCAATGCTGCAAGCATGTGGCATTATCTTCCAGGTTGGGATGAGTTGCTTGCAACACGAGAAATTTTTATGATAATCGGATATATGCAGTACCGGTATGGTACTAAACTTCATGAGACCCAAGAACTCTTGGTTCATCGTAGGATACTTTTAGAACTTTATATTATTATGAAATAAGAAATTACCATTATGCTTTCCATTGCACTCCGCCATTAGAAAGGTAAATCAAAACGAGTCGAATGATAAGAGATACGCGATGAATTCAACTAGGCCTAATTGTGATAAATTAACTGTTAAATATACAACAAATATAGTTGTTGACCAAAGTCAGACTTCTTCAGACAAGCATTTCAAAAATGCTTGAAAAAAGCTTAGAAAAAGGGTTGGTAAACACTAGCTTAGTACGTCAATTATTGAAAAGTCCCTATGAATTTCTGAGACAGAATCATATTGGAAAAGATTCCCGAAGATTCAAAAACGATAAGATTCTTGAATAAATAGTTTTTGCCCATTTTCATCATTGTTGGTTGCAGTCATCCAGATTACTCTATTTTGCCCTTTTTTACCAGTTTATATTAACACTATACTGATAAATCCCTTGTGAAGTTTAGTACCATATTTCATAAAAATTTCACATGACGGACAGCTAGGAAACAACGCATACTAACTTGCGGCATTAATGCTCTCTGAATATTTTCCCAGTTTTAATATTGATGACGTTAGGAACGTAATTTCGGAGTAATACCAAACCACCCTGGACAATAGTTCGTCTTGTCAAAATTTGAAACAAATCCTGACCTAAATCAGAACTACGGACAACAAAGACAGCATTGTAAAAAGGGGAGGCTAAAATCGTATGATTTGGTTTTAGATTCGAATCATTTAAATTGTATATAGCCTATGATCGAATTTTCATTACAAGCAATGATGTGTTTTTAAAAAATGGAGAAACCGGCCCAATTAACTCACTTATTTTCTGCATGGAAACATGTAAATTTTTTATTTATCAGTTTTAATAATTGTCCTATAAAGTAAAAACTAAAGCAAAATATGCAGACTAACACTGAACATATCACATTTCCAGCAACATGTTAAGGAAGTAAGGTCATTGCCAATCCATAACCAGCATAAAAGGTTTGGGAAGATTGGTAAAAAAAACGTAATAAAAACTGACCAGGGGAGTCAGGAAAGTAAGCCGAAATTTAAAATTAGGCTTAAAAACGCTTTACTATTAAATATTAAACCACACCCTACTGTTTATCGAGTAAATGCAAGTCATATGCTTAACAAACTAATAATGGCGCATATTCCCAACTCAATTTTGCTATCAACATGCATATATATAAGTCACATATTTATTCTGGTTTCTTCAGAGCACAGAATAAATATGTTCAATAAAGGTCTGTTAAGATACTCAACTTTAAAAACAACACAGTCGGTAAAATATTCACCAAGCTTGTTTTGTTAAAAGTAGGTCACTGATGGATCGCGCCGATGAGGCGCGGTCCATCAGTGGCCTAATCTTGACAAAATAAAATTCTGATTGGAAAGCGACGGTACAAGGCAGCAATTCATCAAGGAATGCGGAACTAACTGCAAACGCCAGGATGTTTTTGCAAACCCATTTCGCTCCAAACCACCCTGGCAGAAACACGCTCTTATCACAACCGCACGTACCGTACACGACGGGTTCGTGAAGGAACTTCAAAAATTCCTCCCCAAACACGGGGAATCGACGTGCACAACCACACTCCCCACTGTGCTAGACGTCTGACCTGTGATAACCCCCACATGCCGGCCGGTGGGCGGCAACTACTTCTGTCAATCATTTACGCATGGTTGAGTTTATTGCGTAAACTACTACAAAGTCGATTCAAATTACGTGGACGAAGAAACTATTCAGCATAATTAATGGGACGGACAAAAAAATATATAAATCATCGTTTTTATAAACGACAAGTTCACGTGCTGGTGGTGCGCAAAAATGTAGCATTACGGTTCATCTTGTTTGTTACAATATTCCATGTTTTGACCAAAAACGGTGTAAAAAGAGTGATCGCATTAAAAGGGGGGGAAAATTTGTTCCTCTATGACTACATAAACAATTTTGTAAAAAGATTGATCACATTGATTAAAAGGCAAAAGGACGCTTCCTTAAATTATAATTGGATTAAATTATAATAGCAAGATTATTAAAAATCGAACAGCTCTGAACCGCTTTTTCGCTTTTGGACCGGAGTGTAATTGAAAATACATCGTTTGTAAGTCTGTTTAGGCGATATTTGTAATTCGTAACTGTGAAATTCTTAATTATCATGGAAGAGACAATATTAGTAATTGTAAAAATGGTATATTTGTCATTTACATGGAATTTATGATTCAATCCGATTCGAAAAATCGACTCGAATTTCAAGTGATTCTGATTGGCTCAGTCAGCACCGACAACCCGCGTGCACTGCTCATTGAACTTTTCGCCCGTCGATGTTGATCATACTTCGTTGGGGTTCGAACCCGCATCATCCGCCAGGTGTTACATTCGGCAGCTGGTGTCGGTTTCAACACGCCAACCCGGGCCACCTCAGCGATGCGTTACATCAACAGCCCATAATTGGCCGCTGCTAACTAAAATTAGTGTTCAAGTATTTTCTGTAGCCATATGAGTACTAATCATATGACTCGGAATCGTTCCGTATACAAATTGCACCCGAAATTTACTCCCAAGTTACTGAAAAAATTGCAGAATGCCAAAGTGCTTCATAATCTAGTAAAACCTAATATTTTTCGCGCGCAGTAATTACAACGATTATTTAGTCAACTTTCGGTCCTAAAACCAGTTTTATAATTGAAAAAAATGCGTGATTTCGTCGTGATTTTGACCCGTGGCCCGTTTTATCGTGATATGCAACATAAACTCTATTTTTTTAAAGCGGGGGGGGGGGGGGGTCTTGCCTACAGTGGCAATATGACTTCCTAATTTAACCATAAATTTTTTTTTTAGATTTTGCCCGCTCAGATGCATTTTCCCCCTTCCCCTGTTGCTTAGGGTTAGTTAGGGGCCTGACCACATACCCCCAGTCACAAAATATAACTCAAAGATTTTTCTTGCTCTGATCGGCCTTCCATACTTTCTAATATAATTATACTGTTCGACAAAACTCAACAATTATATGTGTTCAATGAAGTTGACTAACTCTCCAACATCTAGGCCTACGTACACGTGTGCCACACAAACCGTTTATTCTACGAGTCATCGCAGCTGTCGTCCCATTCTCCCAAATGGAAGAATACTTCTTTCGAGCCTGGACCGTGTATGAAAGTTCTTTGCTTAACGTTGACACCAACTTAGCGGTTTAAAATTGGAAATTTCACTTCATTCAGCAAGAGTTTGTTCCCATGAACGATTCGCTATTGATTCGAATAGCGTGTGCTTCGAATCGATTCGAATCACCGAATCGAATTGCCACGCCCTACTTGTAATAAGTTTAAAATAAACTTTGGCCATTGGTATCCCGTGCTCGTGGATATACATGACATAACTTATAATGACAGACAATGAAACAGTTGAATTTTACTAAAGAATATATAAACAAGGGGGTTAGATGCACCTATGAAAAATGACCTGGCCAGAATGAAACAGAAACACGCATTAATTAAATTGAAATGACATTGACACGCTCGTGTCGGCCACCAAACTATATGCATTTTCGATCAAATTCTGCAGTCCTTTAGTTGATTCCTCTTCAAACTTGTGCATTTCTGTCTTTCGCATGTTTTCAGTTTGCACTATTTCCAATGATAAACGTGGGTAAAAGCGGTAATATTTTTTAGGCAGTTTCTGTTTTTTCCAGTATGCCTCGCCTAAATTTATTTCGCCCTTACGGATATCTTTTTTTAATTTTGGAATATGCTTTTATATACGGTAGGATATGATTCCCTTTTAATCCTGCAGGAGAAGAAATCCGAAAATTCAGCTTAATCATATGGCGAACCACGACCTCTCGTGCAGACACCAGTTCCAAATCGGGGTGAAGTTTTTAGCTCATCATATTTCTCATTTTTTACTGTGCATGGATTTGGTTGGTGAAGGAAGCCGTAAGCCGAACTCGCGTCATGGCGATCAGAGATTCGTAGCTCGAAGTGTATTCCCAACGCTTTTACCGATTGAACTAACCGGGCAATCTTGAGGTGACCGGGCATCTAACATCACCAAAACATGGTCTCTACCAACAGCTTTGCATCGGGCAAGCGACTTTTTGGTAGAAAACTGTGATGCCTGTACAAGAAGAAAAAGTGGAATATATATTTCTCAGTTTTTTCCTAAATTTGTTTAGAGACCGTACACAAACAGATGATGACGAATTGAGGTAAGCAAACGCGTGTTACTTACTTTGAATGTTTCTTCAAAACTTATTCCGTGGCACGTTTTTAAACTTATTTTTAGGTTTTGTTTGCTTTTATGATACCTCTGTAATACTATATCTGTTTTTCTATCGCCTTTTATTTCGACAGAGATATCGAAAAAAAACTATGTCTATGTCTATGGTTCACAGGCCAGTTGGTTTTGCCCTAGACCCGTCCCCTGTAAGAGTTAACATGTTGACATCGCAAGTTGAATTACTCGGGGTCGTTCCCGTCAAATCTGACTCGTTAATCCATGCCTACCATTTCAGCCAGGGTGCGACAACCTGAGTAGGCTGAGCCAATCAGGAAAAGATATTATCTTTCCAACCTCGTCTGGTCGCTAGTACCTTGGCGAGGTGTTCCACTCCAGGAAGTAGCTATAAAAATGATACAATTGTCTTAAAATGTGAAATAAGATTATAGGTCTCTGTTTTATCAACGTTTTACTCCTTTCTTATTCAAGAATCCTTGGGGACAAAGTCAAATACGGTACCGTCTTCACTGGGACAGTGGAATATAGGATAGGCTGGTTGTCCCACGACCCCACGAAACATATTCAGGATATATTTCCTTATAAATAGATGCAGGAAACTAAACTTTGGTAAACGATAACTAGGGAAAGGAAAAACCGAATCATCTGGAATTCGAATCTGATTCGCATAATAATAACGATTCGCGAATCGTTGATTTCATAAAAAATAACAAATATCCCGTTCTTACTATTATAGTCTCCATTACGATGATTAGGAAATATATAGTTACAAATTGCAAATATTAGCATAAAACACAATTAAAAGCGTTGCATGCTTTCGTTCCTATCACCGATTCACAATTGATTCGAATAATCTGTACTTCGAATTGATTCGAATCACCGAACGGAATCGCCCAGCCGTACTGATGAACCCTACTCTTGCTGGGTCACGACGAAAAATGAGTGAGGAAACAACAGAGTTTCGAAAAACCAAGCGGCTTGAAACCCACAAAGAAGCTGTTCTGAAACCCAAAAACGGTATTGAAGCTGGAGCTGTCGAAAATATTAAGCTGAGCGGGCACAACGTTGTCGTAACTTTAGATACGAATTGCACGCTTTTTAATTTTTAGAGTGGGGTTTCAGGACTTACAACTGACTAAATAAGCCTAAATCTAAGTTTTCCTACGTTTTAAAGCACTTAGAAGGCCAATCGGCGATTTCTTCGTTCGTCGAAGGTGGGGCCATGGCCCTATAGGCCCTCTCCTAAATACGCTAGTGAGCATGGGCAACGAAATATATATATATTTTTTTTTCTCTATACAAGTTTTGCCGTTTCTAATCTGACCACTCGAATTTTTTTTCGTTTTCCCACAGATAGTTTCGGAAACCTTTTTGAACATTTTTCAAAGGGCTTTCCATAGAAAAAAAGTTACGTGGAATAAAACTGTTGTGTTTGCGTAAGACGAAAAAGGCAAAAATAAGAATTTCTAAGTATTAATTAAAGTTTGGTCAAGGACATTAAAGCAAGAAATCGAGAGGACAGGAAGACAAACAAAGCGGAGGCGATAAGAGCCGACGCAGTGGCAACTATTCCTACTGAAACGATGCCACTGCGCTAGCAACAGAGAGGAAATTACGTCATTCTTTCACTGTGTCTCATGTTCTCATCTCATGTTCCACCGTATCCCACCTTCCCCTCGGTTATTAGGATAAAGATAAGGTTGATCAAAAAGAATTTGTACATTTTACCAATCTTTAAAAACAACGGTAGCAGATTTATCAAGTGACCTTCTTCCGAAAACGGTGAAGACGACTTTAAATCTATACACAAGTCTGGTTCATCGTAATATTTTCGTGAATTGTTTTCATCGTGAGTTTTAAGATGATTAATTTCAAGATAATTATAACCTTTATCAATGACTTGACTTGACGCGAGTCGTCTTAGATTATTAACTCGACCTGACAAAATGCAGACGCAACTTGACTCGGAAGATGTAGCCTGATTCTGCAGTCACATTTCATAAAATCACGTTCTCCAACGTTGCGTTACTCTTAATAACTCTTGAGTACTTATAAAGTGAGAAGTGGCAAATTATTCTGTCATTGCTGCTGAATAAAAATAGAAATCGTGACTCAACTTTCGTAAATGTGTGACCTGACTTGACTTACGACTAAGTGTAGTGAGTGGTATCTGCCCTGGGCGATGGTAAAACCATCTACTTCTTTAAAATAGGCTCTTGGATACCACATACACACGAACACATACACTAGAAATAATAAATAAATAGAAAAACAAATGTTTTCCGTTTAGTGTATTTTATTGCAAGTGAAGGATTTTGAAAAACACGAAACCATCGTAGGTTTCGGCAGTGGATGCCTTAATTTCAAACACGATGTGCAATTATGATTGCCGATGCAAAACCAACGGCAACCAAATAAACAATGAGCAAATAAACAAATAAACAAATAAACTAATAAACTAATAAAAAATAAACAATAGCAACAAACTTCTAAGTGACTGGGACTAGTGCAGCGTTCGTCAAAACTGAATCCTTCAGAATCCGAATCTGATATAAACAATTTTTTCGAATCGGATCGAATCACTAATTCCATGTAAAAAACAAATATCCCATTTGTACTGATACAACATGCTTCCACCATGGTTTTCGAGAAATTGATAGTTTTAAGTGTTTATCAAATTGTCCAAGATTGTCCAAGAGCAACAATTTTCATATTTTAACGGCAAAATGCAATTGATTTTGGTCAAATTTGAAAAAAATCGATAACATTTTATCCTTAAAAAATTGAAATTCTAGTTTATTTAGAAAGTTTCTGTTTCTATGAACGATTCATGATTGATTCGAATAAATTGTGCTTCGAATCGATTCGAATCACCGAATCGAAGTGCCCAGCCCTACTAGTGCGCAAAGTTATTTTTTAAATTTTGCATCGTGAATATTCAGTATATTGGCGATGCTCCTTATGTGAACCATTTACTTTACATAATGTTTTAGAAGTACCCTTTCCCGTCGCCGTTTCCCACAGGATAGGATTTCATTGTTATCCTAAGGGAGAGGAGGTAGCGTCGACGCTTTTACCGATTTAACCGAGCACCCAATCGACGCGATCAACTGTTTGTTCTTGAAACCACTGTCATCTCATTTCGAATGAAACAATCCGACAAAACCCACGAGAAGCTTGTTGTACTGTGCTAACCACCACTAAGTCCAGTCCAAGTATGTTCAGTGATTTAACCATTATGTGTTATCGTGATTTTCAGCTTAGAAGCGGAATGGCCGTAGATTGGTGGTGATTTTCTAACATGATTTAGGAACGGAGAGTTCAGTTTCGTTGGGAATGTTTTCCGCTTAAAGTGCAGTTACTGGTACTAGATCTTTCAATAGCTCTTTGCTCTAAAGTTCCAGTTGGTCGGTTCCCTTCAGGCTCTGCTTCCGGCCTTGCTCAGAGTGAATTTCAATAAAAATTTTAAAAAAAAATATCGCTATTGCCGGTGGGCACAACCGAATCATTTGGAATTCCATGTAAATAACAAATATCCCATTTGTACTATTACAACTTGTCTCCATTATGGTTATCAAGAAATTGATAGTGTATAGTGTTTTTAATTTCACACTGTTGTCATAGAGTAACAATTTTCATATTTTAACGGCAAAAAGCAATCGATTTTGCTCAAATTTGAACAAAATCGATAGCATTTTGTCGTTAAAAATGGAAATCCTAGTTTATTTAGCAAGTTTTTGTTCCTATGAACGATTCATGATTGATTCGAATAAATTGTGCTTTGAATCGATTCGAATATCCTAATGGAATTGCCCAGCCCTGGGGACATGGCATGGTACATTATTGAGGAACATGTACATCCAAAATCTACGTAGTCCGCTTGATAGTTGAAGTTTCCTGAAACCACTAAAGTGCAAAGCATGAAAGCTGCATGAAATGCTGGAACATGATCTAAGGAACCACTATCCCTGATAGATGTCTATCAATGCGAGTTTTAAAGCCTTGTAGATCAACACGACCAGGAAACCCGCGGGAAGGCACTGAAAAACTTTTCTCATAAAACTGTTTGTGACATAGTGAATATGTGTGAACTGGAAAACAACCGAGTGGACCGGTTGAATATTTTGTTTGGATGAACGAGAGCAGAAACCTTCCCTGCGCAAAGACCATTGTATTCTGCCAATGTGTACAGGCCAAGACGGACGGAAAGAGAGCACGTGTTTTGCAACGCATTTGAAGCGCGCAGACCCTGTACCCCCAGATATCCATGTCTGTCCTAACTACCCCTCCGCGAAAAGAAACTTAATCCACGTCTCTGTAAACGCGTTGGAAATAGTCTTCGAGCTATGCATCTCCGATCGTCATTGCACAAATCCCATGAGGAATGATGATTGTATGTGAGAGGTCCGCCTCACCGATGCACTGTGGTTTAACGTAACCACGGAGTACGGATTCTTCCACCAACCAGGAAAAATGAGAAATATGACAACCAAAAACCTTCACCCCGATTCGGAACTGGTATCTGCACGAAAGGTCGTGGTTCGCCATACGATTAAGCTGAATTCTCGGCATTCCTCTCCAGCAAGATAAAAAATAAAATATTATACTTATAAATAGCACTTTAAATCGCTCATTTCTGTTGCGCAGACCGTGCTCCACTAGATATCCCTGTCTGCAGTAACGAACCCAACAAAAACAAACCTTACCCACGGGCTGGGCAATTCGATTCGGTGATTCAAATCGATTCGAAGTACAGATTATCCGAACCAATTGCGAATCGGTCATAGGAATAAAATCATGCTAGATGAAGTGCATTTTTTTAACGACAAAATGCAAATGATATTGGTCAAATTTGACCAAAATCGATTGTATTTTGTCATTAAAATAAAAATACATCGCTTTTATGTAAGTTTATGCTAATATCTGTAAATGCATATTTCCTAATCATCATAACGAAGACCACAATAATAATAGTAAAAATGGGATAATTGTTATTTCTATGGGATCAACGATTCGAAAAAATATTCGAATCGGATTCGAAATGATTCGGTTTTGCCCAGGCCTACCCACGCCACGCCTACCAAACACTGTCCAAATGCTGAAAACCAATATTTTTAAATTTCATTCTTTTTATTAAAAAAGTGGGGTTCTAAATAACAAACAAACTAAGTGTGCACAAAATAAAATAAATAAAAACACAATGAAAATGCAATAGTTAAAGTCAGATGTTAATCCAGATTTTTTCAAGCATACGTCACAGATGGATCGCGCCGTCAAGGTGCGGTTCATCTGTGGCTCATGCTTGACAAAATAAAATCATGTAATAGATATTACAGGGACAGGCGCCCAAAAGGAAGCAACCAATTTACCAGCACCCAGGGCGGATAAATTCACCAAGCATTCACTTTACCATCGAGGCGCGATCCATCTGTGGCTCATGCTTGACAAAATAAAATCATGTGATTGATATTATAGGGTCTTGCACCCAAAAGGAAGCAAGCAAATTACCAGCACCCAGGGCGGATATATTCGCCGCGCATTCACTTTACCATTGAGGCACGATCCATCTGTGGCTCATGCTTAACAAAACAAAATCATGACTTCGTAGACACATATTAGGCCATTTTGGATCACGGCCTTGACATTATTTTGTACTTGTCGATGAAGGCATCTAAAAGTAAATGGGATTACTTTACCCAGGGCAGATACCGCTCACTACACTCTTGGTATAACATCAAGATAAGTTCCATCTGTGGCTCATGCTTGACGATATAGAACTATATAATAAATATCATAGGGCCACGTCTCGACGTATTTTCTCTGCATCACAAAAGGCGACTAAAAAAAGCGACAATAAATGGTTTTATTCCACCCAGGGCAAATATATTCAGGATACTTTTACTATAGCATCAAGGTGCGATCCATCTGTGGCTCATGCTTGACTAAATAGAATCATGTAATACACTGTAACAAAAATGTAACAAAATCACTGGTCTTTGACAGTAATTTTACTTGGTGGTATTGAAAAAAATTCAAAATACCAAATATGGGTGTTGATGAAACGCACCGCGAAGGTGCAGTCCATCAACAGCCCATAATTAGCATAAATCTCATCTACATGGCATTTTTTAACTTAGGAAATATGCAATTACTGCGAATGACCAGTAAATTTACTGTACTTTTGTTACAGTGCATTTCTATGTGTGGTGGAAGGTGACAAAAAGTAAACAAAGAAGTAAGATGGTTTAGAGCCCAGGGCAAACAAATCCACAACACTCTTATTATAGTGCCAGGGCAGATACCTCTTACTGCACTCTACTATAACGTTCAGTTCAGCATACGCCATTCATTGAGCATACTCATTTGTGCGTAATTTTCTCTGATATATTTCGGGTGTGCCGCAGGAATCAGTAAGAAAAAAAGGGGGGGAGGTGGTTTCAGCATCGCCCTAGGGCAGATACCACACACTGTGCTTTATTATAGTGGTTTCGTTCGGTTCAGGATGTTTTTAACTTGAAGTGCAGTTGCTAGTGATACAGTATTGGCGGCAGAAGTTGTCATTCATCTGCTCTGTTGGGCGCTGCTTACGAAATTGCTTAGAGTGAAATTAAAAAAACAAAAAAAAAAACGAATTTCTGATAATAATCGTAGACATGATGCAAGAACAAGTACCCGAGATGGTATTATGACAAAACAAACAAATATTATTATGACATCACAATAACAAGACATAAAACACAATGAACAATAATCTCAAATAATATTGAAAACCTGAAGAATATTTGAGTTTTTGTGAAAAAATATTAATAAAGACGAAAAAAAATTACGTGATTACCCTCGAAAATAAATTTCATTGCGTGATTGCGGATAAATATAAATTTCATAAGTTATAATTTTGGCAAATTGTGCTTGATTATCAAAATTATATTTCAAAGATAGAGTTGAATTTTCAAAGTTAACGAAAAGTAAAATTTGATTAAAACATTCAACATCAGGTTTTGCTCGCAAGGGTGGTGCAAAGTGTCAAATCTTTGAAAGGGAGGGAGGGGGCACAAAAAATGACAGCTAAGTTATCCAATGCAAATTCGCCCATTGTAGGAACGTGGGTATTTTTTTTAAGATGTAGATGTGCTAACGCGTTGAAGGGATAATGAAATTGCTTGTTCTCATTATAAATTCAGTTAAAATTCAACATAAAAGTAAATTTTGGGGGGGTGAGACCAAGAGTATTCAAGGTCAAGTTAAATTTTCTGGAGGTAAAACAATAAAAGTATCTAAGAATATGCAAGTGCGCCGAAGACTTGTTAAAAAAATTTTGCTCATTTTGATAATTTTTTAAGTGAAGCTTCAAAATATTCCGAGGACGTTAGATATTTCATATTTTAAAACTTAAATCAGTTATAGGAATTTCTGACAAATCCCTCCCCCCCCAGCCTGTTTGTCGAATCAAATGATTAGACATTATAGGAATTTAAGAAAGAAAGCTTAATCATCGACGTTACTGTTTTAGTACGATTCACCCAGGTTGAACACATTTGCACGAATTTATTTTGGTAAGTATGAGTCACTGATGGATCGCGCCGCCGAGGCGCGGTCCATCTGTGACTCGTACTTGATAAAATAAAAATTCCGATCGGTTAAAAAGACTAATTCGACAAAATTCAAAAGTTTATTAAAGTCATTTTCATGAAATTTGAGTTGAAAAAAGAGAGTAAAAGTTGACATGAAAGGGACTAAAATAAATGATAAAAAATACAGTGCAGAGAAAAAAGTTTGGCAAAAATAACAATAAAAACCCTGACTGTCCAGATATGATCGCTTTAATCATAAGTAAGACGGGCGTCAGTATTGGACAATAAGAATATTCAAATATTTCGAAAACATTCTAAAAAATCTATGTTTGAATACAGAACTTATTCAAAAATTCAATCCAAGTTTGGAATGAAAAAAAAACTGTTTGGCTATTTGAGATAAGATTAAAATATAACATGTAAATAATTATCAAAAGTCATTATTTCTTACTATTTACCTAAATTTGAAGGAAAATAGAAGTATTTCTGTTGTAAGTTCAGTTCGGTTTGGGATGTTTTCCGCTTAATTACAGTGTAGTTACTGGTACTATATCTCGCCGTAGCTCTTTGTTATGAAGTGGCCGTCGGTTGGGTCGTTTTAGCCACTGCTTTGGCCTTGTTCAGAGTGAATTGCAGTAAAAAATACATATCTAAAATCAAATTTCTCTCAATATCGAATTTGGTAACTTTAGAATATATTTGATTCGTATACACATCAATGACTATACCTTATATTGCCCATCTGTGGCTCATGCTTGACAGAATTAGATTAAAAAGGATCATTTTAGTTTTTTCATCATAAATTACATGTAAAGAGTATTTCAAAACAAAAATTCTTAAACCGGTATTGTGGTCAATAACCTTGCGTTTTCTTGGCCACTAGGTGACGCCGGGCAGTTGTGCTGTGTTGAGAGACAATTATGATGTAATAAAGCTGAAGATTCAGAGGTTGTGCTGAAATCAGCAGGGTTGCTGCTTGAGCCGGAGCTGCTGCTGATTTTAGGCTGGCTGCTGTCAGCAGGAGTGCGTAAATGTCTTGATGGAAGATACCCAACACTGCCCTCAAGTGGCCCAGTCTCTGCGGAACTTGTCGAATCGAAATTCATTCTCCGCCGATCTCGATGTTTATGCATCTGCAATGAGTCGGGATTTTTTGTTTTTGCTGAGTCACGAGTTCGTTTCTTCGCTAAATTATTCTTTTTATCACTCTGCCGTGAGTGACATATTTTTTGTGCACTATTTTGCTCTTTACGTAAAAGGGGGTCATTGTTCACATTTTCGTCCCTGTTATTGTTAAGGGAATTCCCCCTCCCTAAACCCTTCGACCCAATATTATTGCATGTACCGTTAGGCACTCTCGGTTTAGTTTGCGTCGAGTTTCTGTGTTTTTGCTCTTGTTGCCGTGGGATATGATCTTTGACCTTAGTTCTTTTCGACTTGGCTAGAGACTCTTGAGTGCCACCAAATGGTGACGTCTGAGGTGTTCTTTGCTGTTGTTGCGATTGTGTTTTTAAAACAACAGGGACATAGTTGTCATCGCCCGCTGCTTTTCGTGCGAAGTACGCCGAAGGGCTAGTGAGGGGGAGTTTTTGTGGGGATTTGCCTCCACTTTTTCGCTCCGATCCTGGATGTCGAGGTCGAGGGAAAAGAGGATTCGTGTCTTCCACTATTCTGAAGTTTTCAGCTGATTTGAATCTGAAAAAAATATTATTGTATAATATTAAAGATTTTCATTTTATTTTGAGGGGGAGAGAAAAGCTGATAATTTGATCTGTTGAAAATAGTCCTAATTTACATTCCGTAAGTGTTGACCGAAAGGAAGCAAAAAGGAGGTCGGATGAATACTCTTCACTGTACTCCAATTTAGCGGATCAATTACCGTATTTACTCGATTGTAAGCCGCAGCTTATAAAGTTTTTTTTCCATCATGTTTGCGGCTTAAATTCAAGGGTGGCTTTCATTCAAAAACGGCTTACATTTTTCTTTGCGATGGCGATACTCTGTCTACTTCCGTGCCCCCCCAGACATGCTAAAATCCATATAGGCACCGGCACAGTATATGCGGCTTACAATCAAGTAAATAAGGTATGTATGCTTTCTAGTGTGTGTGCAGCGCTGGTTTTCGTTTTTGCCATGGTCTCCTCAGTTGCTGGTTTAAGAAGTGGTAGATGGTTTTACCGCCGTCCATGGCAGATACCACTCACTGCACATTACCATGGTGGTTCAGTTCCATTCGGAATGTTTTCCGTTTAGAGTGCAGCTGCTGGTGCTAAACCTTTAGTAGCTCTTTGATATTAAGTGGCTGTTGGTTGGGTCCTTTTTGGCACTGCTTCTGGGCCTTGCTCAGAGTGGATTTCATTAAAAAAATAATAAAACTTTGCTTAGAGCAAATTTCAGTAACAGAATCCATATAAAATTAAGATTAAACTGAAGAAAAGAAGTGTAAGATTTTTCAACCATTGTCCAGGGCAGATAACTTTTACTGCACTTTTTTTTAGTGTCTCAGTTTTGTACAGAATGTCTTCTACTTTGTTGCAGTTGTTTGTATCCTATCTTGTAGTACCTCTTCGCCATATCAGTGGCCGTAGGTTCGTTTTTATGGGTGCCGACTCTGGGTTTGTTTGGAAAAAATTTCAATAAAATAAATTGACTTACCTTGGTAGAATTATCTGCTCTCTTTTTATTGCTGACGAAGACAAAGACCTCCTTGGAGGTGGTTGTCTGAACGCTGGGTGTGGGTGGGACGTGGTCCCAATTATAGGAGGATATCGGGTGCTCTGTGACCCCGGTGACCGGCACGGGGTTATCTGCATGTCAGGTATGTTTGATGTTGATGCTGAACCTTGATATCGAACCATTTCGAACTGAGTGTTGGATGTTGGAGCTGAAATCAAAGTAGAAAAAGCAGGTATTTATGTAGATATATATGGATTTATCAAGTATATGGATATAAACTAGTGATGGGTGATCATTTGGTTACTGTGGTTAAAAATGTTGGCATTGCAGGTTGAAGGTTTGGGGTTCGAGTTTTTTTGTTTCGTTTATTTTTTCATTTTTGATTCAAATATTTGATTCGGGAAAATTATTCGGTTTGATTCTGAAACCGAAATATATTCAAATTCCAGCCACCTCTAATTGTGATTAAGCTCTCAATCTGTGACACACAGTTCCAATAGATGAATATGAACTCTGGAACAAATTCTCAAAAACTAAAATCAACACAGAAAAATTTGAACAAAAGGAAATACAAATCAGCAAGACCCCTCGGATATTATTGGACCAATTTACAGTTATGAACACAAAGGATAACCAGGAAATCAGTAAAAATATTATGATCGAGACCCACCTCTACTGTGCTCTGATATCAAATGAATCGAGTGAGAACTCTGGCATTTCCTGATCGATTCATCTGTTGAAGCGTAGCTGTGAGCATCGAGCCCTGTGTCATCTGAAAAAATAATTATTAATTAATTTAACTAATTCTTTTTTAGCATTTTAGGGTCCATGCGAAGCCGGGGGTGCCAAGTTAGCTCAATCGGAAAACGTTTCGAGCTGCACATCACTGATCGTCATGATGCAGGTTTGAATCCCATGAGGATGACTATATTCGAGAGGTCTGCTGGATGCCTCGCCGGTGCACAGTGGTTCTCGTAAGCGCTGCTTAAGGCTTCCTCCACCAACCAGGTCCATGCACAGGAAAAATGAAAAATACGATAATCCAAAAACCTCCACCCCGATTCGGAACCGGTGTCTGCACAAGAGGTCGTGGTTCGCCATATGGTTAAGTTGTATTCTCGGCTTTCCTCTTCCGCAGGATAAAAATGATATCTCACCCCAAGAAACGGTATTTCCTTAGATGTTAATCTAGCAAACTTGATTGTTTTACTAGTTTCGGCATTTTCCTCAGAAGCCCTTAGAATCTCACTCTGAGTGCATAAATATAAAAAAACATTCATTCTCACCAGTGTTAGTACTCAGCGCCTTTTCCTGTTCTCTTCTTGCATAGCAGAGTATCACGAGCCACATGAGAGATGTAATCAGAATGCATCCCACCACAATGATTATCACAATCCCCGTCGAAATGTTACCGTTGAATAAATTGCTCCAGAAATTGCCGTCGGATGGACCTGTAAACATGACATGTTTTATTTCACCCGATGGCAGAATCTTGATTTTTTCGAGTGTCCAAAATGTTTACTGATAGACAAAAAAAAAAGGTTCAAAACCATCAATACTGCTATTTCATAGCAGTATTGATGATTTCGAACCTTTTTCTAGTTTGGTTGCTGCCAGACACTCAAAAAAGATTATTTGAAACTTCTAATCATCGGACCTACGAACATAATATTTATTAATTTTTTTAATTGAAATTCACTCTGATCAATGCCAGAAACTAAAAGAAACCAACCAACGACCACTTAAAGCAGAGAACTACTACAAGATGCAGTTAGTACGAGCAACTGCATTCCAAACTGAAAACATCCCAAATGGAACTGAACCGCCTTGGTAAAGTGCAGTGAGTTATAATGATAGTTTGTATTTCGCTACTTAGGTCTTTAGAATTATACTAACATATTTCCTGCGTGTTGTAAGAGGCAACTACAAGAAAATAATGAAGTGGTAGATGGACCGCCCAGGGCAGATACCACTCACTGCACTTTACCATGGTATTTCAGTTGTTTAGATGCTAAGAATACTGGCACTAAATTTTGCAGGATCAATACAGAGCCGTTATTTAGCTCCTTTTAGGCACTGCTTCTGGCTTTGCTTAGAGTGAATTTCAATAAAAAAAACTGAGAAAGAGTCCTAGAAATAAAAAAAATCTGGCTAGAAGATTTTTTTTTAAAAATGTTCAAACTCTCAATATTTTCATTCCATGATAGAAAGATTCCAACAAAGTTATTTCTAAGTTTCTCGACTCCTAAATTCAATCCAGTTAACCAACCTTGGCTACAACTTACCTTGTGACACTTGTAAATCTGTTTCCCCTTCAATGACTCCATGTTTATTTTCCACTATACATGTATACTTTCCCGCGTCGGTTTTCCGAGCATCCACAATGACTAACATTTGTCTCTCTGCTGCCAAGTAGTGTCGAGACGTCACGTTCAATTCACGACTATTGAAACGCCAGATTATATCTGGTTTTGGATTCGATTCCACCATGCAACGCAGAACTGCGTCGCCGCCTACAATGGCTTTGGATACTGATGGCATTGGTTTTGTGAATGCAGGTTCGGCTAAAAAAAAAATCTCGAATTAAAAATAATAGAAAGCTTTTCAGTCAAGACCTACATATGTTGAAAATCAACCGTAAGCAAGCAAGTCTAGTCTGTGAACTACGGCAGTAATTCAATCAAGGGTGTGATAACGATGCCAGAGTTTGCTTTATCGGGGCAGATACCACTCACTGCACTTTACCATGGTGGTTCAGTTTCGTTCGGAATGTTCACTGCTTAGACTGCAGTTGCTGATACTCTATCTTTTAGTAGCTCTCTGCTATTGAGTTGCGGTTAGTTGGTCCCTTTTTCAGGACTTGCTTGGTTCAGGAGTGAATTTCAATAAAACAAAAATGCAATAGAATATAAAAACTTTTTCTAGCCAGACGGGCAGAATGACATCTACTCTGCTACTTTGGACACCCAAAGAAAATGGGTTTCCTTAGAAAGGAAAATATGCAGATTTACTCATTGATATACTTTGAAGATATACGTTATCGCTTACTGTCGTCTGTTAGTAATCAGATTGTAAAAAAGAATTGAAATCTTCAATACTGCTATGAAATGAGATAGAAACAGTATCAGAATGATGAACTTCTAGTCAAAGATAGTCAACATTACTCACTCTCGACAATCAGCATTGCTTTAGCAACGATTCTTCCAACAGTCGATTGCGCAACACATTCGTATTCACCGGCATCTTCAGGTAGAACAATTCCCGAATTCCAGTGGAGCATCGGTGTCGACTGAATAAATAAATAAAAAAATATATTTATTTTGATGAATGAAGTTGGTATAGCAGGTTTTTATAGAGCATACAATCAGTCTCTCAAGATTTGCTTTCAATGTTATAGTGATACTTCTCTTTTGAGTAAATTTTGCTTTCAATGTTAGTGTGATACTACATTTCATAATTTTTTTTTAAAATTGTAAAAAATTTTATATTTTCAGTTTTAGTTTTAGTAAATTTTTAGTTTAGTAAAGTTTAGTTTTAATGCCACATTTCAGGGACAATACAAAAACAATTACCTTTAGGAAAGATAAATTTGAAACAAAGACTTCGAATGAGCAAAGTAAGTTAATACGAACAAACCCAACTCCGATTATCTTAAATTTTCAACATATTTCTATCTTCTGAATCAAAATATTTTAGACTAGAGCTATTCTATTCAGTGCACAACCTACCTGCAAATATCTCATCCTTGCCGCCATCACTTTTCGTTTCATCAGTGGATCCAGGTTTAAGGAACATTCCCCCACCACCTTTCTTTTCATCATCCAACTCATCCTCGTCTTCCTCCCTGTTTTCTGATAGCTTGCGTATATTCTTCTGTTCTCTAAGTAAACGACGTTGTGTGGCAGCTGGGAATGATTTCCCTCCGTCCTAAAACATTAATTAAGAAATGAGTCCGGCTCGCTTATCCATACCCACCACCCAACCCAGGGTGTAATAATTTGGGTAGGTAGGTAGCTGAAAAAGAAAAGATCACATCTTCCCAGTAATTGTAACCATGTCCGTCTACAAGTAGCTGCTGTTACAGAGCCTTGGACAGGGTGATCCACTCTAAGATGTGGCTATAAGAAAGTGAAGATTAGGGGGGGGGGGGGATTGGAATAATTAGGGGAGGCACAGGAAAGATGCCTTGAACAGAAAAAATTGCTATGAAAATGCTCTATAAGAGACAGTTTTGTCTCAGTTTTGTACTAAAAGATCTAAAATAAAACAAAGATTCGCGAAGTCATTTAGAAATGGCCCAGAGGATGAAACAAACTGCTCTTATGAAAATAAAAGGGCCAGGCAGAAAACATTTTTTATTAAGTCTAACACAATGTTCCTTGGTAATACAAATTGGTTTGGGAGACGTGGACCAACTTTTTTTTTATCAAAATTCGCTCGGAGCCAAGCTGCAGCAGACATATCATACTTGAAAAGTTTTCTGAAATCACTAAAGTGCAAAGGGCTACATGAAATGCAGGAATAGGAACTATGGGAAATCCATTCCTACTTCATTTAGGCATTTGTGCTTTTTTGGGATTCGTATGCAGTAATGCAAGGGTGCTAACTAACCAGAGAGGTTCAAAGTCTTGCTTCACACTTACATAAATATAATTCTGTACGGTTTCGTTTTTAGTCTGACAAAATGCTACAGAAATAGATTTGTGTAAGTGGCAAGCGTGACGTTGAACCTCTCTATATTGTTGCACGGTGTTACATTTTCCCTACAATTGAACTGCGAGCAAGAACAACCCACCTTCTGCCATGTAATCTGAGGGGATGGCTGACCGGTTGCACCGCAATCGAGTATTGCTGAAGATCCATTCTTGACCACAGTAACGTTGACCGGTGTCATGGTGAACTTTGGGTATTCGTTGACTGTCAGTTCGACAGGTGTTGAACGTGCATATCCGTAATTGTTGGTAACGATACAACTGAAAAATAATTTTTTGAGTTTTATTACTACTTCTGCTGCCTAAAAACATGGAAAAATTCTGTTTCTGAGGAAGAGTACCCTTCTTTTTAAAAGGTTTTGTTCTCGAAATTACTCCAAGATACGGTGTGACGTGCGGAATTGTAGTTTTTGGTAACAATATAACTGGGAGAAAATGACGATTATTATATGTCAATATATAAAAAAACGCTAAACTGAAAAATTCCACTCATTTGCTGTTAGAGCTCCTTTCAATATATTCGATTTCTGCAACAATTCGAAATCAACAAAGATAATTTCGAATTTGTTTAAAAAATATGCGCGAGTTTTCACAAGGAATATTCGACGAAAGTACGTCTTTGTTTGTTTATTATTAGCTTCGAATTCGAACATTCGATTCCGGAAAATTATTCAATTTCAGTCTAAACCGAAAATATATTTCGGCCACTGCGTTTTGCAATAGTATATAAAACTTTTTTATCAATTTAACAAAAGAAATTACTGCTAGGGTGAGTGCGGAACACATTCCATTTAATTAACAGATTTAGGTTTAATATTTTAAAGCGTAAAGTTCAACATATTTCACGATTTCTACTATTGTTCTTGGGGACGTGGGCTAACTACTTATCCTTCATTAGTCCACGTCCCCCAGACCAATAGCATAAGTGGCCTAGTGGTTGAACATGTTGGCATCGCAGGTTGAAGACCTCTGGTTTGGGTCCCGGCGAGTCCGGCTCGCTTATTCATACCCACCACTCAACCCAGAGTGTAATAACTTTGGTAGGCTAAGCCAAACAAGAAAAGATCATATCTTTCCAGCAATTGTAACCCTGTCCGTCTATAAGTGGCCGCTGTGACAGGGCCTTGGGCAGGGTGATCCACTCTAAAAAGTGGCTGTAAATAAAAGATATTAAAAAAATAACCAGCATTGTCGTGAGACCTACAAAATCCGGACACAAAAAATCTGACGAGAAGGAAGTTTCATAATTTCACTGCAAAATGAATAATTTAAGATAATAGGAATATGAAGTTTGGTTATTATGAAGTTTGATATATAACCAGAGCGCAGAATACTCGAATAAAGAGATAAGAAACGCCTAGTCAAGAAAGCGCAAAATTATACCTATATTCTCCTGAATCTTTTGTATCGACACCATGTAAAACCAACACACTTGTCACGTAGACATACGCTCCTTGCTGCTGCGTTTGGTTGCGGATTTCCATGCCCGATCCTGCTTTGATGATCTGCAAGTAAAAAATGCTTATTTTTTTAAACCAAAAAACCACTTTGGGCGAAATCTTGTACCAGTAGCTGCACTTTACGTGGAACTCGTTCCAATGGTCCTCTAGGTACGGGCTTTACTCCTAACGTATATCCTGCTTGTCATGAAAGGCGACTAAAAGGAAGCAAAGAACTGGTAGGGGGTTTTACCATTGCCCAGGGTAAATACCACTCACCGCACTTTACCATGGCGGTTCAGTTTCGTCTGGGATGTTTTCTGTTTAGATTGCAGTTGGTACTGCATCTTTTACTAACTCTCTGCTTTTAAGTGGCTGTTAGTTGGTTCCTTCCAGGCACTGCTTCTAATCTTGCTCAGAGTGAATTTTAATAAAAAAAAAGTACTGAACCACCATAATAAAGTGCAGTAAGTGCATCTGTACAAATTGTAAGTTTGTTACACCATTATTAGTTTGTTCGTTAGTTTTGTGATGTTATTCCAAACAGTCTAATTTACATCATAAAATGGGCAAGATATAAATTTTTTCAGACTTTGGTCTCTCCCATGTACAAAAACAACAAAGAAATAATGAAGAGCAATGCTCATAAGATAGGATATCATTTCTATCCTGCGGGAGAGGAAAGCCGAGAATACAGCTTAACCATATGGCGAACCACGACCTCTCGTGCAGATACCAGTTCCAAATCGGAGTGAATGTTTTTTTTGGATTATCGTATTTCTCATTTTTCCTGTGCATAGACCTGGTTGGTGAAGGAAGCCATAAGCAGCGCTTACTTGAACCACCCTGCACCGGTGAGGCGTACAGCAGACCTCTTGCATATAATCTGCTGGAGGTCTTCCTCTCATAATCTTATGTGACATAGATTTTTTTCCCATAACACCAAGAAGCAATGGAAAAACAAGAAATCAGAACTGGAAAGCAAACTTCCAACTTTTTCACAAATTGATCTATTTAATTATATGGATGAACAATTTTTTTAAAATAATAGTGCAATGCATTGACCTTCAGAAAAATATCACATATATCAGGGATGGGGGGCTCCTTAGTTCCTCGTGTTCCTGCATTTCATGTAGCTCTTTGCAATTCAGCGGTTTCAAGAGAATTTTCAAGTATGATTTGTCTCCTATAGCCTTGCTCTGAGTGAATCTCAATAAAAAAAAAATGAAGAAAAGTATAAAATAAAAAAATTAGCAAGTCGCAACAAAGACTTACATCCTGTCCCCGTTTCCACGTCACAACCATTCCATGTCTATCATGATTGAATTTCTTTCCCGCGTCTCGTCGCTTGGGAGTAGTTCTCTTCTTTTCGGTTTCCTCAGTTTCATCTGCTTTGAGGGGGAATCCCCCTACCCGAGATCGAGAACTTGGCAATGCATTACCAGACTCTGTGTTGGGTGGACTAGTGGTGGTAGTAGACAGCACAGCAGTTTCGTTTTTCGACGTCAGTGTACGCTGCGCTAGCACTGCACTCTAAGGTGATGTTGTCCCCTATTAACGCTGTTTGTTCTTTAGGTTCTTGTAGAAGTACAGGAATGGGGTGGTCGACTGTATAAAAATAAACAAATAAGTATTAGTTTTTTCATTTCTAAATAAGAACGCAAAACATGTTAATGTAATAATGAATGATTTTTTTTTTCTTGGAGTGGAATACCCTGACCAAGGCCCCATACTAGCAGCCCTTCATAGACGTACAGGCTTAGAATTGCTGGAAAGATATTGTCTTTTCCTGTTCACCTTAGCCTACCAAAGTTATTACACCCAGGGTTGAGTGGTGGGCATCGATTACAGAGCCGGACTCGCTGGGAGTCAAACCCGAGATTTTCAACCTGCGATGCCAACATGTTTATTGCAGACCATTGGGCCATTGTGCCAACATTTAATATTGCACACTACGAGGTTCATATGAAAATAATAGTTCGTTAACACATTATCAAACAAACGAGAAGATACATAAGCCAATTTTAATTAAACAATGTTATACAATACACCAAATAGCAGATGCAACACATTTAAGTTGAATTTTTCTATTTATTAAAAATATAGGGCTGAACAAAAGGATAGTTGGGATTGGTGCTGAATCCAAAAATCATATTGCAATTATACTGTGAAATGAACAACGTCACTCAAAACGGATAAATGAGAATTGGTATAGTAACAATGAAAAGTACAATTTTTGATTTTAAGCCAATTCAAATAACGAATGTAAAAATCCAGTAAGACACACGGGTGGATGGAAACACACACACTAAATAAAAACAGTTGGAGGCCAGTGTTATGTTTGTAAGATATGGAAGTGGAAGATTTAAAGCCAGATTGCCAGCTGATTGTATCTGGTCTATCAATTGCTAATATTGTTATCTAGTTTCAATATTTCCGAAAACACTGCCTTCTTTTGTTGTGATTGGGTAATTCATTTAGTTACCCTTGAGTGATTTTATTATTTTATCTAGTGAGGATCACCGGTAACATGGTGGCTGCTGTTAGTTGTGTAACAATGTTTATCTGAAGTAATCGCGTGTGTGTGTGTTACATATTGTTGGAGTAAATATCGTTCAATATCAATAACTAGGGATGGTTTCAGAACCGAATCTAATATTCGAATCAGAAGTCATATAATAAACAAACAAAGACATCTTTTTATCAGCTTATAATTTGAGTGAAACTTCACTTATTTTTGAAAAAATTCAAAATTATGAGTTTGTTGATTTCGAATTGTTGCAGAAATTGATCAACTCAAAATAATTTACGAAACAAATATTTCGAATCGAATATTTTGGACAGCCCTGTCAATAACCCATATCAAAGACTAAATAAATAACCCATGAACAAAAAAAAATTCAAAATTCAGTTAAAAAAAAAGTGGATTCAAATCAAGAATCTTAATGTTTGTATTATTTCACACGGCTTATTGATTTTATAAAACTTCAGGGTCACAGTCAATTGCCAATAGAAGATCAGTTTAATCCGTTTGCCTATATTTGGAGAATTTGTCATAAAAATCTGCCATCTTTGACATTTCCGGCAGACGGATGCCCTTTTTATGCTGGAGATGTTGTTTTAAATCTGCTTGTTCTGTGGTATTCCGAGAAATTGGTTTAAGAAAACATCGAAATCCGAAATATTAAAAAAAAGTTTGAATATGTGTTTTTTAGCGTATTTTCTCTTTTTATGTATTTTTTTTATTAAAGTTCGCTCAGAGCAAGGCGACAGGAGACAAATCATACTTGAAAATTCTCCTGAAGCCACTAAAGTGCAAAGAGCTACATGAAATGTAGGAATAATAACTAAGGAACCCCCATCCCTGATAGATGTCTATTAACGCAAGTTTTAAAACCTATTTGTCTATTTGTGGAATCACAACCTACGTCAAATTCTGTGAATCAATTAATTATTCAGAGGTTATAAGACCACCCCAGTTTGTACATGTATACATGAAGGATAACAAGAGGTTTGTGGTTTTAAGCGTCTTCCTAACGCTCAAGTTTATCTGGCAGCAAAGCGGTTTATTCGATTCCAAAACTCAAATTCAAAGTTTGGAGAAAAAAAGTGTTGATTTTAGCAAGATTTTGTTTAATTTGATCACTTTTATAAGTAATTTTTCTATCAAGTTTTAATCTTCATATTTATGGATCGAACACCAGCGTTTTTTTTTTATTGAAATTCACTCTAAGCAAAGCCGGAATCGGTGCCTAAAAGGAACCAACTAAAGGCCACTTAATAGTAAAGAGCTACCACCCAATGTAGTACCAGCAACTGCACTCTAAAAGGAAAACATCCCAAACGGAAATGAACCACCATAGTAAAGTGCAGTGAAGGGTATCTTACCTGGGTGATGATATACCAATTTTCAGAAATAATGAAATTGAAAAATATATTTAAAAAGTTGAGATAAATTTTTATAAGTTATGCTCACTTTTATAATTTTTGAAAAGTAAAAAACCCCTATTCATGCAATTTTTCAATCAAGTTTATATTTGGATACTGGTATACGAGTTTATCTTGAACGAAACCTTCTTTCAACATTCAAATCCATATGAATCGGATGCACGACAGCTTCAAACAACTGAAAACCAAATTTTTCCTTAGCTATGATTGCTTAGAAAAAAGAAAATTTTCTCGATCAAGATGTTGTTCGAACTTACGAGTTCAACCAACAAAAAAAGTATTTTTGGGGTTTTCCAACTGCAACAAAACGTTACAATCCAAACACAGCTGGTGTTTTGGGGTAATTTGCGCTCATTTTGGTGATTTAATTGGCTAATTGAAAGTTTAACAATAAAAGTGAGCGATAAATACTTAGCATTTTTGTGGCTGAAAGTTATTAATAAACATTTTGGACACCCACACGCAGGCTGGTAATGTCGGCTACTCAAACATTAAAAAAATAGGTTCCTTTAAAAAAAATGGACGATTTTCCACAATGTATCTTTCGCTATAAGATTACAATGCATTATTTATTCAAAAGTCTTGTAGAAACCAAAATGTACAGAAAAGTTTAAAAAACAATCAATACTGCTATGGAATAGCAGTGTTGATGGTTTAGAAGCTTTATTGTTTCTTGAAGAAAATGGGATGAATAAACTAAACTGAAGATCCGAAGAAAAAAGATTCTGCGGCCTGGGTGATCGTCAATGAAAAAAATTGATAGAGATAAGAATTTTAATTTCCTTTGATTGATCAATAGCTTGGTAAAATTAGGGGAGAGAGAAAGGGGGTGAGGAAAAAAAAGAGAACCATTCCGGCAGCCAATAATACAACTAAATACACTTCACATACGAAAATACCCATTACAATGACAACCAACTTACTCTTCACATAAAAAACAAATAACCCAATATTAAATACAACCAAATACACTTCACATTGTATTATCATTAACTCACCACAAACAAACTCCGAAGGTTCGATACTCAAGATATCTCTTTCTTTTAGATCAGGTGGATGAAAACAAGTCCCCTCCACTGTATATATGAAGCCTTCTCTTGTCTGATTCATTGTTTCAAGCCAGGATGGGAGCCAAGATAACTGACAGTCACAGAGAAATGATGAGCTGTAATATAGATAGACGCGTTTACTGTTTTTGACTTTCCATTTTTTATACCATGCTGATTTTGGCCATATTAAATGTTTATCACCAACCCAGGGTAGGTTGGGAAAAAAATCCCATAAAATTGAAGAAGATGATAACCGCCAATGCCTTGGGCGGTGTGGCCAAGTGGCTTTAAACATGTTGGCATTGCAGGTTGAAGATTCTCGGGTTTGAGTCGGCGAGTCCGGCTCGTTTATCCATGCTCATCACTCAACAACCAGAAAGGTGTAATAGAACTTGGGTAGGCAACACTGATTAAGCAAAAAATCTTTAGATCATATTGATTTTCCAGTAAATCTTGGCCAGTAAGTGTAACCCAATGTCTGTCTCAAGTGGCCGCTGTTCACAGATGCCTACTCACATAATAAGAATTTTCAGAACTTGCGATTCAATTCGATCAAAAAAATTGCGTAAAAACTTTGATAACGTAAAAATTTGAACGTAAATCTCTGTTTTGAGTGTCGTATGAAATAAAAAAAAAATGGCGGGAGTTTTAATAAATATTAAAACTTTTAATCATACTTCAATAAAAATTATGTGAAAATATACGCTTTCACACAAAAAGATGATTCTCTAACAATGTCCTGCCGCCAAGTTGACCGGAGAAAACGGTTGGCATGAAAATCAGTCAAAATCCAAATAGTTAAATATTTTCGACTCAAATTTGAGCATATGTGTGTGCTCTTCTAATTTAAAACCACAAAAATTTTAAACTGTTTAAAATCACAGTTAAAAGCAGCTGCAGATTTGAAACATTATTGCCCTTTTATTGTGTCACAATGGAAATTAGAGAAGCTTTTTATGACCACACAATACATCAAAAGAAATGATTTCAAAAAACAATTCAGTCGGTAGCACTTTGAAATAAAATTTGGTTTGTCGTTCGTGAGTTTTTGAAATAAAAATGTTTAATATTTGCCGTAAGCATACAGAAAGCAGACAGCAAACATAATGCAAATAATTTTCTTTTGTCTAAAATTTGATCAATCAGACACAGTAACAGAGATGAATAGGAGCTTTTTTTTTAAATATTTCAATTGCAACTTTGTGCAAAAGAATCATGATCATGTTTATGCCGCACAAGTAACCCTCGCCGATATGGTGCTTCGCCCTACTGATGTGTCTGTAGTGAGCTCTAAATTTTGAAATGAGTGATCAGCTGACTTTAATCAAACTTCCCTTTATATTTGACGAAAATTTTTCATACAATTTCAACTTTAGACCAAGTTTTCAACAGAAAAAAATTTTGCGTTCTTTCTGTCAAACGTGGCAATGAAGCACGAATCATCACAGACTCATACTTGACGAAATAAAAAAGCTGGTAGTATAATCGCAAGCTTGTTAATCGAAAACTCATTTTTATTTGAACTGAAGCTTCATAAAATCACCGCCATACCAGAAATCTTCTTTCATTTTTTTTTTTATTAAAAACGAGCCATTCATCAGCGACTTGACAAAAAAAAATTTGATTGAATGATGGCTACTTGGTTTTTTAATCAAATAATAATTTTTATTTGAACTAAATCACAAAGAAGTTTATTTGAAAGAATATTTGAATAATACGTCAAGACATGATGAAGTGACATCCCGTCTCCTTAGAGCGTGTCTACAGAAGTACGATGGTTATAGGAGAAATAGTTTGCTGAAAACCCGACCCAGCCTACATACCTGGCTACTTGGACAATATTTCTTAATATATCGAGCCCCGGCCCGTCCGGCTCGCTCATCCATGCCCACCTCTCAACCCAGGGTGCAATAACTTGGGTAGGCTAAGTCGAACAGAAAAAGATCATATCTTCCAAGCAATTGAAACATTGTAAACCTGTCCGTCTATAAGTGGCCGCTGTTACACAATATTTAAAACTTGGCCTTAACCGAAATATCTGGAAAATTTGGTCATTCAGACGCAGTAAGATATATTTCCTTTGTACGTGGTCGATTGAGTTTATAGTGATATCAGAGAAGTGCTAGCTAGTTTTACCATCATCCAGGGCAGATACCATTCGCTGCACTTTACCATGGTGGTTCAGTTCCGTTTGATATGTTTTCAGTTTAGAGTCAATTGCTGATACTATATCAGTAGTTCTTTGCTACTAAGTGATCGTTAGTTGGTTCCCTTTGGGAACTGCTTTTGGCCTTGCTCAGAGTGTATTTCAATAAAAAAGAATACGCGACCAAAAAAAGTCAGAAGATGAAATTCAACTACAACACAGCAACATTTTTCTTATATGCCACGCAAACAGGGGCGGGACCTGATTCAGCAATAATTTCATAATAAAGTCATAAAAACCAGCAGCTGAATGTTAAATTTTGTAGCTGTAATAAAATGTACACCTGACTATAAATTTATAGCAATGAAAGTTACATAATATTAATAGCCATGTTTTTTATTGTTGGCATAAAATCATTTTGCAATTTTTTTTTTGATTTGTCCATCTGTGGCATATGCTTGAGAAAATGCCTTATTAAGTATTTCACTATGTTTTTTTTTGTTGATTTCTTCATAGAAATTAACTCTGCATAAAGCAGGAAGCAGTTTCCAACAATCATTTTGAGCAAAAGAGCTGATTTTTTTAGCTTTAGCCACTTCTTGGAGTGTGGATCACTCTGCCCAAGGCCCTGTACTAGCGGCCACTTATGGACGGGCAGGGTTAGAATTGCTGGAAAGATATGATCTTTTCCTGTTCGGCTTAGCCTACCCAAGTTATTAAAATTTTATGTTGAAGGGAATAGAAATCACAGGTTACAGGTAGGGCAAACTGATTCGTTTGGAATTGAAATTGAATAATATTTTCGAATCGGAGCGAATCACTAATTTCATGTAAATAACAAATATCCCATTTTTACTATTATAACTTGTCTTCATCATGGTTATCAAGAAAACTGATAGTTTGTAGTGTTTTTTCATTTCACACTATTGTCTAGGAGCAACAATTTCATATTTTAACGGCAAACTGCTATCGATTTTGGTCAAATTTGCATTTTTGTCGTTAAAAATGAAAATTCTAGTATATTTAGCAAGTTTTTGTTCCTATGAACGATTCACGATTGATTCGGATAAATTGTGCATCGAATCGATCCGAATCAAATTCCCCAACCCTAGTTACAGGATTTTTTTTTCATTGAAATTCACTCTCGAGTTAGTACGGGATGTCGTAACAGCAATTGCACTCTTAAGAGAAAAAAATTCCACATAGATCTGAACCGCTATGGTAAAGTGCAGTAAGTGGTATCTGCCCTAGATGATGGTAAAACCATCTACCACTTCTTTGTTTCCTTCTAGTCGCCTCTTACGACATGCAGGAAACACGCTAGGACTATTCTAAAGCCGGTACCTACATACTTGGCCAGAGATACGCCACATTAGCATCAATATATTACATACGAATGTTATAGAACAAATTAAACTTTTTCTCATTCTTTCAAATTTTGCAGAAGTTAACAAATGCATAACTTTTAACTTTCAACGTTCCGTGCCGGTAGCACGTTATTATGAGTTAGATCCCAAAACATCAACAAACATTGATGCCAAGATTTTAATTCAACAAACACATGATGCGGACTTTACGGACAAAAGGATCGTCGCAAAAACAATAAACACGGGATCCTTAGAAGCGAAAACGACGTTTTGTCAATCAATATAGAACCGCAGATGGTAAAATTCGACCGAAACGAACTTTAGGGACAAAGGGAGCACAACAACGTAAAAATACTGGTTCTGTTGAAATGACGGCTTTACTAATCGAGTATGGGACGTTGATGAACCGTAGAACGTAAAATTCGACAACTGGATTCTTTTCTGTTATAGAAAGTCGAGACTACTTGAGAAGTTTAGTCCGGACGCTCGTCTGATTTTTCAAGCCCTGTATGATTTTGTAATTCCGCAAGAAGATATCTCGTATTTATCATTTCAGGGATTCAATTAAATCTCAAAACTGGCATGTAATTTCTAGAGTTCATTCGAAATTTTCAGTATTCGTCCTCAAAAAGGCATACAGGAAACCAATTCCAGGGAAATGTATCTCATTCAAACTTTCAAAATTGTGATTTCTCGAACAAATGCCAGTATTTGACCATGTACAGCACAATATAACTTTTAACAATTTATACGAGCCGTCCGAACTGCCACGCTTGATCGAAAAAGAACACAAGCGGGTTGTTTTTCTAGCGTAAGTATATATATGTCGACACCCGTCCACCCCTACCTTATGCTTGCTATTTCATGCCCATGGAAGCGTATATTAAACAAACAAAACATGGAATTCTCAGATGAAAAGAGAAACGACTTTTTTGTGACAAAACAAGATATTTCAACTTTTTTCTACATTTTTTGGCATTTCAATGCCTGATGGAACACGCCTTAACCATATCGGGGAGCAATATTTTCATTTTCTTCGGGTGTTCATAATATTCATGTGATTATCTCAGAATGGACAAAAAAGCTTCAAAACCATCAACACTGCTATTTCATAGCAGTATTGATGATTTTCAACCTTTTTGTACAGTTCTATTGATACCAGACACTTAGAAAAATATTTTTATAATCAAGCAAGGAATATATCAAGAAACATTGCCTGTTTAATAAATTTTCTTCTGACAGAACCCTTTTTTCGGGTGCCTGAGTAGCACAGAAACATTTGTTTAGGTTTTGATAAGTGGAACATGGAAAACTGAGACATGAACGTGGTTGTTTGTCACAGCAGGAATTAGGGTTTGAATTTGGAGCTTTAGTTCCAAATGCAACAGGCAATCTTTTTCGTCTAGTAAGGAACCTATTTAACCCAGCAAATGCCAATTGGAGCGTTTAATTTCCAAATTCTCTCAGCCACGGAGGTTTTTAAATGATTCTAGCCAATTTGGAATACTGCGAGACGTTTTCGTTCAAATTTCTGGCCTGACCTTATATTAGATCACGTTTTTCGACAGAAATAATGTGATATATATTCTTACCTTACAATACTCAGTGTTCCCAAGTTCTTCATCCTATCAAACGTTTTGTTCTGTATAGAAGTAATGTCATTCTCGCACAAATCTAACGAAGCGATGTTCTCTAATCCTTCCAATGCAGATGATGAAAGAGTACGAATTCGGTTGTTTCGAAGAGACCTGTAAAATGTTTTAGTTTTAAAAAACCTTTCTGAAAATACGTAGAGTAGAAGTAGCCAGAATGTCTGGGCTTTAAATCGCCCTATCGTATATTGTAATAGGCAACTGAAAGTAAATAAGGAGGAGAGAGATGATATCACTACTACCAAGGGAAGATACCACTCAATTCACTTTATTAGTAGATTTAAAATGTGATACCATTTTTATAAACATATAGAGGAGTTCTGGGAGTGTTAATTTAGAACACAATCAATGTGATTGCTTTAGTTGTTTACCTTTGATTGTTTACTTGATTGTCTACCTTATGTGGATGGCTGTGTTGTTTATCTCTGTTAGTTATATGCAATGGCAGAGTGCACATCAAAACTTAATCCTGTGTTTTACTGTTGACTTTACAAGGAACAGAGTGTTGGGAACACATAGAAGAGTTGGAATAAAATTTTGATTTAAAATTTATATTAAAAGATAATTTAAAATTTCGTGAAATATATTGTTATAGCTGGATCATGCACTAGTAGACATTTTAGTCGCAGAGTAGCTGACATTGTACAACTCACTCGCAAATTGGCGTGTATAAGTTTGTTTCGTCCTCTTGTAGATATTAATAAAAAGTTCAAAGCTCTGCTCATTACATTTTTCGAACCCAAAACAAGAAAACTCTGCATTTCCATAATGTAAGAGGCGACTGAAGGGAAGTGAAGAAGTGGTAGATGGTTTGCCATCATCCAGAGCAGATACCACTCACTGCACTTTACCATGATGATTCAGTATCATTTAGAATGTTTCCTGTTAAGAGTGCAGTTGCTGGTACTATACCTTTTAGTAGCTCTTTGCTATCAAGTGGCCATTAGTTGGTTCTTTTTAGGCACTGCTTCCGGCCTTGCTCAGAGTGAATCACAGCAGGAAAAAAAACGCATTTGAATAAAATTGAACTCCTGTAAATATGAAATATTTGTGAAATGTTTGAACTCACAAGCTTTGCAATGAATCGAGTCCTAGAAATGCCCCGTTGATGTCTTCAATGCTGCTTGATATTTCATTATTCGAAAGATCACTGAGAAGAAATTAGAACTTTGAGATAAGATAATTGTCATCAGTGTAAAATAATCGATTAGATTCATGATTAGCTCTGAATGCAGACAGATAAACTAGACAGCTAAGAATACGAAGATTTATGACATGTTTGGGATTTCATGCATCTAACTCAGACATTCATTTCCCAGTTTTATTTGATGCGAAGAATATTGCAAAAAATATCAAAGTGTTGATAAAAGCATTTTGTCTACGCCCATCGAGCGTGACCTCTCGTGTTTTTGTAGAACTCGCCAGCAAAACCAGCTCAATAAACTTTGAAAAATGCACAAAAGACATTCAGGCGTTTTCAAAATATCATTCCAGTCTGTTTATTTACATTGACTGTGAGGTCATAATAATATATTTGAAGATCCATTGTTACAACACAATGAATCTTAATATCGCACCTGTGATGTATCAATGGATCCACCTGTAATTGTGTTTTCTATTCATGACATAACAATAGAATAAAATTTAATTGAAGACTCGTATCACGAACTCTAATAAAACATCTCAAAAGGCCTGGATTGTGGATAAACACCCCCAAATCCTGTTTAGCGTCGGGTTTTATATATTCAGGCCACTTTTTATTTTTAGAATTTAGATACGTTGACAGATGCCAGGATTATGGTCGCTCAAGCATAAAGTCAACTTTTTCAAATTGAAGAAAAAAACCGCCCGGTTTAAATATTACGATAATTCAAAATTTTAAACGAGCAAATTGAATCGTAAATCCTTGTTTCAAAATTTGATAGATACAGATATGAATGGGTTTGGGGTGAAACATCTGAAAAAATGAAGATAACAAAACTCTCATTTAATCGTTCATTCTGGTATCTGCACGACAGGATCGTGGTTAAGCTGTATTCTCGGTTTTCCTCTCCCGCAGGATAAAATTGATATCCTATCCTATCCCCCCAGATAACTCAGATACTGATACCTTAATAAAATGCCATCATCAAGAGAAAATTTGATAATATAATAATAAAACCTTTGAAATTTGAAACAAATTTAAAAAAACGAAAAATATATGCTGTAGACAAATAATTTATGAAAAGCATTGAATTACTCACAGTGATATTAGATGTCCCAATCCATCAAAAGCAAAATCTTCCAGTACGGTTATTCTGTTGTAACTCAGTTTCAATATTTGCAGTTTTCCGAGCCGAGAGAATCCGTGGGATGCAAGAAGAGGAAGACGATTGTAGCTCAGGTCCCTAAAATTGATGATAAATATATTTTATGAAATTGGTATCTCTTTGACAGATTAGGTATATTTAAAAGAGCATTTTGACGGCAGAAAAGCTGACATCCTGCCACATCTCGTATAAAACAGATGGGTGGCATATAAACAAGTTTTTTCCCAACAGCAGGAGTCTGTGGCCACACAGGATTGTGGTTATGCGAGACCACACATTTGGCAAAGTAAGATTTATTAGCCGTGTTCAATAGAAGGTCGTGGCTACATTATCAAAATTAGCAAATAACGCTCCGTGGACAACTGTGACCCATAATTTTTTTTTTTTTTTTTATAGCCACTTCTTAGAGTGAATCACCCTGTCCAAGGCCCTGTAACAGCGATCACTTATAGAATAACAGAGTTACAATTACTGGAAAGATATGATCTTTTCCTGTTACCCGAGATCTTTAACCTGTGAGGCCAACATGTTTAACCACAAGGCCACCGCGCCCGCCGATTTAAGTATCTTACGCAGTGTAGTTCATTCAACATATAAAAAACACAAAAATGCCCAGGTTTACTAAAAAAATAGAGTATCTGTTTTAAAAGTAGTCAAATAAACGAAATATTTTTTATCAAAATGCAGGAATAGGACCTAAGGAACCCCCATTCCTGATAAATGTGTATGACGAGACTTTTAAAGTCATGTAGATCAACACAATCAGGAAAGCAGTAAGGCAAAGTATAATTTTGACAAAACCATTACTAAGGATTTATTTCTTTCACTGCATGATCAATTGTTTCACAAAGGTTGTTATTTACATGAACCCGTTTTTTCTTTACTTAGACTCCTAAAACAGACTCTTACTAAAATATTTACAACTCTGCTGGGAGTAAAAATATACGAGAAATTAACTCACAGGTTCTCTAGTTCTTTGCAGAAGTCCCAGCCATCCAGTTCAATTCTTGACAAGTTATTGTGTGATGCAGATCTGAAATGAAATTATCAATATCACCCAGAGTAGATAACACTCACTGCACTCTTATTTATAGCAGTTCAGTACTATACGAATTAAATTGCTAGTTTCATATAGTATATGACACTTTACCCAATCCAGTTTGCTTCAGACAGGGTGACAGATAGGGATGGCCGATTTGATTCGGTAATTCGGATCGATTCGAAGCACATTTATTCGAATCAATCGTGAATCGTTTATAGGAACAAACACTTGTTACTGTAAGTGAAATAGGATTTTCATTTTTAACGCCGGACTCCAACCCAAGATCTTCAACTCGCGATGCCAAGATGTTTAACCACTACATCATAGTTTGCAGAGTTATTACAATATTTCAAATATGAATGTAAAAATTCCTCTTAATCTTGCAAGTCTTTGTTCCTGTGGTCGATATGCTACTGGTTCGAAGAAATCGCACTTTAAAGCAAAGCATCCCTGGTGTCTAGATAGCATGATTACTGATATTATGCCAACCTGCTCAGAGATATTACAATATTCCATATATTAACTTTAATATTAAGGTCACGCATATCATAGAGCAGAGGGTGTGGGAACCAAATTCTAAATTACGGGTTACGAATAATAATTCTAAAGTTTTATGTGATAATGACCTGCTGTGTTCGACCAGCCGTGTCTGTGTGGGGTTCGAGATTAGCAAATGATTATAATATTACGATATTTCATGATATATTTTAATAGAGGTTTGATTAATCTTTGGAAAAACAGGAGTGGTGTTAATAGGGGAGCATTAACATAGAATTTCTTGAGTAATATGGAATAATTCATGATTTGAATTTATTTTTTGCAGCTGATCCAATTTTTATTTATTTTTTCATCAAAAGGAGACATACCATATTTGAAAATTCTCCTGAAAACACTTAAGTGCAAAGAGCTACATGAAATGAAGGAATAGGAACTAAGAAATCTTTATCCCTGACGAATGTCTATTGATGGAAGTTCGAAAGCCATGAAAATCAACGATTTGATTAATCTTTTCAGGAAAAAAAAAAGGATTGCATAAAAAGGTAACATTTAAATAGAATTTGTTGAAATAATGAAACTCATTTCATCTTTTAGATGATGAAATTTAACATATTAAAAATTCAAAAAATTATTCCGACGACGTATAACATCCCAAGATTTGAAAATTTTAGTAAACAGGAAATCAAAGGAGGTCTAATTATGCAAACGACTATATTCTCATCCCTTTCCTACTGTGATCTCATAGTGGAACAAATTAACATAATAATGGATGCTATTATGATGTCATCACTCTTTTTGAGTGGTTCAATAAACTCATCAGAACACCCGCTGTTTGGTTGCTCATTATGACAAAATAATTCTGTTCATGACAAAATAATGAGTTGAAAGCACGCTGGGTTTATGTGAATGGAACAGAATACATTTGGCAGTTCCAAACTATTTCCCAGGGGAGCAAATGTTCAGAAAAATGTTCTTCTTTGTTTTTTCTTGTGAAAGCTATTCATGAAGCATGTCATTAAAGCATGTTTCAGAGTAGTAATAGACTGCCAGCAACACAAAGAAAAAATTGTCGACATCAGAAAAATATTCATGAAAACGCATACGATTGGTCTGGGGGACGTGGATCAACTACTTATCCTTTATATATTCCTCTGTGTTTGCGGACCCGTATACAGTTAATGCAAGAATACAGTAGCAATAGTAACCACAAAGATGTAGCACCAGCAACTGCACTGTAAACGAGAAAAACATCCGAAATAGAACCGAACCACCATGGTAAAGCGCAGTGATTGGCCCTGGGCGATTGTAAAACCATTTCTACAACTTCTTTGCTTTCTTTAAGTCGCCTCTTATGACACGCAGGAAATACGTTAGGACTATTCTAAAGCCTGTGCCTACAGAGCAATCATTTCAAATATGACAGCATATCTTATAATATATAACAATATGGTGAACTCCCAAAATGATTCAAATCAAAGTCGTTTTTGTATCTTTCTTTTTTAGTTGCATCATTTTGGTAATTTTAGTACTTTATTGAACAAAAAATAAGCTTATTAGTGATGTAATCATTATTAAGCAATTCTGTGCGAACATACCTCTTGTTGCTTAATAACACACACAATAAAGTGAACACCTGGCGCATAAAATCATTGTTTACAAAATCCTATTCAGTGAAAATTTTATTTGTCGAGTATGGGCCAGTGATGGATTGGGCCCTGGAGGCGCGATGCATTAGTGACTCATACTTAGGGCTGGGGAATTCGATTCGATTCAGTGATTTGAATCGATTCAAAGGCCGATTTATTCGAATCAATCAATCAATGGATTGTTCATAGGAACAAAAACTTGCTAAATAAGCTAGAATTTTTTTATTTTAACTAAAAAATGCTATCAATTCCGGTCAAATTTGACCAAAATCTATAGCCTTTTGCCGTTAAAATATGAAAATTGCTGCTCTTGGACAATGTAGTGTGAATTGAAAAAACACTACAAACTATCAATTTCTTGATAACAATAATGGAGACAAGTTGTATCAGTAAAAAATGGGATATTTGTTATTTACATGGAATTAGTGATTCGACCCGATTCGAAAAAATTATTCGAATCAGATTCGAATTCCAAATGATTCGGTTTTGCCCAGCCCTACTTGACAAAATAAAATTTTAGATTTGAAAGCATTTTGTGGGGGAAGATTGACTAACTTTGCATGACTGTCATTGTGACAGGTATGTCTTACATGAAGCTTGTCATATTTTTGTTATATAACTTGAAAAAATCAAAAAGAAATGTTCATAGCTGTCTTTGTGACAGGCTTATCTGATTCAGAGCCTGTAATATTATCGATACACAGCGGAAAAAATTATCCCAAAAGTTTTTAATGGCTGTCACGGTGACAGGCTCAGCTGATTAAAGCTTGACATATTTTATGTTGTAAATTTTGACATATATCATGATTTCACTGCAAAAAAGACGATATATGTTGAAATATCAGCAATTTCGTTTATCTGTAACGGCAAAACATTATTATATTAATATAGTGAATTTCAAACGTCTTTCGACAATCAGAGGATTGGTTGCAGAAAATTGATTCGGCTTTTAGAGTCACGACCACGGTTGATGGACAAATTGTAATAATATCTATAAACCACATCTGGGTAAGGCTGGGAAGCAGGACAATTACATGTAGCAGTTATACATGTTTTGCTAAAATAAGAAATGATTACGTGGATGGTTTGATCGGTATGACTGTATGTCCGCTACTCTGCCACTCGGAAACCAAAAAAATGGGTTTTATTGGGGGAAAAACTCAGAAAATGTCTAATTTTTCTTTATGTAGCCGTTGCTGGAAGGTAATGTTTTGAGTGTCTGGTAACGATCAAAATAAACAAAAAGTTTAAAATCATTAATACTGTTATATAAAAGCAGTCTTGACGGTTTTAACCTTTTTTTGCCCGCCCGAAATAAAAATTTTAGAATTTCCCTTCTTTCCTTTAGAATTTCCCCAAAATTTTTTTTTGAGTGTCTTATAAGGCACCCGGTGCAAATATCACTACAGGTGAATATAGTGGTTCAGTTCTCTTTGGGATGTTTCCAGCTTAAAACGCAATTGCCATTACTACATTTCGTAGTTTGGTCATTGATTGAGCCCTTTAGGTACGGGCATTAGAATAGTCCTAAAGTATATCTGGCGTATCGTCAGAGGCGACTAATAGGAAACAAAGTAGTGGTGGATGGCTTTACCATCATCCGGGGTAGATACCGCTCACCGTAGTTTACCATAGTAGTTTGGTTCTGTTTGGGAAGTTTTCAGCGCAGTTGCTGGTACTACATCTTTTAGTAGCTCTTTGTTATGAAGTAGCCGTTAGTTGGTTCCTTATTGGCACTGCTTTTGGCCTTGCTCATAGTGAATTTCAAAAAAAAAAAAAAGATTTATTCCTTTCAGCCTTGCTTGGAGTGTTTTCAAATAAAAAAGGAAAAAATGGATAAAAATCGCATAATACATATACATTCAGATAAGGTCATCTTTCATAATTACAATAAGATCTAGACAATCATGATAACGGTTTTATGAAACGAAATATGCAGTCACATATGTGATCATCGAAAGCCGCAAATGTCAAAACACATTAAGTTTAAAGATGAAGGATAAATTATACGTAAGCATTTCACAAATTCAAATATAAAAATAAAAATGTTTTATCCCTCTTAATAAAATTGCGTAATTTCTTTTCAAAATTATAGTATCGGTTTACCGCATATTAATGTTTCGGAGTATTATATTAAAAATTTAACTCATTTTTTTCAACGTGAAATGCGATCAGTTTAACGTCACTCACTCTATCACTCGAGACACTCGAAGTAAAAAAACAACTAACAGTATAGAATATACAAAAAGGCAATGCTTTTAAGTTATACCATTTGCTAAATAGAGCATCTCTTCACTACAAAAATAAAATAATGCCTCAAAATTATATTAATCATTTTAGAAATTTATAACCTATTCTGTACTAAAAACATATTATTATATAGCTGGACAACGTATCGGCAAAAATTATTAGCAATAAGAAATCCTGAATAACAGAGTGTCTAGGCCAAGGTTGCCGTCTCCTGATACATTTATTTTTCGAATCAAAACACAAATCGTATCATTTTCGATCATTTTGAAGCTGATTCTCATTTAGAAATGAAAAAATTTCAATAAAGGACGAAAATATTGAGCATTTCCAATGAAACATGAGCTCCAATTATTTGTCAAATCACATTGGATCAGGGAAATGAGTATTCGAAATGATTGGAATCTTGAATTCAAAAATGTCATTCCTAGTGTGGACCAGACTGGCGAATACCGGGCACTTTGCTACTAGTCAGACAACCGAAAAAAATGGATTTTAACAAAAGAAAATGGACAGCATTCCATTATATATCGCCTGCTACTCTCTCTTTCTGAGTGTCTGGTAGCCATTGAAGTGTAGGAAAAAGTTCAAAATCATCAATACTGCTATGAAATAGCAGTGTTGATGGTTTTGAAGCTTTTTTTCATCGGAAGAAAAACAAAATTCTGAAATTCTGGTCTGGAATATAAGGATTCAAACGTATTAAATTTTTTACAGAATGTCTGTGACCTTTTCCCAATAAAACAAGTTTCAATTAAGTTATATTAAACCCGAACCTCGTCATAAGCTCCCTCAAGTATGTTGATAGACACAATTATGTTATTTCTGGATTTTGAATGCTTATTTCACACCTGATAACATCTATAACTATGTCTACACGAAACGTTAAAATGAGACGTTCTTCGAGATGGTGTCAAAGATAATCACGAATGAAAGTAATTTGCTTTATACTTGGCATAAGTTGAGCTATTTAGGCTTGACTGTATCATTCGCACTTTATACTGTATTCATGACATCATTATGCTTCTCTATCAAGAGCAAAATATGTATTTTTACGTAACTAAGCAAGGAAATATATAAAGTTCAGAAAATATTCACAACTTCTTCTCTGAAAAAGGTACTCATTAACAACTTTGGCAAAGAGTATTCCCATGACAAACTCATGTCATAATGGCGTGACAATGGCCCGACCGATGTATTGATAAATCAATATCTTAGCCTAATTTTGCTGTTACCGATATATCGGCAGAGCACAAAAGCGGCTGATAATATTGGCCAAGTGAAATACACTTATGAACATGCACGATTTGTTTACAATGACACATTTTCATTCATTAAGAAATAGGTGTGTTCTAGAGGAAATAAAGGTGGTTTTCAGACGCTTTGTTTAATAACTTTATAGAGCTTGAGAGTTTATACTTGGATGATGGCTGCAAAAAAAATTGCTAGAAATGAAAGCAGAGCTTGGGAATTTTTCAAAAAAAGAAACAGAAAAGTTGAGTACAAGGTGAAATTTTTTGGATTGGTACCGTACTGTAAATTTCTTTCTTATTCATTTGCCTTTCTTATGCGATAGACATGTTCTTTCATTATATTTTTTGATTTAGTGCTTATCTTTGAAAGATTTCACATAAGACAAAATCGGTGGTCAAAAAAGTCAAAACATCGGTATTAGTTGCAAAAAAACTGTATCGGTCGGGCTTTTAAAAATGCTTATGTGAATAATGCTTGATCAATTATGATTATGTTGCACAATCTTTAGGGTGTTCCCTATTTCAATTTTGGAAAGTCTAATTCCTCTATAGCAGCAACTACAAATGTTACTATCGTTCTAAGTCTCATAGCAAAAAAAATTACACAAAACATATCAAAATCATTGTTTTGAAGCTTTTTGTTCATCCAAAAATATGACGTGATACCCGAAGGAGAATAGAGCCCTTTCTTCATACTGGTAGAGGGGTCGCAGTAGTTCACTTTGAGCCGGGTAGACATTTGCGCCGTTTACAACCGCTCAAATTTTATCATTCTCCGCATAAATATATTCCGACAAGTCAAACCTCGAGGCAGTACATTACGTGAAAGCGTATCAAATTTTGCGTGGAGATAGGTGTGAAAATTACCACAACAAGTGCGAAAAAAGGTGTTTCTCAACTTCGCAGTGGAAATTGAAGACAAGATAGCGATATTTATATCATGAGATCAAAATTTAATCTATAATTTTGGGATTTAGAATTCAATAACACTAAAACTGTGGTAATAATTGTTGTGGATTGAAGTTTTAGAAAAAAGGACTTCAAAAATATCCTATTACTCAGACAAAAAATTAAAGAAAAAAATTTCACAGAAAATGCGACCAAAATGCACTATAATGTATGTGCTATGTTCAGCAAAAGGACAGGAGTTCTACAATAAAAATTGGAAGGAATCCTACAAAAAAGGTTGCCCTTATCATGATTTATAGATCATGATTTTACTGCAAATTTAGGAATAATCAAAAAAATTCCAAAATACCTGATTATGTACCGTATATGGATTAGATTAAGGACATCAGGCAGGGTGGCAGAATGCCCACTACTATGCCACTCCAGACACCCGAAAAAAATGGATAAAATCGGAAGAAAATTTAGCAAATGGGGTAGATTTCAAGATATAGTTACGCTTAAATGTCTTTTCAAGTGCCTGGTAGCCACCAAACTCTACAAGAAGTTTCAAAACCATCAATGCTGCTATGAAATAGCAGTGTTGATGATTTCGAAACTTTTAGGCCACCCGAAAATAAAGAAATGAACGTTTCAGACACCCGAAGAAACATACAAATCTGTCAGCTTGAACATCGGCAGTGAATATCCCCACATGACGCCGCTAGAAACAACAAATATTGTCCGTCGCGCACTAAAATAGGGATTAACGGTAATTTAAGTTGTGAAAATTTATATCATAATTTGACTTTCTGTTCATCATATAACGCCCTGAGGGTTGATTCAAGATACCCTATGGTACAGGCTTTAGAATAGTCCTAACGTATTTCCCCCGTATCATTAAAGGCGACTAAAAGAAAGCAAAGCAGTGGAGAGGGTTTGCCATTGCCCAGGGCAGATGGTGGTTCAGTTCCATTTGGGATGTTCTCCAGATCCTGTTTTCCAGATTTTTCAGTTCAATTAAACAAATATCAAATCATATTCTTTCCAATATTTCTAATTAATGGTAGATTCAAATAAATTGTTTTTTCAAACTTTTATTTACATATTTGGCAAAAAATTTGGAAAACTATTATATTTGAAATATTATATAAAAGAAATACAAGACTCTGTCACCTGGTCGCACTATTTAATTTTTTCTCCTAATTTTTAATCTACAACGTCTTTATTTTAATATCGATTCGACTAATAAATCACATATTTTCAAAATATTTGCTCTGAAAACAATGATTTCACTGACGATGATGTTTAATTAACACTGGCCAATGAACCTGTGTTTGGTCTCAGTAAATATTAGTCGTATTATTATTAATTCAAATATTACATTTCATTCTACGGAACTGATATTTTTTTTTTGAAATTCAAAGCGCAAAGTCAAAGCAACCTGGTGGAATGCTAGCTACTCCGACACCCGAGGAAAATAAGGCCCATCGGAAGAAAAGTTAGCGAATATTCGTGACCAGATGATTTAAATGCCCCCTTCTGGATGTCAGGTAGAAACCTAACTAAAGAAAAAGATTCAAAATTATCAATACTTCACACTTTGTTACTCAAGACTCCTGAAGAAAATAGATTTCATCGCAGGAAAAAGAATTAAAATTCTACCAAAGCTATTACGGTCTCATAGGAATACTTGTAAACTCGGAAGCATTTTGCGCAGCCAAAAAATTTTTTTTTCAATCTTCCAGCAACTTATTTATCAAGAAATGTATTTGGTAAATAATAAAGTAATTTCAAAAGAGTAATTTTTGTCTCACGTTAAAACAGTAGAGCAGAGAACAATTTGCCAGTCTCGAAGATACTGCCTCTTCATTTATTTTTTATATACCCGACAAAACAGCGAAGTCAGAATAAATATTACAAGATATCCAACTTACAGAACTTGGAGAGAGAGCAGCTCAAACAGCCATCCTTTTGACACAGCGTTGATGTAGTTGTGGTCCAGTATTCTGAAAAAGGAAAAAAAAAGTAAAATTTTTTTATCTCACTACGAGGAGGTTATTTTTATTGGGAAAAGCACCCAGAAGCAACTAAACAACTAAAGAGCTATGATGGACTGCAGTGCACAAAGCTGGCAATGATGAAGCATGACAACTTCGTATAAGATCTAATCAGAGAGATGTTGACAAAATGTATTCCACTCACTCACTGATCATTCCAGATATGTAATAAATTTGACCCAAACGTGTGATTGCAATTCTTCTCATTTTTTTATGGGCACTACTTGGAGTGGATCACCCTGACCAATGCCCTGAACCAGAGGTCACTTATAGACGAACAGGGTTAGAATTTCAGAAAAGATATGATCTTTCCTGTTCGGCTTAACCTACCCAAGTTATTAAGAGTTGTTGAAAAGATGCAATTTCCTGTTTGCAATACAAGAACATTTGCTTTCACCAGTTAAATCATGATACAACAGAAAATTTGGCATCAATGTTTTTTCTGCACAGTGGGTTGAACAAAATGTAGCAAATAAGATCAGACTAATCACCTTAATATTGATAAGAGCAGAAAAATAATTTACAGATACTTACAGAGACTTGAGGGCTGTAGGTCCATAGAAAGCACCATCATTTAGTTTGTTTATTTTATTTCTGTCCAATTGAAGCGTCTGCAACTCACACATGCCAGAAAATGTCAAACCCTCGATGTACGTTAACTGGTTCTGGCTCAGATTTCTGAAAGTAAAAAATGTCAAAAATATGTTGAGAGAGTAAATCGCAATATTCAAATACCCTGGGCGACAATAAAACCATGGATGTGTGTATGTGTGTGTACCTATTTCAGCATGCATCAGACTGCATAGGCCTGAAACACATTGAGTGGCATAAACCCTAAATTCATGAAAATCAATGTACTGTAACTTTGCTTCCTTCTGATCCCTTTCCAAGGTACATAGAAATTCGAGCAATTAGAGTGGATCACCCCGTCCAAGACCCTGTAACAGCGGCCACTTACAGACAGACAGGGTTACAATTATTGAAAAGATATGATCTTTTCCTGTTCGGCTCAGCCTTTTCAAGTTATTACAACCTGGGTTGAGGATGAGCGAGCCGGACTCACAGGGGCTCGAACATGATATCTTCAACCTGCAATACCAACATGTTTCTTCACATACAAGAGAACTGTCCAAGATATTTTATTTGTGACTCACAATTGCGATTGTTTGAACGATTCAAAATCAACAAAATAAAAATTTCGTTGTTTTTTTTTTACAATTATATGTGAAGGCATTATTTTCAATAAAACTATGATTTGAATATTTAATTTGATTCACAAAAATTAATAGATATTCGATTCAAGCCACCAATTCCAACAAAGTATGAAAATATCCAACTTACAGATGTTTCAAGGTTTGCAGATTCCCAAAACACACGTCTTGCTTGTTGACAGGTTCAGGTTTAGATGAACGAACAAAGTTTCGGATTTTGTTTCGTGATAAATCGATGACTTCAATCGAATCGAGACCAATAAAGGAGTTCCACGATAACGATGTTACTTTGTTCTTTTGAAGATATCTGATAAAAAAGAAAATAATGATTTAACAATCAAGGTAATTGAAAAGAAACAAAATAGTAGCTGGTATATCGTCGCCCAGGGCAGATTGAACTGCACTTCATTATCTTGGTTCAGTCCTGATTGTGATGTTTTCCATTTTATTTATTGAAATTCACTCAGAGCAAAGCCGGAAGCAGTATCTCAAAGGAACCAACTAACGACCACATAGTAGTAAAAATGGCTACTACGAGATGTAGTTGTGCTGTTGATCTGGGGGACAAGATGTAGTACTAGCAACAGCACTCTAAACAGAAAACATCCCAAATGTAGCTGAACCGCCATGGTAAAGTGTAGTGAGTGGTATCATTCCTGGCCAAGCACTGGTACTGCATAGCTCTGAGCCACGTGGTCATTGTAGGTGATGCTTCCCGCTTTAATTATAAAAATATGTCCAAATATTAATCAGTCTATCGTAAAATATGGTCCAATATCAAAATTTCATTTGTCTGAAATGATGAAACATTGTTATCCTATTTATAATAAATTGGATTTCAAATAACAAAATTATTAAAACAAATATTATGCATCCGTAACAGAAAAAATAAAACTTACAGGTGTGTGAGTTGTGCATGTTGAGCAAACGTTTCAGGTTTTATCTGTTTGATTCTGTTGAAACTGAGATCCAACTTTCTCAGGAACGAATATTCTTTCAATCGTTCTAGCTCTGAGATGGAGTTGTGTGATCTGAAAAGAATGAGATGATATTTATTAAGAAGTTGAGAAATTTAAAAATGTTGTTTTAACTTCAGCTTTTTCAAAAATTATTTTATTAAGCATGGAACACTGATATATCATGTAGCGGCTTGTTTGATCAATTGATAAAAGGCGAAACTTAAAACAAAAATTGTATATTATTTTTAGATTAGATATTCACCCAGCTTCACCCAGGGAAGATACCACTGACTGCACTTTACCATGGTGGTTCAATTCTGCTTGAGATGTTTCCCGTTTTAAGTGCAGTTGCTGGTATAACTTTATTAGCTCTTTGCTATTGAGTGGCTGTTGGTTGGTTCCTTCTGGGCGCTGCTTCTGTCCTTGCTCAGAGAGAATTTCAATAAAAAAAAAATATTCGCTCAAAATTAAACAAGAAATGTTGATAAAGACTTTTAAACTTTAATTTAAATTAATGAAAATGGATATATTGAAAATCAAAAACATATCATTCAAACTCCGGTTCAAACAATTTTTTAACTCATCAAAAAATGGGTATGAAGGTTTATAAAAAATGATGACCATTGGAACCAAAGCAGAATTAAGCTATGAAAAACAATACCGAATCCATGCCCAGGGCTAGTTTTGATATCGCTGGCTATTATAAAGATATCCTATTTCTTTGTGATATTAATTTTACGAGCATGGTCGCACTATCGTGTATAAAATTTTGAGGTCAAAAACCAAAGCGTTTAGTGTCAATAGAACGAGGTTCATGCAGGTTCAAAGACACTCAATATGAAATTTTGTATACGCAAATCTCCATTTTACGTATAAATTTATTTACAATTATTTGTAATCTATACATAGTGGATTTTTGTGAAAATAAGAATCTGTCTTCAAATGAGAATGCACTTCGACAGTTTTCAATTATTTTTCAATTAAAATCCACCCTAAGCGATCGGAAAAAATGGTGTTAACAGCATCTTTTGTTAAGCATGGTTCACTGATGGATCGCGTCGATGAGACGCGATTCATCTGTGGCTCATGCTTGACAAAATAAAATTTCTTAAATGGAAGTGGTGCCTTTAAGGGACCGCCTTTTGGCCGCGTTTGGCGACCATCTCCTACATAAAGTAGTAACACCAACGGTACTTCGGGTGTAAAACAAACCTAAACTGGACTGAACCAATTCTAATCAAATCTATAGAATAGTTTTTCTAAGAAAAATAGTTTTAAAAAAGTACAGGTACATCAAAAATATTAATCTAACAACAAGTCTTTTTGTGGGAAAAAAAAGTTTTCGCACACGATTTTAATAATTTTTTATCAATCAAAAAGAGACCACAAGAATATCAATCAAAACACACACAAGATATAAAATTTCAACTATATATATTTCATGTCAAGAACAGGTGTTCAGTTTTGACATAAATGCGTTCTTCCATTCGTCATTCTGAAAGCATATTAGATCGAAATCAGAAGATTAAATCAAATAAAACTGTGCTTGGTATCAACAAGGGCTGTCTGAGATAAAGACATATCTGTGGAGACATAGTTTATTTTGACACCTGCGTCGAGAAAAATTGATTTGTGATTTGTGAATTATTTGATCTAGCTCTTCTGTATTCAAAAATGCCCAGCTAATGTCTTGGCTTGTTTATCATAGTATAGATTGTATACAAATATCTACAGACTTGATTTCGAGTGAAAAAGATTCAAATCTAATAAATAAATTTCTATGTTGTGGTTTATTTCAAAGCTTCGAGACCCTTAATTCAAACCCAGCTTAGGTCCATCTCTAGACTTTAGAAAATAATTTGATTCAAAACGATTCCTGATAACATTTGAAAATAAATATTTCCGCTAGTGGTTATCGTGGTGGCATCACAGGTCAAAGATTTCTGGTTCTAGCCTTGGCAAGTCTGGATTGCTAATCTATGCCCATCACCCAACCCAGGATGTAATAACTCAGGTAGACTCCATCGAACCAGAAATTGTCATTCATTTATTTATGTTTTTTATTGAAATTCACTCTGAGCAAAGCCGGAAGCAGCGCGTAAAAGAAACCAAATAAAGGCCATTTAATAGCAAAGAGCTACTAAGAGATGTAGTACCATTAACTGCACTCTGGGCAGAAAACCTCCCAAGCAGAACTGAACAGTCATGGTAAAGTGCAGCGATTGGTATCTGCCCTGGGTGATAGTAAAACCATCTACCACTTCATATCTTTTCAACAACACTATCCCTGTCCGAGTGGCCACAGGTCCGGGGCCAGGGCCTTGTCCAGGGTGATCTACTCAAATGAGTGGCAATAAAAAAAGGGGCCATACTACTCACAACAATTGTCAAATCATTACAGAGTAAGATGCAACTTATCATATAGGTGGGTAGAGATACTGTCTTGCTTAAATAAATCAAATTTCAGAACTTGTATACAATTACGATATATTAGAAACATGACCTAATGTATTTGGATACACAATACTACTAAGTGACAACGCCATTTGTCACAACTATTAATTTGGACAGGTGCAGGTTTATGCTCATTATGTACGATCACGATTTGAATAAGATTGAAACGAGAATTACACTTAACTTTGGGATAACATTCGCGAGTTTTATGCCCCATATCCCGATGCAGAAAATCAAATAAGGCCAAATCTGAGTATCTTTGCCTCTAATGAATTGTTCTGTTTCTTACTATGTTCGTTCTGCTTACGATTCAGGGTCAATCCATTCCAACTGTACGAAAATACACCCTCAGGGTTTCCAGGTTTAATTCTCCAGTAAACCCCATACTTCAAAATGACCAATTATACTCCCAAAACCCAAACAGTTTGTTTTTTATGGCAGTTTGAAAAATATATTTAATCCACAACCATTACAAAAAATTGGAAAGACAGAAAACTATGGATATGTTAGCAACTAAAATTTTGGTGTCAGGTTGAACAATATAAATAAATTCAAAATTGATTCAAACTAACGGTTTTTGTACGAGGGTGACATTCATATGACAATTACCCTTTTTCTACACACACTATCAAAATATTTTTGAATAAACTCTCTGCGTATTTTGGTCACAAATTGTCTTATAATTTGACAGTTTGTGTAGCCTGATTTATTGGCAAAGTAGTTAGGACACCTGTGCGACTCGGAACAACGTTTCCCAAATTGCTTTCGCCATTTTTCATAGTTCTAGTTTGCTTGTGTAATAACTTTACTTCAAGCCACAGCAAAAGACTTTTGTCTTCGTGAATCAGAAAAGCAAAATCTGAATTACATGATCAGGCAAGGGCCAGCATTAAGTGTAAATAAGTATAATTTTCCTACAACGAGCGTAAAATAATCTGAAATCATTTCCCAGAGCAGATGCCACTCATTTTCCTCTACTATAATGGTTCATTTCAGCATGCAACGTTTTCCACTTTGGAACTGAGTGTTAGCTATTATATTTTATGCAGCTTTTTGCCTTATTGGTAGTGGTCGTTAGTTGGTTCTTTTTGGATATCGTTTCTTACCTTCTCTCTAATAAATTTAGAACATGAAAAAATACAATTTTTTTTCAAAAATCTTGATTAATCTGTGCAAATACACAATTATCATTCGCTTTATCATTAAAAATAAAAGGCTCATATTACTTGCTAAGTATCTTGATTTATTGTCAAAGTAGTTACGACACCTGTGCAACACGAAACTACTTTTTCCAAATTGCTTTACAATTTTTCATGGCTATAGTTTGTTTACATGTATAATGGATTTGATTCAAACCACATGTGAGAGCTTTTTCCCAATAAAGTATCTATATGTATGTATAGCACATTTTCTTTTGCAGATTTTTGAAGCATTATTTACGGCTTTATTTGTATCTGTATAGCAAAAATGAAATATTATTTGTCTTTGACACAAAAATACCAGAAGATACATACACAAAATTATACGGCTTTAAGCTTTAAATATATTCATAAAAAAATTTAATAAATAATGACAGAATGGAGTCACCGATATATTTTATATTTTTCTAATAACTAGAATTATAATATTAAAATTACAAATATGGTGCTGTAAATCGTATAATAATTTTTTTTTATAGTAACTTTTCAGAGACGATCAATCACCCCGTCCAAGGTCCTGTAACAGCGGCCACTTATAAACGAACAGGGTTACAAGTACTGGAAAGATATGATCTTTTCCTGTTCGCCTTAGGCTACCTAAGTTATTACACCCTGGGTTGGTGGTGGGCATGGATAAGCGAGCAGGACTCGCCGGGACACAAATCCGAGATCTTCCACGAGTTTCTGAAAACTAATAAGCAAAGTAAGAAAAATGGCGGGATTAAACTAATCTCACGTACTTCAGAATTCAAATTTAAAATTTGGTTGAAAAAAACTTGAAAAATTCAGGAAATTGGTTTCGGACAATAATTGTACAATTTAGCAATTATCTAATTAGAGGAAAATAAATTAGTTATATCGTAAAACATAGGAAATTGTTGGAACACTTAAAAACAAAAATGCCCACGAGGCAAAACTATATATTTTTGTTAATTAGTTCGAAATATCTTCTGATTTATAATATTGTTATTTACCAGTTGGGATATTCTTCAAAAAAAATTTAATCAAAAAAATATATAAAAATTAATATAAATGTTCAAAAAAAGAGGGGCATGGAATTCCAGATGATTGAAATTATCCCTTTGTGTCTATTCGTTCAATTTACGTAACAGACAAATTCATAATAAATGACAAATATTTTCAAGCATCACAGCTGCATAGAAGAATTTTGAAACATTTCATCACCACTGGCAAGGCATCCAGCAGACATCTCACATATAATTTTCATCTAGGGCTGGGCAAAACCGAATCGTTTGAAATTCGAATCTGATTCGAATAATGTTTTCGAATCGGATCGAAGCACTAATTCCATGTAAACAAGAAATATCCCCTTTTCAGTATTAGAACATTTCTCATCATGGTTATCAAGAAATTTATAGTTTGTAGTATTTTTTCAATTCACACTACATTGTCTAAGAGCAACAATTTTCATATTTTAACAACAAAATGCAATCGTTTTTGGTCAAGTTTGACCAAAATCGATAGTATTTGGTTGTTTAAAATGGGAATTCTAGTTTATTAAGCTAGTTTTTATTCCTACGAACGAATCATGATCGATTCGAATCGATTCAAATCATGGAATCGCATTATCCAGCCCTATTCTCATCCCAAACAAGATTCAACTCTACGTCTTATCGATTAAGACGCCTGCCTAGCTTTTCAAACATTTCCAACAACTTTCTGCTGCCAGAGACCAAAAAAGATATTTAGACATATATTTTCTTGCGAATATAAAGTTTTTGTATAATTATTTAATTTATATATTCTTTATAGCAATATTTTTCTCTCGAACGCATTCATTCATTTCTATTTTCTGTGGAACTCTGCCAGCCTATAACCAGCTAATCATGTTTGTGTTAGATTATGTTTTCTTCTTATCAAGACTAAAAAATGTCACCGTTGATAATCCTTTCTAAGTACTTGGACCACATTCAACTTCAAAAACTAATCTGCGGGATTATAGATCTGTGACACTGCGGCTTTATCATCACAGATGCACGATTTGGGAGAACCACAAGTCTGAAAATTTTGACTAGACTTCTTTTGTTAAGTATGAGTCACTGATGGATCGCGTCGATGAGACGTGGTCCATCTGTGGCACATGCTTGGTGAAATAGCATTTATAATTGGATATAGATGTGAATCGAGAGATGCGTTAACGAGAGGTGTGGTTCATATATGGCACATGATTGACAAAATAAAATTGCTAATCTGGATAAATTGAATATTTTGCTGTCACTGGCCAGCAAATGGCTAGCGGTATATATCACCCATAGTGTAGTTACTGTCTTTTAATTTTATTTATTTATAATTTTGACCATATTATTGCCGCTGCTTTGTTCCTTTTAGGCGCCACTGCCAATTTTTGCTTTGGAGCAAATTCAATTAAAATGATGAAAAACAACTTTGCTGTTCCGAAATTTGAAAATTGTGGTAAATAAATAAAAAAAGAAACGTCGCAGCTAGGCGTGGCCAAAATCAAATATATTTTGATTTCATCATCGAATCAAAGAATTTTACCGAATCGTTAGCCGTATAAAAAACAAACAAAAACATCTTTTCATCAGCTTGTAATTTACATGAAATTTCACACTTATTTATGGAAAATATTTAAAATTATCATTTTTGCAGAAATCGAATCGAATAATCCATGATTAGAATATTCCGAATCGAATATATAAGTACGGTACTAGTCACAGCAATAAATTATTATATCATCTTGTCTATTTCATGTCTGACACTATAAAATTGTACAAATTATCATATTTTTGTTTATAAAGAATCTTTTTAAAAAAAAAAAAAAAAACGAGACTCCCCAAATTTACGATTAGGGACAGAGACTTGTTTGGGTTTCAAGCATTACATCAGCAAATGTCGTTTATCGATGACAACAATTTGGTTGTTTCGAATTGTTGGATACTTGTCATTTGTTAACACTGAACAACTATAATTATCTCGTCAACGTGAACTCGCGATTTTGTGAGAGAGGTCGCGAATGAGAGTGTTTGATATTTGGTAATCAAAAGTTGATAATCTTAAATATTTTATTAAAGTATCTCGTTTGAAGGAAAATTTCTTTGTCTCATTTATTTGTGTGAGGAGGAAAAGATTTTGTTTGTGCCCTCAGAGATGAAGCCTGATGTCTGTTTTTGTTTGGTAATATCAACATTAGTGATTTTTTAGACACCATAGATATTTTGATTTTGATAATGAGGTGCATGATATTGGCTAAAAAGGGGTACATTATTACGTCAGTGATGATAAGGCGCAGCGTGTATTTCCGTTTTTGCGGAGTCCTTCACGGACACTTTGTGACCATTACTCTGTTGCGTCATATCTATGTACAAAATAGCAAAATTTTAGAAAAATGACTATTTGCGACCATTACTAAGGAGGTGCTTATAGTCCGCTAAATACAGTATATTTGCTGTTGATATAATATTTGAAATTTGAACCTATTTGAATCAAATACCCGGTTTTGCTCAGCCCGAAAAAAAAAAAACTTGACTAACAAATTTCAAATATTCCGTCGAAAACTTATAAGCATTACGCTAATCCGAGACTAGTTTCGTACATCTGGTTTGGCAACGAGGGTAATCGAGTCATTTGTTCTTAAAAATTTGACAAAATCACGTAAAACAGCCGTTCAAAGTCACGCGTTGGCTCGGAAACGAAGTAGTTACGGAAAACGAATGTTGTAATTGGCCTACAAGCGCGCTAATTGCAACTTAAACGTGCCAATTAAAGCAGTTGAAATTTATATTTGAAAATTGGGTTTTGAAGAGAACGAAACCACTTAAAATACCATTTTCAATAATTTTTAGCAACAAAAAAAAACTTGTATATTGACCCTTTTTAACATGGAACATACATAGATTGAGCTTAAATGCTATATTCATCTATGGGCCATGCTCGAACATGATTTAACAACTGGTTGTGCAGGTGCTTGTTTGTAACATTGGTTATTGAAACATTCTTAAGAATCATTGTGATGTCATACAAGACAGATAAATTCCTAAAAAAACCTGTTCGTTTAGTTGAGCCACTGATAGACCAATAAGGTGTGGAATCAAAATTCTCTACTGCGCACTTGACTTCAAAAAAGATTTTGTTTTGTTTTTACGCAAGATGCCACACTTTTATAACAATAAATTAGACGATCTATAATTAAGAAAAAGGAGAAATCAATAATTTTTCAATGAACAGTTTTAGAGATTTTATTTCGATCCGATGGAGGAAATGCTGATACGGATTAAATATCTCCTAAATGAACCGTTTTTAAAATTCAATGTTGATAAAGCTTCAATCCATTAAATTAATCATATTTAAAAATTCATTCTGTTAATGATTTTACCGCAAAAATTCAAAATTATCACAACAGAAAATATATTTCGATAAGAAAATTATACATCAGTCAGGGTTTTAGATTTGCCTTACTCTTGAACATTTTCCGAGCATTCTAAGAGGTGATCGAAAGAATGAGTTTGTTTCAAATTGCCCAGTGCAGATACCAATCCCTGCACCCTACTATAGTTATCCAGTTTGCTATAAAATGTAAGGGGCTACTTGTTAAGTACTTCCAATCAAATTTTGCTCGGAGTAAATTTCAATAAAAAAAGTCCCTAGTAATACCCAAACAAGGGTCTATAAACAGTATTTTTTCTCTTCCAATAATTATTTTTGGATTCTTAAAAAAATCATGAGTTTCTACTTTGCTCTAGACAACAAAACACTTCATAGAAAAAGCTTATTTGAACATATTGCATAATAAGAGCTCTCAAAGTGCTGTAAGAGCGCTCGAAAGTACAAACCGAGTCCTTGAAAAGGTTTAAATGTGAGACTCGATGTTTTGATGGGAGATTTCTCAACGTAAACGGAAACCTGAACAGTTTACTTCAAAGACTTTAGAAAAGGAGAATTTATATAAGTTGGTCAACGTCGCACTTAAGGAAAAATATTTGATCTGTGATTGTCTTAGATCATACAAATTCGAACACTAAAAATAATATAATGCTGGTCAAATTTCCCTATTCCTCTAACACTTTGAATGAGAATCATTTTTTTTTTTCGGTTTTTCGCATTATATGCTATGGCCTGTCCGTAAACATACCAGGAGGCTTTTTACCCAACAACCATTAGGCACGGACCTTTGTAGTGATTGTGTATCTGTTCTATGTTACAGCTACCTGCGAAGTGCCTTGCTGAAGGGCACGCTCGGTGGTGAAACCGTCAAGCATCGAACCATTGGCCTTTCAGACAATACGATCACGCTTAACCGACTGAGCGAACGAGCCAGGCCAATGAGATTTATAGTGTTAAATACATGACTTTATGATATAGTACAGTTTCAAGCTGAGGCAATATTATTCCCAATGTATAAGAACTAGTGCTGTCCAAAATCATAGATTTGATTCGGGGTATTCGAATCATGAATTAGAAAAAAATGGCGACTCTCTTTGCATATAAACAGATTATGATTTAAAAATTTATGAAAAATTTCACTACATACAAACTATATTATATTATATTATTGGGTGCGATGGCCTGATGGTTAAACATGTTAGCGCTGGTTGAGGATCTCAGGTTCAATCCCCGGCTCGTTAATCCATGCCCACCACTCAACCAAGGGTGTAATAACTTGGGTAGGCTAAGCATCATCTCTTTACAGAAATTCTAACCTTGCCTGTCATTAAGTGGCTGTTGGTACAGGGCCTTGGGCAGAGTGATCCACTCCAGGAAATATAGTCTCCATGAAGGCATAGATAGCATTGTTTAATAATAATCTAATCTATTTTTGACTTTCTCAATTCAAAAAGTACAAAAATTTAACAATGACCTTATAAATGTACGTGTATCCATAGCAAACGTCTATAAATATACGACACACCTCTATAAATAAATGAAAGCAACAAAAGACGATGAGGTTATAAAAAATACCGGCGCAAATTAGAGATATCAGGGTGGTATGATTTGTTTAACTTTGGGCGTTTGACATATTTTTCCCAATGTCTCTTTGTGATAATGCAAAAAAAAATACGTAGGAATCTATGTAGAATTACCTGGAAATTCAAATAAACGACAACCATCAGAAATTTTACAATACATAAGCGAAATAAAAGATTAAAGATTTTTTAATGTTTATTAAGAGCAATCAAATCAAGATACAGATTAAATATTTATGAAGTTCAAATCTCATTATATTTGCAACAATTTTAAAAATTAGTAATTAATCCTATGCCTAAACTCTGGAACAAATCATAGAAAAAAATTAGAAAATCATCAAGACTGCTATTTTATATAAAGTTTTTTGATCAAGTTGAAAAGAAGAACTTGGGGCTTTCGAATGCCCTAAGGACAACAAAATCCTGTCCGGTTGAACATAATCACATGTGGATATATATCCACAAAATATTAATTTTATTAATTATCAAAAATTGTGAAGATAACATTACTAAACTTTAGAATGAATACAATATTAGGAAAAGCTATGAACAGCACAAATTATCTTGCAATATAAGTAAAACCTCACTCTCAAAACAAAACGTCAATAAAAATTCCGTGTAGAATTTTATAATGATCAAAAAAGGAGGATTCTAATCTTCAGTCAAATTTATCCGCACGTGGTAAACACCTTATAAATTGAGATGGGAATTGATTTTGAGAAAAATAAAACGGGAATGTATTTTATGTGGTTAACCCTGTTTTTTATGCGGAGAAAATAGGCCGGATAAAAAAAATTTTGCCACAACCTCACAGAAATACAATGATATGATTACTACTGGATCTTATTGTGTGTTTAAATCATTTTACATGTTCCTTCATAGTAGTGGTGCTGATTTTAGAATTTTTTTTAGAGTGACAACAAAACTGACATCTTATTTCCAGAAAATGTATACTTTTTTGAATTTGTTGATTTCGAATCACTGGGAAAATCGAATCGAACAATTTAAGATCCGCAGTAATTATACAATTTTATTAAAATGAATTGAAAAACAATGTAATATACATTGCTTTGTATTAAAGATTTGGTACATAAGCGTTTCAAACACCTCATACAAAAAAAAATTTTTTTTTCCTCATGACAACCATTTTCTTTGGGTGTTTTAACATTATGACCAGGGCTGTCCAAAATATTCTATTCAGAATATTGAAATCATAAATTATTCGATTTAAATTCTGCAACAATTCAAAAAACTGATAATTACAATTTTTTCATAATATGTGCGAATTTTCATATGAATAATAAATAAGCTGATGAAAAGATGTCTTTGTTTGTTTATTATTTGACTACTGATACGAAAATTCGATTCGGGAAAATTATTAGATTCGATTCCGAAACCATAAGATATTCAATTTCAGTTATGATCAGTCTAGAAACGCCTACATCTACGAGGTTTCTGGACCATGCCGAATAAAATAAACTCCCTACAATTATAGGACATGGAGCTTTTATAGTGGTTTGCTTAAGTATACAAAATGTTTTGATCACTGGCTCTCATCGCCACCTGAGTCCAATATCAGGCCTGCTGAAATAACAAACTATCTACTAGAGTAGGTACGATAAAATCGGAGTTGTATAATATAGCTGAATGAATTTATGGAGTATGAACACGTTTTGTTAAGCACGAGCCGCAGATGAATCGTGCCGATAAGGCCTGGTCTATCTGTGGCTCGTGCTTGACAAAATCAAATTTCTAATTGGGAACGTTAACATATATGTTTTGTTAAGTATAAGTCATTGGTGGATCGAGCCAACGACCGGCTTACGCTTGACAAAATCAAATTTCTCATTGGGGAGGATGCTCTGAACTTATATAAATATGTTTTGTTAAGAATAATGCATTGGTGGATCGAGCCAACGACGCATGGTCGATCTGTGGCTCATGCTTGACAAAATCAAATTTGTAATTAAAAACTTATCTTAATTAAGCCTATCTAGACACGTTTTGTTAAGTATGAGTCATCTTGGGAAAGTGGAAAGCTATCCATTACTTAGTCCTCAAATTGGGGGATTTTTATTGATGGTTTACAACAATTATTGAGACTTTTCCTAATTAGACAGCTTAATTTGTGAAGGATCGGAGGGAGTAGATCCGAAGTACAGAATATTTTTGACTAGTTTGATGAAGTGTTTTATTGGATTTATTTTTCGAGTTTATATATACAAATCTACGATTTCCACAAATTACGGTAAAAGGATAAAATTGTCCATTTATTATTCCTTCTTTTCATTTTTTTAAATGGAATAAGATTTAGACAAATCAGATCCGAAATCATATAATTTGAAAATAAATATGTTTAAAAGTGACGACCCTATCAGTAACTGAGTTTTAACAAAAATATTTTTCGAAACTGTTTTCAAATCAAAGGATGCCGTTTTTTTCAAGTTAGACAGTGTACTCATGGAATGCAATAATACATAGTGTTGGCAAATTTCCAATGAAGGCAGGAATTCAAGGTGTCTGCTGTAGATAAGTAGTTGACCTTCAGCTATGGATATGATTCAGTAAAAAAAATGTCGTAACCCAACTCATTCATAGGGCAATATGTAGTAGTCAGGGATGAACGAAACGAATATTTAACTATTTTGAAGACATTCGAAAAAAATAATTTTGAATATGAAATATCGAATATATTCTAAATTTATTCAGTTTTTGATGGAAAAAAGGCATTATGACTAATTTAAAATACTAATTACAAAATCTATAAAAACATGAATAAAATCCAGAATTCTCTTTTTTCATTTAAGTGTATCGAATTGAAGAGCAAAAATGATGTTTTTAGCTCATTCTGTCCGAATTTATCCAATAAAAACAATATATTTTTGCAAGCAACTATTCTGAAATGTATCTAAAAATCAAGAATTTTACTATATGGAATATGTTCAATTTCGAATGGTCGGAATGTTTTGGGCTTCCCTGATAGTAGTAAGCCAGTTGGCGTGCTAAATCCCACACCCACGGCACGCACATAGTATAGATTGTTATGATATTGGAAATCAAGCATTACAAAACGTGAATGAGATTTTATCCTGGTAATGGAAGGGGGTGTTTTATAATACAAGATGTTCTATGCTTTATATGGGGCGATCATATATGGTCCATGCTTAGATTGGGATTAAATATGGATATAGGGTGTTAGCATGTAAGTTATCAAGCATGAGGCATGGATGGGCCATGTCTGATAAGTAATAATTATCTATGGCCCATGCTTGAAATGAGTTTAAAAAGATTGTAATACAGTTATTTAACACTTGTTTATCAAACTTGTATGATGTGATTTTTTGAAAATTGATGCTACCAGAAAATGTATGTCATTTTTGTAATTCTCTGACAATGTTCTTCTGTGTCTGTCTCACGCTCTATGATACTATATTTTAATATAGAAATATCTGAATCGATGACTAAGGAGAATATAATAAAGCAATAAGCTGGATGAGTAAATCCAGTTCCCGTTCTGATACTGCTTCAGATATGATAATGAAGAATTACAATACATTGTCAATGCCGCGACCATTCATAAAACATCAGGACAATTATAATATTGATGGAAAACGGTACAGCTTTATTAAATTCATTCGACCTACGACTTGCAGAACAATCTAGGATTCAACAAATAAGGAATGAAATCATCCTTATCCAACGAGATGGGATGCAGTCCATCTGTGGCTCATGCTTGTCAAAATGAAATTTCTCATTGGCAGACAGATAATATATAAAAGAATAACAATTAATAGTTCAAAGTTCAATCAGGTACGAAATCGTATTATCCTACACAAAACCGAACGTTACGCAAAACAGTAGCTATTTTTTGCATTAATAGCAAGCTACCCAATCCATCAATTAGGCAACATTGCACGAGTCTTGTGGTATCCTGATATTTACTTATGGATTTACACCGATTTGCGGTTACTCGGCAGAAGATGCTTAGAAATATATAATATTATATTTATTGGTCTGGCTACTGAAAACGAAAAGAGTATTTTGGAAAAGATGATCATTGTGGGTTTAATCTGAGATTTATATATTTTCAAACAAAAAATAATGGAATATAGAAAATGATCTCATTCAAATGGTCAGATTATGATAATTCTGAATACAGTGGAATTTCTTTCTTTTTTCCTTTGATTTATTTTGCAGTGAAATCATGATATATGTCAAATTTTACGTTGTAAAATTTTACATAAATCATGATTTCATTGCAAAATATGGTGAAATATCATCAACACATTTGTCCAAAATTTTGGAACATGTTTAAATTTTTATAGTGGATTTTAAATACTGTTCAATCAAACTAAATTATTAAAACAACACAAAATACACCTATTCAATAATGCTGGATAAGATCATATTTATAAAGAGTATTATAATCACTGGTTTAGCTATAAAAAAGAAGAAAAATTTTCAGAAAAATGGTTCTGAATTTATTTGCGAATGGGTTTATTAATCTATATGGAATAAATAGGGATGAAGTTGAATAAGATTGATATACAGAGTAGGGGTTGGCCAGAATCGACTATCTTATGGTTCAGAATCGAATCGAATAATTTTCCGAAATCGGATATTCGAATCAGAAGTCGTATAATAAACAAACAAAGACCTTCTTTTATCATTTAATAAATTACGTGAAATTTACACTTATTTATAAAAAAAATTAAAATTATCATTTTGTTAATTTCGAATTGTTGCAGAAATCGAATCAGATAATATATGATTCGAGTATTCCGTATCAGATCAAATATTCTGGACGGCCCTAATACAGGGTTATTTTATTCCAAAGAAAAATAAAATGTTTTTTGATTGTTTTATTCCTAAAGTGCAAACTTCAACTTCCAAATAAATCTTTGAAAAAAAAAATTCCATTCTAAAACTAGAAAACTTTTAACAGCAATATTTTAATAAACTTGACTATTTTTAGTAAAAAAAAAAACAGACTACCGGTAAATATATATTTCCCTCAAAAACCATTTGCATCTATCACACTGTAACATATTTAATAAATCACGACTAGAATAGAGATAAAGCTGTATTCGCTCAAATTAAGATGTAAGAGAATAAACTGCCAAATTGCATGACATGGGGTACAGGGGGGTAAACTTGTTTTTTGGGATGTTCAGTGATTTCATGTCATTTTTGTGGAAATTGTAACTTTAAACTGCTAATATTGCCTAGACAAGATTTCCTCGATGAAGAATAAGGATTGAGGAATGCTCATAAATATCATTGCTCAAGTCTTTTAAGAAATCGTTTCCAACTTTTAAAAGTGAACTCAAAAAAATAAATCAACCAAAAAATAGTCAGGCAATTTCCAAAAAACGTTGAATAAAATTTAACCCATTTTCTTTCCAAATAAATACGAATATATTCAAAAAATCATTGCCTTTTTTCAAAAACATATATGATTTCGTTTTAACCCATTTTTTTCTCAAAAAATGCTTAAATAAAGCAAAACGATATTGACAATTTCCAAAAAAACATCAGATTTAATTTCGACCCATTTTTTTCTCCAAATAAATGTTATAAGAGCGCGACCAACCTGCCCATCCCTTAGTTAAATAATAAATACAATGGGACATGAGGAAAGTCAAATATTGAAGTCTTTTTTGATTAAAGACATCAAGAAAAATTATTATTTGTGCAGTTTGGTATATTTGATCAAAATATGGTTCTTAGAAAACGAAACTCAATTACTTTTCTAATGAGAAATTTCATTTTTTCAGGCATGAGTCAACATAAAGGGTGGAAAATACTGAACATTTTACTATTTTGAATACTTTCTGAAAAGATCCACATACCGGTATCTCATTTAAAGGTATAATTGTACAATATGAATGCATATACTAATGCATTACTAATGCATTCTAATTAGGAAACATCCCAAATGGAATGAACCGCCACAGTAAAGTGCAGTGAATGTTATCTGCCCTGGGCGATGGTAGACTTATCTACTACTTCTTAAATTGATGCTGAAGTTCTGAACTGTAAATGATAGGTTGAAGAAAAGTCAATATTAAAAAAAATAATCTGAACTTACAGTTCAATCGAAGTGAGGTTTGTCTTCAACTTTATGTTTGGAAGAGAATTCAGTGAGCAATGGTTGAGTGAACTGAAAAAAATAAAACAGTTTATTAATTATGCTCTTGATTGGGTTAACGAGGGACTAAATAATTATCCTTCTTCTATGCCTTTACGTAAGTGGATCCGTATGCTAAAAGCAAGGATGCTATAGAAGGAGAATAAACTAATAGGCAAGAGGGTCAAGAGTCTTCCTACACACATACACTAATGTATTTCTGAACGTTTCGTCTGACCAAGGTCAGACTTCCTCAGGCAAGCATTTTCAACAATGAAAATGCTTGTCAGATTTGTGTAAGTGTGTAGAAAGACTCTTGAACCTCTTGTCTATTAGTTTATTAATGCAAAAAGTTTAAAAAAACATATCGTTACACAGAAATATTACTGATTAGAACTTCCTGCAGCGACAGTTCGAAATTTTACATATTAATTGGGTCTTGGTTCCATCACAAAAAAATTTATGATGATATAACTTTTGCTAGAAGATTAAAATGCTTTGAACGTGTGGTAGCAACCAATCAAATCAAAAACGTTCAAAATCAAAAATATTGCTATGAAGTAGAGTTTTTATGGTCACCTTTGACATGAACATTTCAGACACTTTGAATAAAAACAAGATTCCCTCACCCTGCCCTTCTATATTATAAATATCCAGAATGACAACAATCCTACCAGCGCTAAGAAAATACCTTTTCTGTGTTGTTACGACCAAGATTAAATAACCACAAGACACACAACAGTATTGGAGGAGCAATACCAATATAAAAATAAGTTTATTTAAGATGATATATCGTAAATCATAACATTAAATAAGCAGAGATAAATAAAATGAGAAAGACAAAGTCTATTTTGTCAGGCATGAGCCTTAGATAGACCATTTATAAAGACACAGTTTATCTTTGGCACAAGCTTGACAAGATAAAGTTTGTTTATATGATATTATGTGAATCTTAACACTGAACAAGTAGAGATAAGATGAGAGGGGTTGATTTTATTATGTGTTCAAGCATGGGCCACAGATAGACTGTGTCTGACGACACAGGCTATCTGTGGCACATGCTCAAAAAAAAAATATTTTTTAGATGGAAAATCTAGTAAAAAAGCTTCATTAAACAGGTAATAAAGACTGCCAGACTGATATCCAGTTAAAGAGCGATATTTTGATTTGAATACCATATATGAGCAATAAATAGCCAGCATTTCGGTATGTCTAAAAAAATTATTAATACTCCATTAAATGTGTTATAAAAGTCATCACACTGACAACACGTTAGAGAGACAAGTAAAATAGTCTTGACATATTTTCTGCGTGCCATAAGAGATGACTAAAAGGAAACAAATGGGTGGTGGTTGGTTTTACCATTGCACAGGGCAGGTACCACTCACTGCACTTTATCATGGCAGTTCAGTTCCATTTTGGATGATTTCTGTTTAGAGTGCAGTTGCTGGTACTACATCTTTTAGTATCTCTGTGCTATCAAGTGGTCGTAAGTCGGTTCCCTTTTAGACACTGCTTCCACCCTAGCTTAGAGTGAATTTCAATAAAGAAAAATATGAACCTCATAGCATAAGTAAGTTTTCAAATAAAATAAAGTTATAAAGCTTCATTTAGCAGGTAATAAAGTTTGATAAATTTGATTCTGAATTCAAACGATATTTGATTTTGGTCCCCCCCCAGGCACAACCCAAAAAAATTTCACTCGACTTACATTTTCTGTATTGAGTACGTTCCACTGAGGTCAATCGTGAGGTTTTGTAGTTTGTTTTCGCTGAGATCTCTGAAAAGGAGAGAGATGAATATTTTAGGAAATGATCATAATAGTAAATAAAAATTCAATTAGGGCATATCCAATGCGAGTTAATACAAAGGTGAAAGTCGGACTAAAAAGTAAAGACAAATTCACCATAATCAACAACTAGACTATGTTCTAACAAAAGGTTACAACAAACTTATATTTCTGTGGCATGATAACATGATATTTCTGCATACATGTATATACTTTCATTATGTTTAAGGCTTTTTGTCGTTGATTCCGGTGTCGATTAGGGTGAATTTGATAACAAATGCAAAGATAAAAATCTGAAAATATATCAAAAATGAGTGACCACTGACCAATGGCTATAAATTGTAATTCTAAACGAGAAAACTATATTATAATGACCACATTACGACCCCAAACATATTACAACACGACCTATAATTTTAGGATTAAAATTCGCGAAGTTCTAAAAGCCATGACGAAAGCAGTGTTTTCATCTAGTGATGTGAAAATATCACTCCAATAAATGTAGAGACAGATGTCAAACTATTAATACCATATTTAGATTTATATTCTGAATTCTAGCTATTGTGCTAGTGGCTAGTGTAAGCGATGGCCTACTGGTTAAACATGTTGGCATCGCAGGTTGAAGATCTCGGGTTCGGGTCCCAGCGAGTCCGACTTGCTTATCCATGCTCCCCACTCAACCCAGGGTGTAATAACTTGGGTAGGCTAAGCCAAACAGGAAGAAGATCATAACTTTCCAGCAATTCTAACCCTGTCCGTCTATAGAACAAAAAATTCAGTGTCCGAATTGGATGATCTGAATACTCATTTTTATAATCAGATGACGACTTCAAGAAATTTGCCAAATTTGTTCAGATTCTATATTTAAGGAAATTTCCCCTATAAATCAGTGATAGTATTGCACTATGAAGCTTTTCTAGTCCATAGAACTTGACCATATTTGCCAGCGTTCGAGCCGACGTTCATTAGTTTGACAGCTATTATCAGTCTCATCATGCCACCGCGGCCCCACATAATATAATTGCGGATTAAAAAAAGGTTTGAGTTAAAACATTTTGATTTGAAAGATATCATTAAGTGGCAAGCATAATTCAGAAGATTGTTGGCAAAGTCCAATGTACCATCAATCTCATTCTATATTACATTATCAACTTCCAAGCTTCCAAATTCGTTGCATTTTGCATATTTTCCTAAAGAGCGAAATATACCAGATTAACAGGAACTAATATTGGATTACACAGGAAATAAGCAGAAGGAACCTCAAGGAACCTATCCCTCGTCCTTGAAATGAACATTTTAAAATTTTATCGCGTCTTCAAAAGAGTTTTACGAGATTCAAGAAACCCGTAACACCACAAATTTACAAGCCTGAACTTCTCATGATGTATCAGAAGCGGTAATACCCTTTTACCACGAGGATTAGGTTAATTCAATTATAGTTATAGCTTCTCTGAACGAGTGGTTTTGTGTAATCCGGGCAATAAAATGACCAACAACAATGCATGAGTAGATATAAATGATTGATTTATTAAAATATATCAAATTCCCTGACTAATAAAAACAAAAATAAGTCGTACATGTCCCGGTAATAGTTATCTTTTTACAAAATATTGAACTTGAAACAGCTTTCCTGAATGAGTGGTTTCGTGTAATCCGGGCAATAAAATGGCCAACAAAAATATAAATTCTAAGCATGAGTAGATATAAATGATTGATTTGTTGAAATATATCAAATTCACTGACTAATAAAAACAAAAATAAGCTTTACATGTCCCGGTAATAGTTATTTTTTTACAAAATATTAAATTTGAAACAAAAACACTACATTCAAATCATTACAATTACCCTTGAGGTATTTAATAAATTATTCATTGCAAAACTAATTACAAATGATAAAATATCTATAATCATATTCGTCTGTTAAATTTACATTTGAAAACATACTTTTCACTTCAGCATATTACTAAATCACCGTTTTCAGTTAAAAGTTCGTATTTTGTTTAAAGGTTAAAACTTTCTCGCCTTTTAGCTGAGAATATCCGATTATCGTCAACAAAAATGTGTGAGACCAACTAAGTCATTCAAGCGTAGTTCGGGATTATCTTTATTTACTATTATGATACTTATCCTAAAAAGGGGACTTGCGAAAAAGGTGTCGGTTATTATAGGAAGAGATGTAACATAGAATGAATAACTGTGATAATTCCAATAGTTTCAGTCAGACTCACGGTATGTCAGTCGCTCTGATACTCAAAGAAAATTAATTTCCATCAGAAAAAAATTTAATAAATGGACATATATTTCATATTATAGCACTGAGTAAAATATCTTTTTTGAGCGTCTAAAGCAATAAACTTGTAAAAAAGGTTCAAAATATGAAATAGCAGTGTTGATGATTTCGAAGCTTTTCGGTCACCGGAGAAAATGGCCTGAATGTCGTGGACATCCGGAAAAAGCAAGACTATGTCGCTTATGTCACCCTATAGTAAGATCGAATTACACAGAATCCAAAACATAGGAACTTATAGTTCAGAATGTATGTTGAATCAGAACCTTTAAAAACCCTGTTAAATTTATATTATTCAGATATTATAATTCCAAACACATACTAAAATAAAAAATAACTTTATCTATATACATATACATAAACTGATATAACATTATATATCCACTTTTCAATTTTAAAAAAGGATTTTTTTTATTCAAATCTGTATATATTTGAACAATAACATTTTTTTGGTACGTTACCAATACAAATTTTATAAAATTAAAAAAATTTCTGGATCAATGTTCATATACAAATATTTCATTCAATATGGTAATTCATTCGGTCAAGCACGAGTCACTCTCTGGTCAAACATCTGACGGATCTTATTCTGACAACTTGGCGGAATTATATTGACCAATGAAGCGTAATTTTAAGAAATAAATAAATAGAGATAAAATTCTGTCAAAAATTTTGTTCTGTCAAGCATGAGCAACATATGGACAGAACCTTAATGGTTCTGTCCATCATTGGCTCATGCTTGATCATTTAAAATTGAAGTTTTATCATAAAGGGGGCAGGAAAAGATACTATTACTAAGCTTTATTTACTCTCGCACCTCAAACCCCGCTTCCAAAAGGGATCTTAAACCCATCAATAACCCCGCAGACCCCGTCAATTAATTAGGCTTGGTGGGTAGACTAACCCCGTGCTGGCCAGCAAACTATGGTAAGCACATATATTATGGTACTTATCCTTTCTCTGTGCCTTGGTGTTTGCCGATCTGTATGCAGTAAATGCAAGGATACAGTAGCAAGGAGGCAGAACTATCGCTTCAGACTTACACACATTTATTTCTGTAACCTTTCGTCTGACCAAAGTTAGACTTTGTTCAGACGGAACATTACAGAAATAAATTTGTGTAAGTGTGAAGCAAGACTTTGAAAATCTCTAATAGGAGATATAATTTACGCATTATATTTATAATTTTAGATATTGATAAGCATGAGCATCAATTTTGACTGATGAAAAACTAATTTGGAAAGCATAATCTTACCTAAAAAATTTAAAACGACCAACCAAAATCCTGATTTGAATTAAAAATTCTGTTTTCAAAGCTTGATTATCAATTCAACCTTATTATTGCATAAAAAAATTATTTCCAGAATGGCTAACACGTAGAATTTATGCTCTTAGTCAGGTGAACGAGGGAGGGACTTATATGCCTTTGTGTAAGTGGAAAGTAAAGAGAATGAATTACTAGACAAGAGGTTCAAGAGTCTTTCTTTGTAAAAACAACATGAAAAAAATAAATGTTCTGTATATGTGTAAAAAAGTTTCTTGAACCTTTTGTCACATAGAATTTAGTTTTAAATAATATTGGAATCCCCCTACACTGGATAGTGATTCCCTGATAATAAAAAGTGAGTTTTTTTTTATCGGAAAATTGTTCCCCCAATGCACAATCCCTCCGAAATCTATGCTGAAAATATCCTGATGATGCTGCAAAATGAATCAAATGTGAAATAATTAAGATTGAAAATTATTTTTGTCAAACTTTTGACTTCCCTGGCAGGGAAATTGCTAAATTTGAGCTAAACTGCTGGTACAAGCCAGCAATCGGCTGAGAAAAGCCCCGTAAAGATTGATTCCCCCATCAAGATAGTGACGTCTCGAGTTACCTTCACCTGCCAAAAGTTTTGAGTGCTTCGACACGCTTCAGATCTATCGGTTTTTAATAAAGCTCAGAATTGACGGATGCTTTTGGGAGAGGGTCAAGCGTGAGCCACAGATGGACCACGCCTACGGCATGATCCATCAGTGGCTCATGCTTGGCAAATTTTTGAACAGGATTTTTAGGATCGGGTAAGTATGAAATTAAAAAAAAAAAAAAATAAAAAAAAATGCCTGCTTAATATTCAAAACATACGTAGATATAAATCGATATTTTGCTATACAATTGGGCCACGCCTACGGCACAAAGAAAATGTCCAGTTATCATTCAAAACATACGTAGAGATAAATAGATAACTTGCTATACAAATGGGAAAATATCTTTAAAAAGCATTTCGGTAATCTGAAATATTTTGCAAACTAATTAAAATCTTTCATAATGCTTGATCAAAATATTGCAAGATCATGAGCTCAAATAGTGTCAAATAAGACTGTTAAAAATAGGTCACAGAGATGTCAGAGTTAATATCAATGCTTTTGAGAATTTGACAAACAAGAAACCGGTTCTCACAGAATATATATTTCAAAACAGGAAGACTTATGTCGAAAAATTCTAAAATTGGAGTGAGTCATGCACTGTATATCATATTGCACAAGTTATAAAAGTAGGAAAAAGTAAGGATTTTTTGTTACGGGCTTTCGTTTTCAATTCTTGTTTTCAAGTGTTTTTTCATACATCCACGCAGAATGTCAGTTATTCCGCTAGAGGGAAAATTGTTTCTATCAAAAGAAAATTAAGAAATGGGCCACATTTCAGGACATATTTCTTGCTAGAAAATAAAAATGACTTCTTCTCTAGTGTCTGGTAGCAACAAAACCACAGAAAAGGTTTAAAATCATCATTACTGCCATGAAATAGTAATGTTGATTTTGTTTTTTCGATCGCCTGAAGTAAATCGAATGAAAACTACGGATACATTATTAATTCGAAATTCCTTATTTTGATATTTTACAGAAGTTTTACTGTTTTTTCTTCTTTGACAGAAAACAATATTTTTTTGGGGAATCACAGGTGCAAAAAAGCAATGAGGAACACAAAAAACACAATTTAGTCGCAAAAAAATAATTATCGTGCTTTTCTTTGGTCGAGCATAAGCCACAGATAATCCACATCTTGAGATGCAGTCCATCTGTGGCTCATACTCGACATAAAATACCACATGAAGCACCTCTGATCTTTCGTAATTATATTCCGAAACAATAGAATTATTTAACACAAACAATTTCCGTGTGAGGACCATTTGTCGTACTTATCAAACGGAAAACAACATTATTTTAAAACAAAGAAATTTTAAAGTCGGCGCGTCGCTCAGTGTGAGAAAACCTTGAGAACAAACAAAGAAGTTTCACACCTTTCTCGACGGAACACGAGACGGAAAGAATCGAACGTCTTCGGTAGACATAATGATACTAAAAAAGGGTAAACGAAACCTGATCCACGAACCAATTTAATTTGAAATTTGTGACATGTTGACAGTAAAGCCTAAGACTTTATCTTCCTTGGAATCTTGCCATGTACGGGGCCAAACATAAACTAAACTTTAATTTGATCAATTTTACTCACGCCCATGCATGATCATTCAAAATTTCGAATCGCAACCAATAGGGAATAAAATAATAACATCATATATGGATCATACATGATTTTTCTAAAAAACCTACTAACCCATATTTGGGCCGAAGAAACTGAACTCTGATTTATCAAACGATTTTAAAATGTACAAAACAACTCCAGGTCATGAGAATCGGTCGCAGTGTTTTCAGCGTTCATTCGGGTAGAAATTTTAACAAAGCTGATCAAACGGGAAAAATGTAACATTGAACCCAACTTAAGAACGGGAACTTCAATAATAAAATTTCAAGTTTGACATTATTATGAACCTGTGTGACTGACAAATAAGACAGTTGAAAGTTGAGGCTTTTTGTTATCAATGAAAACATAAATTTCCACCAGGTTCAAAAATCAAATGGGCAATATTTCATGAAAAAGCGAAAAAAAGGGAAATTTTACATTTCAAATCTTTTCGAATTTGATTCTATTGGTGAAAAAAAGGTCCCGTATTTCTTTACAAAAATTTCATGTTCTCATTCCAGAGAAATATAACTTCATTGTATGTACTTCTTCAAACAAGTCTAAATTAAAATAGATCTATGTTTAAATGATAGATGTCTAAGTGTTATTTTATAGCATATTTGATGATTTTATTATACAACAAAACACTCAAAAATGACATTCAAATCTTCTAGCCAGAGATTAAATTATGAAATATGGCATCTTTGCTGAATTTTATTCAGAGGGAACCCATTCGGTCGATCCACCAAGGTGTGGCATGTGAATAACAAGTCACGTTGTTATTCCCATAAACAAACTGGAATAAATTAACATCTTGAATATTGGAAACAGCTTTAACATCTGTTGTACATGTTTATCATATCATGTTGAGGGATGTATAAATATTATGTTTTCTCAGATTGATATCATCTGGTATGTTTGTAGACAATTTCCACTACTTCGAAATTTAATTAATATTAGATAGCTGGATTCCTTTTAGGCACTGCTTCCGGCCTTGCAAAGAGTGAATTTCAATAAAAATTGAATATTGCAATGGAAGTTTTGGTTGATGAACTTTGATCATTATAAATTCTGAAAACTGTGATCATTTGTAGATAAGTAATTTGTCCATTTTCAATTCAATTTATTCCCATCTACAAAATTTATTTTCTCAAGTATGAGTCACTGATGGACCGCACCTATACGGTGCATTCCATCAGTGGCTCATACTTGTTATAAGAAATTGTTGATTGCCAGACTGGATGTTCAATTTGCATGCGAATTATTAACCTCTTGTCTATTAGTTTATTCCCTTTCTATAGCATCCTTGCTTTTAGCATGTGGATCCGCTTATGCAAAAGGCATAGAAAAAGGATAAGAAGTTAGCCCGAACGAGAGCAGATTGCCAGATTATAAACTTCATTTTGTACAAGCATGAGCCACTGATGGATCATGTCACGGTCCATCGATTGCTCGTATTCGACAAAATAATTTTAACGAATATTTTTGAATGCTAATGAGGTGGACAATATGTCGTTTTTCAACGACGGAAATCAATCACCCAAAAAACCTCGGACTTTCACAAAAATTCATTAATCTTCCTCAATTGTGAAGTGAAGGTTTCCTATTCCGTTACGGTTGATTAAGTTTCCCTTTTCAGTATTTACATCACCATGTCACGCTCGATCAAGCGTGAAATTTATACAAACACAACTAATATTACAATTGAGAAATGACAATGTTTGAATATGTGGTGTGCAAGCCACAGCCCATAAGCAAGAATTTAGGTCACGATAATTTGAAAGTACCCTGATATCATAGTACGTCAGTGTGCAACTATTAGATTCAAATACAATGTCAAATATGTGAACAATGTCGGTTTTGTGATTCGGCATGACCCCAAAAACTTTTGGGCAAGATTTTAGTCAAATTTGTAGCGATTTTTCATTTCCTTAACAAAAATTTTATCCATATTTTATATCCATTATTTTTTTTTTGATGAAAGAGCATTATGGCTATTTTAAGATAAAATACTATTTTGAAAATCTAGAAAACTTCACAATTTCTACTTTTTGTAACAATTTGAAAAGCAAAAATGGAGTTTTCAGTTTATACTTTTTGGATTCACCCGATCAAACCAATATATTTTTGTAAGAAACTATTCTGAAATATATCTAAAATTTATTATTACAAGAATTTTATTATATCTAATATGTTCAATTCGAATGTGCTTGAATATTCAAATAGTTCTGGACATTCCTGCTCATATGTAACAGGACATTATTATCTGATCAGGAAGAAAGGAACTGGTCAATTTTCTGCCTTTGATTAAATCAGTTTTGTAATAAATTTGATCAAAAAATAAATGTAACTAAAAAACCTTGCCAGCATGGGAAATGGAACAAAATGAGCATAATTCCTCATTTAAGCCTAGAACGACCACGTCCTTTTGAAAGAACACAAATAGGGAACTAACCTAAAAAGGAAATCACCCAATAAAGAACATGCCTTAGAATTCGTTAATAACAGAACGATTTCCATGAATACAATGGGTCAAATGAGCAGAAAATATAAAGGAACCACAGGAGGCCTTTATTGATAAGTCTTTTTCTCAATTTATGAATATTTCTTTTTGATGAGGCAAGAAATTATGATAATTCAATTGTGACCAATAGACATTTTAGTAAAGAGTGAAACATTCCGCACAGAATTTGTGCGTAATAGTAGAAGAGTGCTATGGCATCTGCCCTGGGAGGTGATAAAACAATAAATTAACTTTCATTTCTTCCTTTTAACCACCTCTTACAGCAAGCAAGCAAGCAGTAAATATGTTTTAAAGAAAGAAGTTTTGGAAAGAAAATCAAGTAACATACAAAAAGTTATGCAATAATTCATATTGAGAATAATTATATTTTAGATTCAACTTTGTTTCGTATTTTTACTTAATATACTCATCAGATCAGACCCAACTGTTAAATACGCTCATGCAAAGACTATTCCCAACTAACCAAAGTTTTATTCTGTCAAGCATGAGCCATAGATGGTCTACATCTTAACAGTGTGATCCATAAGTGTCCCATGCTTAACAACAAATGAGTTTTCATCAAAATTTAATGATGAAAAAAACAGAAAAAAATTTCTAAAATAACAGCTCTATTGCAGTCCATACCATGACCAATATAAATACCTTCCACCAGCAGGGTGTCGAAAGATAAGGGTTAGGCTTTATTTAGCTTGCCAGTGTGCTCTCTTTTGTGATGTTGTTTTTCTAAGAACTCTAGCTGTCAATGATGGCCTTATTATGAATGAATTAGATAAATAATATAAGCACAGCGGGTGGATTGAATGGTTCAATCTTGTGCTGATTTATAAGAAAAGAATTTAAGTGGCCAAGTTTTGGTTATTTTAAATTTTCTTTTTTTTTATCTGAATTCGCTCAGAGCAAGGTTTTAAGAGACGTCCAATAATAAGATTCATCCAAAACCACTGTTGAGAAAAGAGCTACACGAGGGCAGAAACTAAGGCTGAAGCACCTTCATCCCCAAAAGACCCTTTTTGACTCGAGTTTTGAAAGGTTTCAAATCTACGTGATCAGGAAATGCCAACTATTGTTAAGCTACCAGGGATGGCCCAGACAGAATGATTACTACTTTGAAATCTATATTTGAAGGCCACACTAGAAATGAATCTCGTTTTTTCTTCGGCTGTCTTTTTCTTCTTGTGTTCATGTAGCCGTTCATATCAATTATTTAAAATATTAGGCATTAGTTAGCAGCCATCCCTGTTACTGTCCCGAACGAGTAAATTCAATTATGGTTTCAGTTTGTGTTATTAGCCTTCAAATTAGGCAACTTGGGGGTGTTAAGTTTCCCTCATTCAACCAAAACACTCAAATCCAGTCTTTTGGTCCCAAAAGCTGTTACGATGCGATAATATTTCAACAGCTTCGAAGTCCATGTCCGTGCCTCTTACCCTGTGCTGGGAAAATCGTTGAAGTACCCCTACTTTTAACAGACATTCGTCTGGAGGTATCTACTTAAACCACTCAATAAGTTGAACGTGCTAAAATCATTATTTTCTCACGATAACAAGAGTTGTATGGACATTGAGAGAATTTAGCAAGCAATATTGAAAATGGAATATATATATTTCTACGATTAAGAAAAAAAATTATATATGTAGTACCCTATTTTGGATAATTCATGGCTAGATCATTTTGAAAGCAATTTAAGGACAAATTTGCAAAAAAAAATTATAGTACTGATAAAGAAGTATCATCACCATTGATTGTAAAATTCCACACGGATTATATTTTTGTTGTATATGGAGCAAAATATGTTGCCAGCTTACAGCCACTGAGTCAGAGATAAAAGTTTTTACCTAACATTTACTTACGGTATATTTTTAAAAATATAATTTTTTAAAATTTCTGGATACAGTATTCACTTTTTGATCCCTCAATTCAAACTCATGCATCCATCATTAAGTCCTTATTTGTTGTCCTACTATATAATATTGTTTTTGCCGCAAGAATTTGTACAGCAAACAATCCACACTTCCCGATAAACATGCAATACATGGCGACAAAAAGGCTACAAAAAATTTAGTTAAAATTAAACCAACGCACAATGGTGGGTTTACATAATGCGCGAGGTATTTGCACTTTGGCGATAAAAAAAATGTTGCTGGAAATTATCTACGGCCATGCTTGGGATATAGAAAAATCACACCATGTTTTCTATATCCCGAGCATGGGCGTAGATAATGAAACCCAACTTTTAAAACGGACGTAAGAAGGACGCAGTAATTTTTACACGCAGAGATGAAAATAGATTTTATTATCGAGCAGAGAGTTTACTGGAATCGTAAATAAAATCACCAATCATGGGAACAAAGCAGCTTAGGATAAAAGGAATTAACTTTTATGTACCGCAGAGCAGATATCACACATTGCACTCTATTATAAAGGTTCAGTTCTATTTGGGATGTCTTATCATAAACTTTCTTCAAATGTTTTTGATAACAAAAAAATCTTGATTTGCCACGTCAAGAGCAGACTGAAAAAAAGCGACAATATCTTGAATTATATGAAGATGGAGTGATTGCCACCAGGGAAATTCATTGTGAATCTAATTGCTCAACCGGTGATGTGCAAACGGTATTTTATATTTTGCCAAGCTTATTTAGCTCATTTTAGAATGTCCCCCTTTACAGTATATAGTATTGTCGATGACTTAACCATTCCATTGCCTTGATGAAGAACGTCTGTATAGACATTTAAAACATTGGCATAAAATAAAAAAATATCGTTTGCACATCACCGGTTGAGCGATTAGATTCATCTTGGATTACCTTTACAATTGATGATTTTTGTTCATTACATGAACCAGGATGGCCAAAACCGAATATTTTACTATTTCGAATATATTTCTTAAAAAATAATTTCGAATATGTTATATTGAATACATTTTAAATTCATTCATGTCTGCAGCACTTTTAATGATTTTGAAGTAAAAAAATCAGAAATTATATCAAAATGTCAATTTTTTCATTTCCTCTCATTAAAAAAAAGAATTTTTACATATTTATGCTATGCAGCTGACAAATCTTTGAAAAGTATTATTCGAAATTCAATATTTTGCTGTATCTAATATATTTAGTCTCTAACTATTTGGACATTCGAATTGTTTCGACGTCCCCGGGCATAATCAATATTTTGATCTGCTACTGCACTAGTTATATTATGAAAAATTTATGTAAAAAGTTATGAACAAATAATATTAAAAAACTACCAAAATGGCTACCGACCATTTATATTCAGCGCAAAATTAATTTTTTATGCCAAACTGGTTGATTACATAGGACACCTGTTCTCTTAGACATTGTATTTATAATTCGCACCAAAAAACAGTGTCTTATAGAAGATTTTTTTGTGTTAGTTCAACAAGTATGGCCCTGAGATGATCTGTGGCTAAACGCCACAGATCATCACAGGGCCATGCTTGAATGTACATTACAAAATGTCAAATTCATGTCGCGAGTGTCGGGTAAACAAACATACGAAGGTAAATCAGTAAAAATCTAAAATTGATCGCTATGATAATATAAACGCGACACCTGCCTTCGTGTGTTCAAAAATAGAGAAAGCGTTTCCAATTGCCTCGGGGCAAAAGAAAAAAATAAAAGTGTGAAATTATCCCTCCGTACTTAACACCTATCGTGACCACAAAAATTTTGAATTTTCAATGCATTTTTAACGCTTAGAGAGTCAGTCACGCACAATTTTAGGAATGAAATTAAATTTTAAAAAGTGCTTAGGTTTTTATTTGAAGATATTTTGTATCTTTTCAAATTGATTTTGATGAGAAGTACATTTTTCTATTAATGTTACTCATCTAAAAATATATTAAAAAATCATTTTAAACGATCGTTTTTTGGTTTGTATTCGCTTTATACAGAGATTGCCGTGTATTTGACAAGATAAATTTGAGTCTTTTTGAAAATTAAAAAATAGACACTTTCATAAATACTGAATAAAAAAAGTTAAAATTGCAATCAAAATAGAATAAAAATACAGAGTTGTCACACACAGATAGGGAAAAAAACAAAATGGCCGAAATTAATTCTTTATTAAAAAAATCAAATTATGAAGGGAAAGAGATATTCAAGCACTGGGCAACAGATTCGATAAGAAAAAACATTAATTTCAAAATTTTAATTTCGATGACACGATCGTACGAACGGATTAAATAATATCCTTTATTATTTGGCCACACCACTTGAAATTATCAACGGTTATAAGCACACCTGCGTGCTTGTATAACACAGATAACAAATAGTAAGCCCTGTGCGTAATATTATATCGCACATGAGTACTTCCTTAGAAATACTTCAACTAAATATACATTGTCAAGTATGAGTCACAGATGGATCGTGCCACCTAGGCATGGTTCATCTGTGGCTCATGCTTGACAAAAGGAAATTTCTGATCAAGCAGTATTTGCAACATTGGCCATACTTAGTCTATAGATAATAAGGTTACATTACGAACATTTGAAAACTCAATTTATATAAGCATGCTCAAACGAAATTGTAGATTTTTGATAATTTTTTTCCCCTTTTGCAGTAAAATTTTGATTTATTTATGTCAAACCTCATATATATATAATCTTGACTTTTCTTGAAAATGAATAAATACACATCAAACCATACGCCAGTAAGATAAAGAGCAAATGGCAAGAGTTTAAATTTCTTATGTTAGTTGAGATTAATTTTGAAACCATTGAATCAAATATACAAAAATATCATGTTCTCATTTCACAGAAATATAAGTTTATTTATACACATAAAGATTAATCTTGTCTGAAGAAGTTAGACTATGTTCTAACGAAAGCTTACAATGGAATGAGAACATGATATTTTTGTATATTAGCTTGATATTATCTCATTCGTGTATCCTTGTGAATTCTCTCACACACGTATCCAGGATTGTAAGGAAACAAGGAAGAGGGACAGGTAGTTCATTGCAAGATATCAACGAATCACATTGAATCAAGCCATGAATCTTATTAATAATTAGGGGTTGCTGAAATCAAATATCTGTTAAATTCAGAATAGAATCGAATAATTTCCATGAATAGAATCGAATATTCCAATCAGAAGTATCATTTTAAGCAAACAAGATAGATTTTTCAGAAACGAAATGTCAACGACAACAACATTTACATCTATTTTCTTAAAATGTATACTTTTTTGTTTGAAACTGTTGATTTCGAAACGATGGTTGAATCGAAACGAATAATTTATGATTTATGAATCACGAACCCGAATATTTTGGACAGCCCTTGCCCTTTGGACAGCTATATTAATGATAATGATGGTTTTAGTGTACAAGGTGGGACTTATAAAGTGAGATATGTTCCACACTTTGGTTGAATCCTAATAAATTTATTTAATAACTAATACTATTGGCCGGATTTCAACAAAAAAAAAAATTTGGTCACTATCAGCAGAGTAAACAAAGCTAACGGAAAAGATTGAATTTTCTGTTTGTCGAATGTGATATTTTTCATAAGTGCGTCTATTTGCTCTTCCATTGACCAATGTATTGGACACTTCAGTATTAATTTAAGCGAAGCGCATATCAGTTTTTTACATTAAGAACTCCAAAACGGGTCAAATATATTAATTTTATGTCGTGTGGACGTGATTAACTGTCGCACGTTGCTTCAAAGCACTTCAAACATAAGTTTTAATTAAGCTTGACATAATAAAACGTTCAACATAAAACGTGAAAGTAATAAAACGAAATGAAATTTTGGATTTTTTCGAAATGACGCAATGTGAGCATAACAACCCCTAATGAAAGCAAATAAAATGATAAAACAGAATATTAAGATTTCTGTTCGTAATTAAAATGATGGAATATTAAATTTTCCAACATTGCATTTTTTTATCACTGAATTTCACCTAAAATGAATCATCTGAAAGGGAACAAAAAATCGATTCAAAAAAAACTATGTTAACAAAATACTGGGTTTTTCCATTTTTTTTTCACTAAAATTCACTTTTATCAAGTTGGAAGCAGCAATTGGCCACAAATCTGGATGAAGACATGTTTTCAATTTGTACAAAATTTAGCTATTCTAAGACATTCAGCAAATTTTTTTTAAATATCTACTACATAACAGTAATATGAACTGAAATTAAAGATCAAAACCCAATACAGCAAGTGTTGGGAAGTAATTCCAGAGTATTAACAAGAGTAAATGCATTAATGATGAAGGTAAAACATATCGATCTACCTTCAACAGCTATTGTTCATTCTTGTTAATACTACCAAACCAAAAAGTTAATCATAGTTATTCCATTGCAAATCATAATTAGGGATGACCAATGCCATATAGTATTTCGGTTTTTAAAATCGAAACGAATAATTTTTCCGAATCCAATATTAGAATCAAAAATCATTTTTATAATTTATGTGAGAACTCACACTTATTTTTTCCAAAAAATTCAAAATTTACTAATTTATTGATTTCAAATTGTTGCGGAAATCTAAGCAAATAATTTATGATTCGAATCAAATATTTATGACAACCCTATTTATGACAAAACAATGATGGAAAAGCGAAATAAATTTCCATTAAGAATTCTAAAATAAAGATATTCGGACAATTTAAAATCTCTGATATTTGGACCCTCGTAGTATTACGACATTGATGGAACTATTCTATGTATGCTGGTGAAACAGACGCCCTTCCTAGCCATTATTTACACGAACTTTTGTTCAACCGGAAAGCAGGAAATGAAAAATCTCATGATCCATTGATTCTAGAAGTCAGCTTTTCAAATAGCATGGGGCAAAGGAACAAAGGCTCAAAACAGAAAATTATGGCTTTTTTTATTGTGCTAAATTATACTTGGATGTAAGCATTAAACTCAGAATAATTTTCTGGTGTCTAAAACATTCATGGAATTGTCTTCAGGTGACCAAAATAGCTCCAAAACCATCAACACTGCTATTTTATAGCAGTATTGATGATTTTGAACTTTTTTTCTGCAGTTAGTAGATACCAGACGCTAAAAAAAAGACATTTTATCCTTCTAGAATAGAAATATTGTCCATTAGCTAAATTTTCTTCTGATGGAACTCAATTACTTCGGGTGTCTGAGTAGAAGAGTAGCTGACATTTTGCAGATCTGAATATCCAAGTACATAATAAGCATTCTAGAATTTATAATATTTTCATTTTTGTTACTCATTTTCTGTGTCATTTTGTAGTGAAATCATGATATAATAACTCAAAATTTATATTTACTGTATAAATACAGTAAAATCTGGAACTTTTAAATGGAAAATCTTGAAACTGTCAAATCAACCACATAACAATGTACGAAATCTTGTGAACAATTATTTTAAAGTTGGAACTTTTACAATCCAAACACAGGAAATTGCAAGCATTGTTGACATGTACGGTTACGTAAAACTTTCAACAGACATGAAAAATCTATTTAAAATCTGGTCAATTTACACAAAAACATTTTGATTGAAATCTCAGTCCAGATGTTGAGAAAATTTAGTTCAAATGGTATTTCCAGTTGGTTTAAATAATTAGTCATATAATCTGGGCTGTTTTTAGTAAACTATGATTTCCTTCCAAAACCCTTGAAATTGCACCAAATTGACCCAAAATTCATATTCAATTTAGGTAAAAATGAACAATTTGAAATATATATCGATTATAGCTTCAAACGAAAAAGCTGAAAATGAATTTAAATAAAAAAAAAATGATCAATAAGTATATCATTAGAATTTTTACAGAAAACCAAACAGGTGTTATTTTTTAAGAAATCATGAAATATCTTGTTTAACAACTTAGTCCATGTTCTACATAACTTAACCAAACATGCGAACTTGTGATAATATCGTGGGAGAGGCGAGAGGTTGGAAGGTGTGTGGTTTCGTGCGAGGTCATTACAACCTTTGTATTTCAATCATTTTATATAAACTGATTTCACAGAAAATCTATGCCATATTTTACATTGCAGAATTTGGCAAAATATTGCCTTTGCTATTGGTCTGGGGGATGTGGACTAACTACTTATCCTTCATCTATGCCTTTGTGTTTTCGATTTCGTATGCAGTACATGCAAGGATACAGTAGCAAGAGTGATTATGACCAACTAGAGTCATAACTAACTAGAGAGATTCAAAGTCTTGTTTCACACTTACACAAATTCATTTCTGTAATGTCTCGTCTGACCAAAATCAGACTTCTTCAGTCTGACTTTGGTCAGACAAAACGTTACAATAAATTTGTGTAAGTGTGAAGCAAGACTTTGAACCTCTCTAATAACAAATTTGCTGCAAAATACAGCAATCTCGTTTATCTGTAATGTTGAAATATCATTCTGTTTATGAAATGAACGTTAAACTAAAATATATCCCCCTCATTCCATACCAGAAAACATTATATGTACCGGTAGGAATATTTTTTTAATTGCAATCCTAATGCAAAGTGCATTCCGTTGTCTGCAGACAAAACCGAGCATTGCTTGGAAGCATTGAGGCATTAATTATTTATAATTATGATCGACTAATACCAAACAATATTAACAATGTACGATACATTCCCACTTTTGTTGATAATTCAAATAAAAAGTCAGGATTTGTCAGCGTTTTGCTTACTTTGTAGATTAATTGGTCTTTTTTATCTTAATTTTGGTCGTATAATAACATGGAATGCCTGGTTTTCACCGCAAAAATTTTGTTCCGGTCTGATGGGCATAAATGAGCTGAAATTAATTGACTGCAACTATATTAATTTTTTATAATTATTAACGATGAGATGCTGAGGGAAGCAACTATCAAAATAGTATAAATTGATTCACTGTTTTTGAAAAACATAATACACATATAAATCAAATTTTAGGACGCACAGTTTGGCATGAATCATATTTTGTGGCAAAAAAGATATTGTTCAGTTTATCTCAAGTATTTGTTCCTTGTTGAATGTGGGGTTAAGGTTCAGTACAAAATACAAAAAGTGGAAGAACTACTCCACTGACTAGCTAAATTTAACCATTTCTTTTTTCGTTTAAGGGAAAATAGAAATTGTTTAAAAAGCATTACATTTTTATATCCCTATTTTATATCATGATACAGAAAATACTTAATTATGAAACATAAAACATATTAGTACACTAATAGTATACTTCTACATTTTTTATTTCATTCAAATTTGTTTTCAAATCCTACAACTCCTACAACTACAACAAATCTTAGGGGAAGGAAATAACTTTGGTTATCAAAAACAGAAATCCACTTATTGCGAGAAGTAATTTTTATCTTTTTAATAAAAAGGTGTGCAAGGACTGAAGATAGTTTACATGTACACAAACGTTAGCACTCAATGACAACAACCCTCGGCAGATGTCGACAATTAGACAAAGACGGGGTCAATGGTGATTCATTGAGGCAGAAAAGGTAAAACAAAACCAGGCTGAGGGATGTCTAAAGGCTTGCAAATTCGTTGTAGTTCGCGAAATTCCAATTTTTTTTTATTTTCTTAGTTGGTGCATTATATAGTGGATAAAAAGATATTATCAATACTGGATTATACAAATCATGACTTTTCTGAAAACTGGGCAAACACAAACCTATGCTTATGGGAAAAAATTCCCTGATCCTGAATTTTGTTTTTTTTTATAGCCACTTCTTACAGTGGATCACCCTGCCCTGGGCCCTGTAACTGCAACTTGAAAAATATTATCTTATCCTGTTCGGCATAGCCTACCCAAGTTATTACACCCTGGGTTGAGTGGTGGGCATGGATGTAGACGTATCACTAGGGTATCAGAAATAAAAGACAGAACTTTATGTAAGGTTAAAATTGATACTTCTAGTAGCACTTTGCTCCAAAAAAGGGGGAAAATATGGTCATGTATCCAAAACGCTGAAACATTTTCTATATGATGGAATTCAAAGATCGTTCAAAAACACAAAACTATCCCAAATGACAAAGGAAACACCCTTGATCTTAATATAAACGTACCTCTGACATGAAGCAAGAAAGACATCTGAATACAACACAACATACTGAGCAGCCTGGAAAGCGGACATATCTCATTGCAAGACCAAAAATGTACATTTGCACGATCACAAACCCACAAAAAATTCCCAAGCAAATCAAAGCATACACAAGACTAGATCTAGCATTCTGGTCAGAAAAAAAATCTGCATTTACAGGGATAATCATCATGTTGTCATCATCATCATATTGCAATATATAAATAGTGTTATCAAAGTCTCCTAATCCTACCACTTTCATCCTAAAAAATATTTTTCTCTGCTTTCCTCTCCCACTCTCCCGCAATATTCTAGGCTATATAAATATAATTACGTCAAGCTCAAAAAGTTTCAAAAAAACCGCAAAGTCTGTTAATTAGACTTTAAAACAGTTGACAGAATAGTTTGTCATCAAAGTACTGCAGATAAAACCGCACCGAGTATTTATAATTTAATTCCCCGGGGAAAATGTTACATCTGACAAACATCGAATAAAGGTTATTCATGTCAAGTCTAAATGGCAATTACCACCGGTAAACAGATTTGGGAATATAGTGATTGGTAGAATAAGATCTACTCTGCTACTCAGGCAACCAAAGAAAATGGGTTCCACCAGAAAAATTTAGTAAATGGGCAACACAGGCCCTGCAGGTACGTACTTTAGAACAGTCCCAACATATTTCCTGAGAGTCAGCCGTAGTTGAGTTGACTTAGAGTTGACTTAACAGGAACTTCACCATGACTGTTCATCTTTGGATAAATCATTTTTAATCAAGTTGCCCATAACAAATCTTTCTTCAAAAAAAAATAAAAATAACGATAATTTACTTACAGTTCTTGCAGGTGCTCGAATTTGCTGAAATTAAATCTGCGTAGGTTGAGAGCGGAAAGACGATTGTTGCGTAGAGATCTAAGAAACAAAATAAAATTCAGTTAAAAATTATTAAAAACAGGATAGAATATTCAATAAGCACTGATTTGACTAGCATTTAGGTGTCAAGATTAATTGTGATTTTGTTGTTTTAAAAAGTAGAATTGGTTGAATTGTAGGTACAGGCTTTAGAATAGTCCTAACGTAGTTCCTACGTGTCGTAATAGGCGAATAAAAAGGAAGTGAAGAAGGGGCAAATAGTTTTAGTATCTCAACAGGCAGATAGCACTCACTGCACTTTACCATGGCAGTTCAGTGCAGTTCGGGATGTTTTCTGTTTAGAGTGCAGTTGCTGGTTCTACATCTTTAAGAAGCTATTAAGTTGCCGTTGGTGGGTTTTTTTTTAGGAACTGCTTCCGGACTTGCTCAGAGTGAATTTTAATTAAAAAAAATTGTAATTCTATATGATCAAGCTTCATTCATCAAAAAATATTATTTAATATTGCAGGAATTCACCAAAAATGATGTACATGACAACTATGATGCAGAATTGGCTAAAATATCTCAAGGAATTCTCTTGTTTTGGCTTTTTAAAATCTACAAAAGCACTTTGAAAACTTTTCCAAATTGTTAATAATGCATTCCACAGTAGCAAGCCCAGAACAAGTTTCCATTAAAAATTCAACAGGTCGGTCGAACAGTAGACAAAACACCGACGCATAATTTATTAATGACATCAGCCTATTTCTCAGATATTACTTGGCACAGGTAAAAGCAGGTGTTTACGATTATTTAAGGAATTGGGATGAAAAGATGAATTATGATTCACACTTTTGATTATTTTAAAACACTAGATAAAATTTTTTTACTATGCATTCCATTGTTTAGCAGCAAAGTCATTGTTTTTAACATATTTACAAAAAAAATTTTATATTCTCGATTTTCAATAATATTGCATCAAAATCCAATTCTTTTTTTTCTTTTTAAGAATGAATCACACTAGCAAAATGCCAGCTGATTTGCTACTTAAACACCCAAAAAAAAAATAGGTTTAATCAGAAAAAATTTAGCAAATAGTAAAGTATTTTTTGAGTGTGGGGTAGTAACTAGGGGTGGCCAAAATCGAATTTTGGTCAAAATTTTTTGGGTTTCAGAATCGAAACAAATAATGGAGTCGGAAGTCATCTATTAAACAAACAAAGACATCTTTTTTCAGCTTATAATTTAAGTGAAAATTCACACTTATTCATGAAAAAAAATTTAAAATTACCAGTTTGTTGATTTCAAATCTATAAATTTATGATTCGAATATTCCGAATCGAATAGTAGTAACCAAATCTTATAAGAAGGTTCAAAATCATCGATACTGCTATAAAATAGCAGTTTTGATACTTTTAAAGCTTTTTTTTATCCATTCGAAGAAATTAACATAAACATTTCGAATACCCGAAATAAACCCAAAAAAAAAAAGATTTTGTCACCCAAAATTGATCCAATTTCGACTTTTGTATGTTCGCAGCACAGGAAAGCTTAAACCCAATAACAAAGCGATTAAAGCCTGAATTATTTCCTGAATTGACTGGATGTGAACGTAATAAAAAAATATAAAGTGGAATGACACGAAGTAATTGTCTTAATTTATTCCAAAAATATATTTTCATTATTAAAAAGTTAACATGAAGATATTTTCATTATTAAAAAGTTAACATGAAGTATTTTAACATAGTCAAATTTAATTAGCATTGACATAGTATTATATATACCACTGATATAATTTCAGAATAGGATGTGGAATGAAACGTAATTATTTTCTATATTAAAATTTATTATGTTTTGTTGAAAAATTAATGAATTGTAAGCAGTTTTCTCATGAATGTTTTTAGCTTATTATCAACGACAGAAAATAAATTGTTCAACTGATTCGTACGGCAAATCAAATCATTGCGTATTTTTCAACTTATTTTCTCAAAAACATACTTACAGATTTGCCACCCAAGTAGGAATATTATCAGGTATAATCCTTAAATTCTTCCCAGTGCAATTAACGATTCCGAGTGACTTGAGACAAAGGCATTGCGTTGGGCATTCAGAGTTCTCGGACGTCGTCGCCACGATGTTTGCCATGAAGAACAAGCAATATAATAAAAAGAATAAATCGCCGACTTTCCATCGCGAAATTTTGATGCTCAAAAGCCTCATGTTTGTGTTCGTAGTTTGTTGATTATTTCCAACGTTTATGTCGATGGTTCCATAGCTTTGCACATAAATATTTCACGCTTTTGTCTTGTTAAGTGTCAGCAACGGAACAAATTTCTGGAGAAACCGATGTCCAATCTCATATGATTTGTTTTATATTAAACATTGCATAAGGCATAGGTAGTATCTTGACTTTCTTATCTTATAACTTAAACAGAGAAATAAGAATGATTAGAAAACTAGATGATGAGTATTGATGCATGTTTGTATGTGGGAAAACAATGTCGCTTACTATGAAAAGCTTGCTAAAACTACTAGAGTCTGTCAGGCTTTTGATATGAAAAAGGATACATATTCATCTGTATCCTGTGGGAGAGGAGAGCTGAGAATAAAGCTTAACCATATGGCAAACCACATCCTCTCTTGCAGACACCAGTTCCCGAATCCGGGGTGAAGGTTTTGGCTTAACATTTATACTCATTTGCCTGGACCTGGTTGGTAGAAGAAGCTGAACCCAGGACGTTCTGCGTTAGTAGCTGGAAGTGTATTCCCAACAATTTTCCGACAGAGCTAACTGGGTCCCCCTAAAATAATAATTTTATCAATTCATTAATTCTGTCAAACATAAGATGCAACTAAATTTCTGACAAGTGACAATGAAGCTACTATTTAACTGAACTAATCTGTCATTAGCTTCAAGTTACCTGGTTACCCGGCATATCAGACCTTTTTTTAGTCAAATTGAAACAACTCAGTTTAAAATTATTAAAATATGATGTTCTATCATTTGATTTTGATAAAAACCAAAACAGCCAGATAAAAAAAATTAATTTTTCGTCATTGCTCAGGTTGACTAACTCTCTTTTTTTCTAACTCTAAGCTTTTGACTGCTCACTGTTCGTTGTTTTCAACTTTTTTGAGGTATCTTTGTCTGCGTTTAAGACTTTGGAAGATTAATTGAAATCGCCAGCTCCCGAACTTATATAGGCCTACCGTAATGTCATATCAACTATACATAAAACCAGAAAAGCTAGCACAAAACGTACCTTCAAAAATTATATATATATATATATATCCCGTTATATTTGCAGCTAGCAACACCAAGCGCTAACACTGAACACAGAACGGCACTGACCTGCCCGAGTGAAGTCTGTTTTTCATCTGCCATTTGTTTGCATTGTGATCACGTGGGTTCCGGTTGCGGCGCTAGCTTGAAACTTTTGCAAGGTATTGCCGCCCCCACGCGATGGCTCATCAAAGTTTTAGAAACTTTTTTTTTTCAATTTTTTGACATCTATGTCATGATACAGTACACCACTCAGGTATTTTAAGAAAAGCAAGTAGAGAACACGGTATAGCGTATTGCGAATCTATTCGGGTGCAAGTTATCGCACGAAAGTGTATCATACTGTATTTTAGTATGTTGTCCTATTCCTTGTTTTCTCATTTTGTTTACTCATGTTATCAAGGAAACGGAACAAACTACATCTACCGTACCGTTCGTCGCTGTAGGATCTAAGCGACTGAATGCAGAGTTTTAATTCACAATCTTTTTGGACAACATCTGCCCGTCTGTCGGTCTATCTAATTTTTTTTTACTGTTATCATTTATGATGCACATATGATGTGAAATAAAGGTATCAATCGAAGTTAAATTGAGCCAACTTTGGCAGAATTGTATATAAAAGTAATATTTCTTTATTGTCGTAAAGTTGACAGAAGGAAATTTCGTTTAAAAGAAATATAATGAACTACAGCTATTAGCCACGTTAACAAATACAATCTGCATAACACATTTTTCATTCAAACACATTCTTTGGCTATTGCTCGGTGATGAGGATACAACCACTAGATATACGAGCATACATAATTCAGGAAATTATGCATTTCGTGTTTTTAATCTGCCCTTTGTTTGCGTTGTTGCGGTTACAGCGTTATAGTCCGACCGCAAAATCCACATTTTGGCCTCAACCTTGCAATTTTGGGTTTTGGTTTCAACGGTTCTCGGACCCGGATAGGCGCGGATCAGACGCTTTAACAATCCAAGAACGTTTTTTCGTAAATCTTCCTTTTTTTTGTTGTGCCAAATAAAATCCAATGCCAATCCGGATTTTTGTTTCATGATATTGATGATGCCAAATGTTTATGTCCAAATTCAGATTGATTAATCCAACCACAAGCCCAATAATAAACCAAATAAAATTTAAAAGCACAATATTATTAAACACAAATTTATTACCATTATCGATGAGTTATTACCATTCCATATGAAGTTGTTACATTGAATTTTTGATGTTCATATAATCCATTCATTGTTGTGTCCAAGTATCCAGTTTTACAATGGTTTAATTATGGGGGCTTGCCATGTTCCATACCATTCCTGATTCAAAACAGACCAAACCTCTTAAAAATAGTAAAACAAACTGCAAAAACTATGAACTGTAGCACTTTTTTTCAGACTTGAATCTTTACTTATTACAAAACAGGACGACATGAAGTGCTTATACAGAAATATATAATCATCAATGAAATTGAAATTATATGATTATGCAATAATAGATTTATCAAGCAATGTCCCTACTCTGGAATCTAAATACTTGACCCTTTTAACCTGGGACACAGTATTCAGATGTCCCATAACACTAGCTTTGAACTGTGTTCTTAGAATTGATTGATTAGTTTCAATTCCATCATATTTTTTACTGTTCCTGTGTAGCCAGATACAATTTTTACCCATGCCTATTATAAAAATTGAGGTTTCATCAATAACATCACATAATAGAAGAACATTATTTGCATTCAAATGATCTACTCGACACCATTCCCAAAATTGCTGAGAAAAGGGACAGTCCACAAACAAGTGTTGTGTGGACTCTATTTCATGATTTCTACAAAGCACACAAAATCCATTTTCGTCATCATACCAATGTCTTAATATGTTTCCTATGGGTAATGCAAAATTAGCAATTTTTCATGCAAGATCCTGTGTTTTACGCGGGAGATCATAAAAAGCAATCTTATTCCAACATATATTAGAAAATTCTATATTATATTTATCAATAAACTTTTGTCTCAAGACCACCTTTTTTCATTTTGGCCCTCCTGCATCAACTTTGAATAAATTTTCTTTGTTTCTGGATCAATATTTATGTCCCATTTTTCCCCCCAGATTGAATTATAAGTTTCATTTGTGATGGTATCATTTGGTAGCCAGTGGTTTTACTCTGTAAATAATGTCCCTCTTTAATATATCTATCCTGTTCTGAATTGTACGCATGTTTCCTGATGTGTGGTTTTGTGTAATCTTGATGCAAGTTGTGAACTCTCTACATAAAATAAGTCACCCAGAGTCTTTACTCCTGTTCTGATCCAATTTCTGTAATCATATGGATAACTTATATCCTTCAAAATTGGATTGAACCATATATATATTCTCTACAGATGTCAGCTTCTTCACTTGGGAACTTTTTTCTACAAAACCTCAATTGTCTGAATTGTACCAGAATATCTCTGTATATTTCTGGGACTTGGTTGGGAATATTCCTGATAGGAAAATCTGCAAATAAATTTTCTAATGATTCGGTTTCAAACATCCCATTTGAATGTTGGATATAATATTTAGCGAAACTGGTCCAAGGATTTTCGTTGCCTGTTAATATTTTGAATACCCACTTGAGCTGCAAGGCCTGTATTTTTTTTTCTATGTCTGTAATTCTATAGCCCCCTTTCTCATAATCAAAGCTCATTTGAATTCTACTAACCATTTCAGTTTTATAATTCCATATAAATTCCCATACATATTTTTTTATTTGTTTCAGTATATCCTCTGGTACAGTGGTGAAAGATGCAAGGTACCATACTTTAGCTAACACAAAGCAGTCTATTATTATTTTACGACCTTTAAATGATAATGATCTTTGTCTCCACAACTGTAGGGTTTGCTTGATTTTCGAAAGTATGGGTTGCCAGTTTTGTGTATTAATATTTGCTTCATCATTCCCGTGCCATACTCCTAAGATTTTGAGGTAATCATTGACGACTTTGACGCCCATAAAACTTTCAATATGGATCGCCTTGTATTCTCCCACTAATAGAATAACACATTTATCCAAGTTCAGTCTGGTTCCAGCTGCTTTTTCAAATTGTCCACAAATTTGTAAAATTTTCGATAATGAGTTGAAGTCTCGAACTAGAGCTGTTGAGTCATCCGCGAATTGTTTAATCTTTTGTTCCGTGCCATCTGGCATTTCGAGTCCTAAAATATTTTTATTGCATCTTATGTTACATACAAACACCTCTGCGAAGAACAAGTACAAGTATGGGATAAAGGGCATCCTTGTCGAACGCCTCTGTGGATAGTAATCTCCTGAGACATAAAACCGTTAATCATTATATTACTTGTATTATTATTGTATAGTGTCTGTATCCAAGAAATGAATAGACTCCCAAAGTTGAGGTGTTTCTGATCCAATGAACAGATTATTAAGGGTTTATCTTCAGTGTTTGCATAGTGAATTGCATTTCTAATTAAAAGTAAATTTTCAGTTATTTCCCGGTTAGGCACAAATCCGGTTTGGTCTGGATGAATGAGAATACTTATGACTTTTTTTAACCGGTTGGCTATTATTTTAGCAATAATTTTATAGTGTACATTTAATAAAGATATTGGGCGCCAATTTTTATCAAGTTTTTTCACCCTTCTTATATAACAAAGTTATTATAGCTCCACTCATTGTTTTTGACATACATCCTTCTTCCAAGGAGGCTTTGATTAATCTTAGTAAAATTGGGCTAATTCGGTTCCAAAATACAACATAAAATTCTTTCGGTAGACCATCTGATCCAGGAGTCTTATTATTTTCCATTTGTGTCAGACTTTCTTTAACTTCTTCTTTTTGTATTTCAGCATCAAGAGTTTGTTTTTGGGATTCATTCAATTTAGATTCATAGTTTTTTAGCAAGTCTTCCTGTTCATCAATGCATGTATTAGGCTTTCTATATAGGTTTTTGTAAAAATCTCTAATTTCCTCCATAATTTCTTTGATATCATATGTTATACAACCATCATCCTTTTTGAGTTCCATCCAAACTTTGTTTTTTGCTCTGATCTTTTCCAAATTCAGAAAATAAGAATTTGGTTTTTCACTCTCTTCTGTCCAGGTTATTCTTGACCTGATAATACAACCATCGATTCTGTTTAATTGGAGATCTTCAATTTCTTTCTTTAATTTCAACAAATTTTCTGATTTATTTTGATCTGTTATTGTGCTTTGGCAATTGTCTAGTTCTTTTAGCAATTTATTATAGTTCATAATTTTTTCATTTTCTTTCTCCATTCTTCTTTCTTAGTTGTTGCTCAATGGATCTGCCTCTATGTGAAGCAAAAACTTTAATTTTGTATTTGCATGTGTCCCAAAAGGGCAGAAGTTGCCCTTGTCATTTCTCCACCCCATTTATGTAAAACTGCTTGAACCCCCTGTACAAATATTTTATCATTCAATAAAGTAGTATTGAGTTTCCAATACCCTTTCCCAATCTTCATGTTTTCCGGTTTCTGAAGTCTTAAAAGGCTTCTGAAGTCTTATAGGCTGATAACACACTTGTTAGAATACTAGTCTTTTTGATATTATGGACAAATTCTTTTGATACTAAAAACCTATCAAGTCTTTTCTTAACTATTAGGTTTGAGCTCCTCCATGTATAATTTCTAATCTTCGGGTTATTTTCTCTCCACACATCAGTAAATTTAAAATGGCATATAATTTTTTCTAAGCACTTGGCACCTTTATCATTTTTTAGAAAAATTGACGTATTTTTGTCCAGTCTTCCTAATACACAATTGTAATCTCCTCCCCAAATTACTGAACACGAGTTCACTAGATTTAAAGATGCTTTGCATTGCTCTGTTTTTTGCCTGACTTCTTCGAAAAATGCTACTCTTTCTAAGCTCCTATTAGGAGCATATATATTACATAATACCACTTTATGATCGGCGTATTTAAAATGACAAATAATATATCTCCCACATGTACTCACATGGAAGCAATTTACATCAATGTCACAGTGTTTGCTGATTAATATGCAAACCCCACATTTTATTGTAGAAAAGGTGGTCCAGAATCCTTTTCCAGACTATTCTTTGGTCCAAGACTTTTTATCATTTTCATTTGAGCAATGTGTTTCTTGCAACATTGCTATATCAAATCTTTCTCTTTCTAGATATTGAAATAATGCTTGCCTTTTAATTTGATTACGGATGCCCCTCACATTGAAGGATACAATCGAAAAATTTGATGCCATATTTATCACTCCCTAACTGGGACACACAATAATTAAAGACTAACTAAGAAAAGTAAAAGTAAAAAAAAAACTAAAAAAAGGAAAGAACAAAAAAGGTAAATACTTTAGGACGATTTATTTTCTGTTGTGTCCATTGCAATTTCTGGTGTATCATCTTTTACATGATCAGTCGCTATCTTTTTCTCTTCATTTTTGTTTGGTGAATTTCCACGATTCCTGTCCTTCCGTTTTTGTTTTTTTCTTGCAGCAATATCAATTTGTCCATACTTTTCCCATTCTTGAGCTAGCTCGATAGCACCAAGTTCACTCATATGAATTTTGTCCTTTTCATATTTGTGAATAGGAATTTCTCCCTCCCTCAGATTAAATGTGTTAGGGGGTTCAACATACAAAGCACTATTATTGCCAGCTGCTTCTTTTAGTTTTAGGTTGATCTCTAGTCTTTCCTGCTCATTGCCGAAGAAATCATACCGGGGTATGATCCCGCTTACTATGACCAATCTTGCTTTTTGCTTGGCCAATTTAAACAGCTTATCAGCGTCTTTGTCTAACGGTTGGTTTGAATCCATATTATTGGATCCAGTATAAAAGATGATAGTATCAATGGATTTATTTGTTTTATATTTTCCGACACAATTTTGTAATTTTCTTACCGTACCACCTTGGACCTCTTCAACATTAGCTGCTACTATATTTTTGATTTGCTTTCCTTGAGCATCAGTAAAGAAATATATCTTTCCAGTCTTGCTGACTTTTGCTGTTGACTTTACAGATGAGACTCCAGTGACATTTTGTTCCGAAACCTGGTCTGAATTCAGTTGAGACTGTATATGTTTTGTGGTATCTGTTATTTCTTGCGATTTTACTGTGTGTGTTATTGTTTGATGATTTACATTATTTGAATCCTTAATTTCCTCAGATGACTGTGGAGCTGGAGCTTCCCTAGAATCTGGAACTTGATTGTTACCAGAATTTGCGTCTGGAGTTTCTATAAAATGTGGATCTGGGTTTCTAGCAGGTTCTTGAGCATGTGCTTCAACATATTTTTGAATTAGGGCATCATCAGATTCATGAGTTGGATATTCACTCTGTCTTTGAGATTGAGTTTGAACAGGGTCATGAACCGGCTCTTTGATCCCATCTTGAGTCAGGGTTTCAATATCTTCAGGGTCAGTTGGTTCTTGATTTGGATTTTCTATGGGATTCGGTAGAGATGTTTCTTGATTTTTTTCTGATAAAGTAGATTTATGAGGGTGTGTTTCTTGAATATTTTTATCTTGACTCATGTCTATCATGCTTTGGGCAACTTCAAATTCTTCCAATATGTTTCGTTCTCTTGCAATTTCCCTTTGTAATTTGCAATCCTTTTCAAGATGTGGCATTGCATTTCGATCTTGACATAGTGAACAAATCCTCTTCCTGGGGCATTCTATTGGTCCATGCCCCACTCTTTTGCAAATATAACATTTTGGTGATGTTCTTGTCTGACCCTGAGCTTCTTGTCCTTCATACCATATATTAAATTCCCATCGGTAGCAACGATGGTATGCTGGTAATACCATGGTCCTAGGTATTTCATATTCTAAATGCATTTTACACATTCTTCTCCCTGTTAGTGCTCCACTGTCATCCTTTTCCCTTGTGACAGATATAACATGTCCAAATTCTTCCAATATATGGTTCAAGTAATGATCCGGCACTCTATTGGGCATGTGAGAAACCCATACTTCAACACTATTATCTTCTAAATCTTTAACTTCTGCCCGATGTTTATTTTTTCCATCAAAGGTATACCAAATGCCTTCTTCAATGATTTTTTCCACCAGATCTCGACTTTTTAATTCAGCTAACCATTTTTTCTCTTTCCGCATATTGAAAAGTTCTATTACATTTCCTTTTCCACATTTTTCTTCCAACAACGTTAACACTTCGCGTCTTTTCAATAGCCATGAATTGTCCTTGGACTTTAAGAATATGCTATTTAGGGAGTCTTTTTGGGGTATTAGTCCATTCCATGATTGACTGTGACTCATTGATTTCGAAATATTGCTACCGTTAGAATTATCTAAATCTGCGCCCCCTCATTGTCAGGCGGATCCACACGCCTAACACTTTCTCCGCTTTCGCTGGGCATTTTGCTATTCAGATCGCGGAAGCCATGACACGTCCGCTCGCCAACAGCGCAAAAAAAATAAATTCGTAAATCTTCCGCGTTTTAGATGTGTTTGAAAATGACACGTATACTACTGAAAAACATGTAAATTTGTGAGCATTTTGTTGTATTTCGAAATTTAATTTTTGAATTAGAATGTGTTTACAAGTGTAACCACTCCCTCCAATATAATTATTGCGTATCTTTACACCTTCTGTATTATATATTTTGTATTTTGAACATTTTACAATTTATACCTCACTTTGGGCACAACATTCGACGTCTAATTTCAGCGATCATTTACTAGTTTACCAGTAATTTTCAAACCGAAATACCTAGAAACGATCAAGGTTTACGAACAAACGGTTTTTGAAATGCTTTTTTGAAAAATCATTATCACCAATGCCTGATGTCCAGTTTGAGCGTTAGGTGTACAAGAAGTATAATAAGAAAAGTAGGTTAATTTATGGATTTCTTTACCAGTAAACCTAAATTATCTAAAAATGCTCAAGTTTTTCGAACAAACAGTTTTATTGTGGAACAAGAAGATTAGCACTATTGAAAGCCACAGAAAAAAAAACTATAACACCAAATTGCAGGTAGGCAAGCTTGGCGGCGGGACTGCTCGATTGAAACATTTGCGAACCATTGGCGCCACCATGCTGATTTTTCTCTTTTAAATCTGTGATTCAGACTCGTTAAATCGATATCATGTACAACAAACAATAATAATAACATTTTTTTTACTTTATTGTAATAGAAAATGAAAGCATTTCAAGAACAAGATTGAAAGTCAATCAGCAGTGATGATTGCGAAATGTTCTTTTCGTCCTGGTTGGACTGATCAACACTCATAGCGGAAAATGCAAACGGTGGTTGGTATATGAGCAGTCGTGGTGGAAAATATCCGACATTGGTTGGGGTCAGACTCACAGACAAAGAAATATTTGGGCAGTTTGATAAAACCAACATATTTATCCTGAAAATGGAACTTTAAGATAATAATTTTTTTTAGGAGTAAAAACCAAGCACCAAGCAATGAATGAATGAAGATTGTTTTCGTTGTTTTTCACAATCTCATGTATATTTTTGCAAATTCAGGGGGTGGGGGGTCTGACTCTCCAATATTGTTTATTGAGGTAATGGACACAACCCTCCTCACTTACGATCTTGGTTTCTGCAAATTTAGCAGGGTGGACCGACTTGTCCTAAATTTGCTGTTGTTGGGTCTGTACAATCCCTCCCATTCAGCCCTCAGTGCATGTACTTTGAGTCTGATCGTTTTGAATCAGCTTTTTCTCTCACATGCCATTGTTTGTTTGACACTTCTTTCCCATGCTGTCAGTATCCCTGATATTGTTTCGTTATGGATCATAGCATGATCAATTTGTGTTTTCATGTTCGGTTTCAACTTTGACAAAAATTCAGGCTTTTTCATTCCTTCAGATTCGGTTTGTGGAGCTTCGGATTCGAGTTCGGCATCTTCTGTGTCGCTGGTGTCGTCTTGGGACCAGGAACGCCATTCAGGTCCCTCTTTGGGGTAGGTTGTGGGCACCAGGAGTCTGATTGGTGGTACAGTTGGCAGTGAAGTGTCATCTGTCAAGATGGACAAAAAATTGATTGAATGGGTAAAAAAGGATTAGATATCGTTTTAATCGAACGATCTGATCCGGTTGATCAAATATACAACAAAATTTTGGACTGATTTTTATTTTTATTCTCTAAGACCCATCAGAAATTCTATTTTATCAAGCACGATGTACAGACGGACCACGCCATATCAACGGGAACCATCAGTGACCAAAACTGAACAAAATAAATTTGTCACAATTTTTCTGACTGGTAAGACATTCTGCCAAATATATGTGGTAGTTATCATAGTATCCCAGGTAGTTTAAGATTTCAGATTGAAATCTCAACATGTTCAGCTCAACAATACATTCCCAGGCTTTAACAACTTGGGCAGGCTCAACTGAACCGTAAAGACTATCATCTGCTCAAAAACACTAACCCTTGCTGTCCATAAGTGGACTCTAGTAATGGAGCTCAATCACGGATACCCACGCAAATGAGTCACTACTGCACTGATACCAATCGCTCAAACGGTGATGTGAAGATCAGATCAAGCTTTATTCGCCCATTTGCACATCACCGGTTGATCATTTTTTTTTATAGCCACTTCTCATATTGGATCACCCTGTCACAGGCCCTGTAACAGCAGCCACTTATAGACGGACAAGTTACAATTACTGGAAAGATATCATCTTTTCCTGTTCGGCTTAGACCAAAATTACACCCTGGGTTGAGTGGTGGTCATGGATAAGCGAGCCGGACTCTCCGGGGCTCGAGTCCGAGATCTTCAACCTGCGATGCCAACATGTTTAATCACTAGGCCATCGCGCCTCACTAGAATCACTATGCATATGTGTGGTGGCAATCACTCAAACTGGGATGTTACGTTGCGCAGAAGCAAACATGAAGTTGATGAAAAAATTGGAGGCTCACCTAATCTGCATATCAGGTGCAATGTTCCACAATTACTGCTTTGTGATTGGTCGACTGTGACTTTGAACTTTGACCCCAGTCTGGCAATCTCTCCCTGAACAAGGTCTTGAACTTTAATTCCCGGCTCCGTGTCACTGTCATTGCTCGATGCGCGGATGCGTATACGCTTTGTGCAAGAACTTTCCGGACTGGAAGAATCAAATAAATAATGATGGATAAATGAGATATTTACTTTTGTCCTTAGAATAACTAGGAATATATTCAGTGGTTGAAGAATATATTGATTTGTCATTTTCATCATTAACACCTCACAAAGTTAAGAGAACATGATCGTCCATACTTGGATGTATCTTCGCCATTGTATTGTTTTCCGGAAATATATTAAATGTTTTTCTGTACGTAATTTTTTCTGTCTTTTTCTTCAAATATCAGAGGTTGCTTGGGAATTCATTCAAAGAGTTTGTGGTGTTAACTGTTTTGTGGCTGTCACTTTTACTTTTATTTTTGAAGCATTCACATCACTTCGTATATGATCATTACAAATCTGATGGTATGTGGGAAACTTTTAATAAACAACTGTGGAAATTTTCAATAAATTCATGGAAAAATTTCAAAATATTTGTAAAATTTCAACATCACCGATATTTTCCTCAAAAATTTTGCCCATCAAATCGCACATACATTTGAATCAATTCAAATAATGATTTGAAAGTGGCATCCCTATTTCTCACCTCGTCCAGAGTAAAATGTATTTAAAAAATATTCTACATATATTTTTGCATTCTAGTACATAGTATATTTGGCCTAAATCGAACCCAGTCAAAAGCCCTGTAGGCGCGATGGCCCAGTGGTTAAACATGTTGGCTCGCTTATCCCATGCCCACCACTCAACCCAAGGTGTAATAACTTGGGTAGGCTAAGCCGAACATATCTTTCCAGCAATTGTAACCCTGTCCATCTACAAACGGCCGCTGTTACAGGGCCTTGGACAAGATGATCCACTCTAAGAAGTGGCTAAAAAAAAGCCCAGTATAATTTAAAAAAAAAAAAAAACAAGGCCTTAGATGAAAACACCTACACATAATAATCTCCATTTAGAACTTGTAATGCAGGTCCAAACGTTCGTTTCAATGTATGATTCAACATTGGTGATTTGATTGCAGTAGCTACGGCATCTAATAATGGTTGGCACATATGCTGGTCTGGTCTGGGAGGGGGAGGAGTCTGAAAAAAGTTAAAATTTTTTGCTTGTGTGAGCGTGATTTGGGGGGGGAGGGTTGGGGGAATTTAGTTTGTACTAAAATAGAATATGCTAATCCAGAGAAATGCAAACAATAGCAAATTTTAAAAATTGATTAATGGCCATAAGTTAGTATAATTTTTTATTTATTTTTATTCAAATTCACTCTGAGTAAGGCAGGAAGCAGTGCCTAAAAGAAACCAACTAACGGCCACATAATAGTAAAGAACTCTAAAAGGAAAACATCTCAAACAGAACTGAACCCCCATGGTAAAGTGCAGTGAGTCGCATGTTCCCTGGGTGACGGTAAAACCATCTCCAACTTCTTTGCTACCTTTTAGTCGCTTCTTATGACATTGTGACAGTGTGATAACTTGGGTACACTAAGCCAGAAATGTTAATATCTTTCCAGCAATTGAAACCCAGTCCGACTATCAGTAGCCGCCGTTACAGGGCCTTGGACAGGGTGATCCACTCTAAGAAGTATAAAAAAAGCTAAGGAAATGACAAAACACTCACTGGCACAGGCTTCACATCTTTCCAATTCTGTAAAACTTTTTCACACTTGAGTAGTGTTGCCATCGGTAACCTCTTTGTTGAATCCATCAAAATATCCCGCAGACTTTTCATCTTGCTCAGATCTTTACTGTTCTTCTCCTGTTGGAATAAAGATAGGAATAATTCACTCAGGGCAGATAATATTGACTGCACTTAATTATCATGGTTCAGTCTGCACTCTAAACAGAAAACATTCTAAAGGGAACAAAACCGCCATGGTGAGTGATATCTGTCCTGGGCGATAGTAAAACCCTCTACCACTTCTTTGCTTCTTTCTAGTAGCCTCTTATGACATGCAGGAAATAGTTAGAACTTAGGACTATTCTAAAGCTCGTACCTACAGGGCTAGATTTTCAGATAATTTCTTGTGACGAGTTTCTCACAAACAACCTGTTTTTGATTCAACGTCATTTTCATAGCATTAATCTTACGTAGAGTGAAGTCTCTGACAAGCTTTAACATTATCTCATACTGCTATTTCAACTTACGTACAGAATGATTAGATGTGCATAACTATAAGGATTGGCAATTCAGAATACAGAATCCAGGTGGATTCCAATCTCAAAATTTCCAAATCCAAAATGTGTTTTTAAATAAGATAACAGGACAGGATTCTCACCGGTAATCCACATATCTGAGTGTAAAAGCGTGGTTTCGTGCGATTACTAAGACACGGCTTACAACAAAAGTATCTCGATCCTCCACGGCATGCGTACAACAATAAATAATCGCACCAATGGCATATTATTGTATGTGCGCCGTGATTTACCGTCGAGCGAGTAAGTAGTTCTCGTTTCGAATTTTTTGTTTGGTGTGTTGGCAAACGATTAAATGCCGTATTATGGTGTTTAGGAATAGGATCCAGTATTCGATTTTACTATTCTGGAATAGTAAAGTATTCTGAAATGTCGATTTCATCCCACGTCGCTAGAAGCATAATCCTAACACTTACACTAAATGAGCAAGGCACTTTGTCAAACTGAATGCATGTAGATAGGAAAGAGATAATAATAAAACCGACATGCCTTGTTTATCATCCTTGACAGAGGGTCAACATATTTCTGCAATTGTTTCAACTTCTCCATGTACAATTGCTCTTCGTTTATAACAGGATTCGATGGACTTGGCACTGCTGCACTGGCTGAAATGTGATCAGATGTAGACGGTTTTACTATCGCACAGGGAAGCAATCGCTCAACTGCACTATATCATAGGAGTTCATCCAGGGGCATCAAATAATCCAAATTCAATTGTTTTAAATCTGGGCTAGCAGATGATTTCCCCAAGCCACTGATAGGCAATGAGCTAAGCGATGCCCTTGTGGTAAACATGTTGGCATCGCAGGTTGAAGATCTTGGGTTTGAGTCCCGGCAAATCCGGCTCGCTTATCCATGCCCACCGCTCAACCCAGGGTGTAATAACTTGGGTAGGCTAAGCTGAACAGGATAAGGCCATATCTTCCCAGCAAATGTAACCCTGTCCGTCCATAAGTGGCTGCAGTTACAGGGCCTTGGACAGGGTGATCCACTCTAAGAAGTGGCTATAAAAAAAAAATAACCATTACTCATGATGAACAGGACTTAGACAATGTTTAACCAAAGATTCCAAGTTGAATCTTTAGATTAAAAATCTACTATTTGTCTGAAAATTGATTAAAACAGACTCACTCACCTGGCGAATGTGCCACGGATACACTCCCAGGCGTCCTCAACGCTGGGGACATTGCACTTATCTGTGGTGAATTGCTTGGGTGGGCTGGAGATAAGCTTGGAATATAGGTGCTGTAAAAACAATTTCCCGAGTCTCATTGTCCAATGTTTTATATTAAAAGTTTTTTTTTTTGTGAAAGTAGCAAGGCCGGAAACAGTGCCTAAAAGGAACTAACTGACGGCCACTCAAATTCACTAGTATAGTTGAGCTATGAGAGCTACTGCAAGATAAACACATGTGCTGTAAAAACAATTTCTCAAGCCTCTTTGTCCAATGTTTTATATCAAAGTTTTTTTTATAAAAGTACTTAAAAAAGCCGGAAACAGTGCCTAAAAGGAACTAACTGATGGCCACTCAAATTAGATAGTATAGTTGAGCTATGAGAGCTACTGCGAGATAAAGTACCAGCAACTGCAATCTAAGCAGAAAACATCCCATACAAAACTAAACTGTCATGGTAAAGTGTAGTGGGTATCTGCTCTGGACGATTGACAAAATCATCTACCACTCCTTTGTTTCTTTTTAGTCACCTCTTACGACACGCAGGATATCCGCTAGTACTAATCCTGAAGCTCGTACCAAAATCTTAGAATTTGCCAAACCGGGAAAATTTTGATTTCATTCGAATGTCCGGAACTTACATTTATATTACACTGCACCACTTTGTCTCTTTACACTATGATAAAGTGCAATGCAATGTGAGTGGTATCTTCCCTGGGGATGCTAAAACCATTTACCACCCGATGCGTCGGGGTAGGGTTAGAATTGCTGGACAGATATGAACCTCTCATGACCTTTTCGGCCTGGCTTACCCAAGGTATTACACCCTGGGTAAAGTGGTGGGCATGGATTACCAAGCCGGACTCGACGAGGCTCGAACACGGGATAGCAGTATTGATGATATTGAAAACTTTTTTTATATAGTTAGATTGTTAACAGACACTCAAAAAGTGTCATTCAAATCTTACAGCCACAGATATATCATGAAATATCACCCATTCGCTACATATTTTTCAAATGGAATCTATTTTCTTCAAGTATTAGAGCAGCTAACATCCTGCCAGTCGGTCGCAAAATAACATAAATTTTTTGTTCGCTTTCCTACTTTTTTAAAAAAAAAAATAATCGGATCTTAGGAATCCACTAGATTTCAAATTTTTTGTTATCAAATTACTTTTTTTTAAAATTCATCAACTAAGCTTGACAACAATTTTTTCAATCTTATCTCTAATCGACTCGAGACCACAAGCATACCTTCCCACACTCCCATGTGGTGTGTTAGCGTAGGTGTTATCCGGCATCTTCAGTTGTGGCTGTAAACATAAATGATGGGTTATTATCAATTTTTTCCAGCGATTCAGAATCAAAAGAAAAAACAAAATTATATATTTTTTAGAAAATATATGCAAATAATTGTATGCATCTTGCAACTGGTATGATACAAACTATATATTTATATATACTCTCACCCTTGTTAGTTTCTGTGTCTGTATAGACGCTGGAAACGTTGGCAAAACTCTGTTTATTTTACAGATATTATTTTGATTCAGAATCAAAATAAAAAAGTTACATATTTTAAGAGAATATACGTAAATATTTGAATGGAATTCAACTTGCAGCTGGTAAGATACAAAACTATCTAATTTTTTTGCCAACATTTCGATCGTCTATATAGGCACACTAGGGCGATGAAAACACAGAGACTAATCAGCAATATATATATATACTCTTTTTTTAGTTTCTTAGTCTGTATAGGCGCTCGAAACATTGGCAAAACAATTATATCTTTTTGTATCATACCTATCCTGGGATTTTATATAATTATGAATAATTCATGCATCAATAACTCAATATATTTTAAAAAAGTTGCTTGGTAATTTTTTCTTTTTTTTGTTTATTTTATTATAATACTTTTTAATTTAAATATTCTACTGGGTGAGATTATTCAATTCGAATATAGAATCAGATGATAATTTGATTTTGACCCCAAATGAACCACGAGTATGGAAAGCTGGAGTCACTGATGAATTATAAGATATTCTGCATTAAAAGTATTTTTAAGGCTTTATTCGGAATAGTAAAATATTTACTATTCTGGAATGCCTTGGGATCTATCGAAAATTCCAGGTGAAGCCTCTATAAGTTCCCCACTATTGTTTTCTACACAGTGCATAGCGGCAATAGCAACGAGAAATCACCGTTTCCATGGATATCATTGAAATCCTAGTAGCATTAACAGAAAACTTCTTGAAAAGGCCCAGAATGATCGCAAAAAAATATTCAATTGTTCCAAATTGAGGTATGCGAACTCGACAAAGGCAAAAAATTTTGGAGCAGAATTATGGTTCCAAAGATTTTCGATTGTCCTGAACAGTGGCAAATCAAGCAACCCCCCTCCAATCAATGGTCCCGAAATTTTACATTTCTTTGGAGACATGGCGAAATTGTTTGTAAAAACTTTCTCCGAGAAAATTCTTTTTTAAAGCTGTATTCAAGGATAGCAAAATATTTACTATCCCGGAATGCACATGACCACAACCTATATTGTTCCCCTATATATGCCAACCTATTTCTTTATTGAAATTTCTATTAAGCAAGGCTGAAGCAGAACCGAAAAAGAACTGCTATCGACCAATCAAATAACAAGTGCCAGGAACTACCGGCGGAAAAAATCTCAAAGAGAACCGAAAGATTATGATAATGTAATCTCCTGGAATAATGATAAACACTAGATCATGGCTGGAAAGAAGCACAAAAAAGTCATGATTAGTCCCCACCTGTTGCGATGGTTGGGGTTGAGTAGGACGCCCCACCACTGGAGGTCGATGAGAGTAAAATTGAGTCCCCGGGGAGGGATGAGGCATTCTATTGTCAGGACTGTATCCTGTCAGACCTCCTGAAGACAATGGACTCTGCATGTTCATACTTCCCGGGGAGTCAGAGGGTGGCCCTCCGCGGGGCATTGGTGTGTTCCCAAATTGACGTTGCATGCCTATGATATAAATATGAGTGGTAAATCTGTTAGAAATTGTTTGATCAAACATGTTTTGTTGAGTACGAGTCAATGATGGATCAGCCAATGAGGCGCGGGGCATCAGTGGCTCATGCTTGACAAAATAATATTCAAGTGCACATGCTTTTGTTAAGCTTGAGTCACTGATGGATTTCTGCATATGAATTCGCAAACACAAATGCACAGAGGAAGGATGAGTAGTTAGTCCATGTCCCCCAGACCAAGAGCATCATCAACGCTGCTATTAAATAGCAGTGTTGATGATGCAATTGGTCTGAGAGACGCTGACTAACTACTTATCTTTATATGTTCAATCTTTTTGACAAGTGAAGTACTGTCAAACTGCTGCCAAAAGTGCCGGTATTACCAGTATGCCAAGTCATTTTCTGCTATCAAAAAACATGCTATTTGTGTCGTTTCAAAGAACCACGTGATGCGCGACCTAGTAAAAAAAATCATGTGGATCAATCAATGACGGATCAAAATCAACCTCTAAACGTAAGCAGGTTGTAGTTTTATGGCATTGCAAAAGTTCAAACGAGGCAAACCAACAGGTGTAAGTGGTCTGAAGACCTGTTTTTTTTTTTGTGTTACTTCACGTGATAATCCATCAACTTGTAACCATTTTACCAAAGCATGCCACGAAATACCGATATCACGGCAAACCGACATTGCGAAAATTAACACGATACGGTATTTTGGAAAACTCACTGCCGGTATTTACTGTCCTACCGATATGCCGCCTGGCTCTAGTGATTGGTGCCTTACATGGTCGATGGTAAAACCATCTGTAAATTAATTACTTTCATTTAGTCGCCTCTTACAACACACAGGAAATAATAATTAATAACCAGGAAATTAACGCAATATATCTTGAAAGGAAGGAAATAGGTAACAGATGATTTTATCATTGCACAGGAAAGAAAGCATTCGCAGCACTTTTATCACAGCTTCTGACCTTGCTTAAAGGTCAAATTTCATAAAAAATAATTTAAGGTCACTTATATATGGTAAAGGGGTAAGTAAGATTTCAAACCTGCTCTGTAGGTACGGGCTTAAGGCTAAAGTTAATGTATTTCCTGCGTATCGTAAGACTCGACTAATAGGAAGCAAAGAATTAGTAGATGTTTTTAACATCAGCCAGGACAGATACCACTCATTGCACTTTACCATGATGGTTCAGTTCCATGTTTTCCGTTTAGAGTGTAGTTAATGGTCCCACATCTTTTAGTACCTTTTTGCTATTGAGTGGTTCGTTGGTTACCTTTGGGAACTGCTTTCGGCCCTGCTTAGAGTGAATTTCCATAACAAAAAAAAACAGCAATAGCTTCTCAAGCCGAAAACATTACATGCTCAACCCTTGCGCAGTGAGAAATATCTTTACTGGGAGATGGCAAATGGCAACCTGACTGAAAATATTAAATGGAACGCTCTACCCTTGAGCAGTGAATGGTGTCTGCCCTGGGAGACAGTGAAACCATTTAGCATTTTCTCTGTTCTTTTTAGTAGTCTATCACAACTCTTAATATAAATAATTCACATAGTATATTTTCTGCTATCGTATGACTTGACTTGAATAAGTGGTATATGATTTTATTTTTGTCCCAAGCAGATACCACTCACTGCACTTTACAATATCGGCTCAGTTCCATTTTGGATGTTTCCGGCTTGACAGTACAATTGCTGGTGCTATACCCTGTAGTAGCTTTTTGCGCTTAAGTGGCCGTTAGTTGGTTCCTTTTGGGCACCCGAACAGAAAACATTACATGCAAAGCTAGACCCTCGAGAAGTGAGCGGTATCTGCCCTGGGAGATGATTAAACCATCTATCACTTCCTTGATTTTTTACTGTAGCCTCTTACAACTTATAATTATTAAGCCTACACAAAAAATCCACATAATTATAAGACTTTTCTGGGTGTCATATAACCTGACTTGAAGGAAAGTAGTGGTAGATGATTCCATTTTCACTTCGAGCAGTCACTACTCACTGCACTTCACAAAAGTGGTTCAGTTCTGTTCGTGATGTCTTCCGCTTAAGAGTGTAGTTGCTGGTGCTATATCTAGTAGCTTTTAGCGTATGAGTGACCAATAAATGTTTTCTTCTGGTTGGTTCTTTGAATAAAAAATCTATACCAACCTTGAATAGGTCCTGACATCGGCTGTGATGGCTGCATTGGTGGTCTCATCATACCCTGGTTTGACATCCCGCTCTGCGCACTGATACCCCCTGAAGACGCCATGCTAGCTTGGACCAAGTTCCCTTGCCCCATCCCAGACGACGCCATGGTGCTCTGTCCCATTACCAAGCCCCCTTGACTCATTCCCGTGGGACCCATACCGCCCATTTGATTCTGTTGTTGCTGCTGGGCTCTTTGTGCTTGGGCTTGTTTTGCTGCTGCAGCAAGTTTGGCTGGGAATACAGGTTTTGTTAATGATACAAGATTGGATAAGATTTCAAGTTTGTCCTACAGGAGAGGAAAGCTGAGGATATCTTTAAGATTCAGCTATGTGGATTCAGGACAAGATTTGGATATATATGCCTAAACACCCCCAATTTGAAGGATTCGAGAATTCATTTCCTCCAAAATTCGTTACGTTTCGACTAAGTTTTTAAGCAAATATTCTACTTGATGTTGAAGTTTCTATATTAATTAATTAATTATTGAATCAGATTAAGAGAGATTCGATCAGACATCTAACTTCAAGAAAATTATACCTAGAAGCGCCAAACCTAATCCCTAGCTTTTTACACACACTCTCACCTAGGTTTTTGGAATTGCATGCAATAGATTTGCACACAGTGAAATTGCACTCAGCGAGATTGCAATCTAGTGGACTTGCACCCAGTGGAAGTCCACTGTATGTTGCACTGCATTCAATTACATAGAGCGCAGTGGACCATGTGTGCATTAATTTTTGTTTGCAAACATTTTAAATACGCTTACCTCGTTTGAAAATATTTTGAATCACTGGAAGATATTTCTCCTGTAAAACGAAGACATCAAAAAAAAATATTAGTATCATAGAATAGGAAAGCATTTTTATCCCTATGGAGAGGAAAGCAAGGCAGGTTAAGCAAAATCTCTTGAGCAGAAATTAGTCAGACATTAGGAATCTCAGGTTGAATATCTCAGAATTAAGTCCCCATGAGTTCGGCTTATTATTGCGCGCCCACGGCTCAACTCAGGGTGTAATAACATAAGTAAGTTAAGCCGAACCGAAAAGATCACATCTTTCCAACAACTCTAACACAATCCATCGATAAGTGACCGCCTGTACAGGGTCTTGGTCCAAGGAGTGATTATGAAAAAAAAAAAACCATCGATCGTCCAATTTGTCGCTCTTCTGATGTGTCAATCTTGATTAAATATAGGACAGGACAGGATATCATTTTTATCCGTTGGAGAGGAAAGCTGAGAATACTGCCCAACCATATCGCAAACCTCTCATGCAGATACCAGTCCCGAATTAGGGTGAAGGTTTTTGGATTATCGTATTTCTCATTTTTTCTGTACATGGACCTGGTTGGTGGAGGAAGGCGTCCAGCAGACCTCTCGTATATAATTATCATTCCTCACGGGATTCGAACCTGCATCATGACAATCAGAGATGCATAGCTCAAAGCGTATTCCCAACGCTTTACCGATTGATTTAATCGGACACCCCTATATATTTGTATACCTTGGAGCTCTTTGCAGCTTCAAACACAGATTTCTCAATTTCTTCAGCTGATTTTAAAAATGGATTCGAGAATCTTGAGAACGTTTCTTCCCTGTAAATGCAGTAAATGGGATTTCACAAACACGAACAAACGTGCCACAATTTTTTTACTTTGTCTTGTTGACGTTCATTCAGGGGTGTCTAAAACGAATCAAATATTCGAACACATTCGAAATAGAGATATTCGATACAGTAGAATTTTTGATTTTAGATATATTTCAGTGGAATATGAAAATATGTCATTTTTATTGCATAAATCCGGACAAAATTAACAAAAAAAATGAGTGTTTGCTCTCGGAATTGAAATAGTTTCACAAATTAAAGGAAATTGTGCAACAATAGTCAAAATTTGCTGGATTTTGCAATTTATATTTTTCTTTTAAAAAGTTAAAATGCTACTTTTCATTCCAAAAACATGGCTGAATGTAGAATGTATTCGATATTTCATATTCGTTAAAATTTGTCAGAATTTATTCGAAGTTGTAAAATATTCGGTTTTGGCCATCCCTGCGTTTAGTCACTTATTTTATCGCAAATTGGCACTTGAGAAGTTTAAGAACGAATACTTTTAATCCAGACTCCCTGGATCATATAGAAAAATGGTCCCACTTAATACCAGATGTCCAATTTACAAGTAGAAAACATTCCAGACATACCACCACTCACAGGAAACATGTTACCGAAAGCCCAAACCGATGAGATTTCTGTAATAATTTTAAAGATATATTTCATGCCATAAGTTATCAAGAATATTTCAGTCTGGAATTTCGTTTTCAAATATCTTTTGTTTAGTGCGAGCCACAGATGGAAAGAGCTGTACAAAATATTCGATTCAATACGCGATTCGCTAATCACGAGTCTCGCGATTCAACAGGTTCAAAAATTAATTTCTTTAAAATAGATTTTTTATGTCTTTGACATTGTTTTAAGAAAATACCTTCGTTGAAGTATTATGATAAAACTTCTGATTTGAATATTCGTTCCAATTAAGAAAAATTATTCGATTCTGAATTAAACATATATTTGAATTTGGCCATCCTACTGATGGATCTTGACAAAATAAAATTTATGATGGGTCTCACTCATTCTTATTTATAGTAGGACATTTTTTTTAAAAAAAATGAAAACCTAATATTTCGAACTATTACTAACTCGAATGGTAAATGGTTTTAGAGCCACCCAGGAACAATACCACTGCACTTTACTATGGCGATTAAGTTCCATTTGAAATGTTTTCAGTTTAGAGTGCAGTTGCTGTTACTACATCTTTTAGGAGGTCTTTGCTATTAAGTGCTCGTTAGTTTGGTTCTTTTTGGCTTGGCACTGCTTCCGGCCTGCTCAGAGTGAATTTCAATAAAAAAAACAAAAAAAAAAAAAAACTCACATTTGTTGCCGAACTTTTTGTCGCAAAGCCTCTGGAATATAATCCTGTTGGGCGGCCATTTTAACAGTTTTTTTTATCTTGCAGGCGATTCTTGATTTGCAGCCCAGTAGGAGTAGTTTTCTATGTTTGAAGTCAATCTAGAGTTTCAGATTTAAAATAATGAATCAAATTAGTATTAAAATAATAAGTATATTGCAAACGTATGATGAAAGGATGTTTCTTTCAAGCCGTTTACTTCTGATAGACCAAAACACTTAAAATTAAAACCATCAAATCTTTTAATTAAGATTCAAACATAGTTCAGCATCATGGGGATAGGATATCAGTTTTATCCTGCGGGAGAGGAAAGCTGAGAATACAGCTCAACTATATGGCGAACTACGCCCTCTCGTGCAGATATCAGTTCCGAATCGGGGTGAAAGTTTTTCTATTATCGTATTTCTCATTTTTCCTGTACATGGACCTGGTTAATCAATCATAATTATGAACCATGGTCAAAGGATCTTGCCTTTCTTCCAGTGTCCGGAATGTTCAGGTCATTTTCCTCAGACGGACAAAAAAGTTTCAAAACCATCAATACTGCTATTTCATAAAAAAAGAGACATTTTCATAATCCAGCGAGGGCGCGATGGTCTAGTGGTTAAACACGTTGGCATTGCAGGTTGAAGATCCCAGCGAGTCCGGCTCGCTTATCCATGCCCACAACTCAACCCAGGGTGTAACAACTCAGGTAGGCTGAGCCGAATAGGAAAAGATCAAACATTTCCAGTAACTGTAACCCTGTCAGAATGTAAGTGGCTGTTGAATTTTTTCAAAAATAAGTGAATAAGTGAATATATGTAAATTATGAGACGATAAAAAGATTTTTGTTTGTTCATTTTAACATCTGATTCGAATTTTCGATTTGATTCTGGAAAATTATTCGATTCGATTCTGAATCCTAAAAAAATTTGATTTTGGTCACCACTAGTGACAGAGTCCTTGGAAAAAAAATTTCTCCCAGAATTCCTCAGTAGGTAGTCGAGTGCGTACCTTTAATTATATCAATAACAATTAATCAATAATTAATTTAATAGCATTTAATTTAAATTTCATTGAACAGAAAAGAGAGGAAAGCTCTTACAAATATATTGATATGAATGCAAACGAGGCAGACAGATATCAGAAGGAAATCAAGATTATGTATCCCTTATTAATAGTAAAGTCAGGACAAAAAGATCAGAAAAGATATTTTAAAGACATTTAAACATACCTTCGGCACACGTGACCAAGCTTATAAAGGCTGGATTCAGTTCACACTTCACAGAAAATTCACTCTTCCTCAAATTCTAATTGTTTATTTAAAGATTTATACTTTAACGGCTAAAAGAAAGAAGAATATTTCACCATTATTTCGCCATAACAATATTGATAATAAAACATTCGGCATATAAAACTCACCAAAATGCACTCAAAAAATCTGGACAGAAAATAAATTTGATCCATAAAATTCGGGCCTGGTAAATGGGGCTGGGTAAAACCAAATCATTTAGAATTCGAATTTAATTCGAATAATTTTTTCGATCGAATCATAAATTCCATAAAAACAAATATCCCATTTTTACTATTACAACTTGTCTCCATTTTGAAAATCAAGAAATTTATAATTTATCATGTGTTTTGAATTCACACTACATTGTCTAAGAGCAAAAATTTTCATATTTTAACAACAAAATATAATCGATTTTGGTCAAACTTGACCAAAATCGATTGCATTTTGTTGTTAAAAATGAAAATTCTAGTTTTAGCAAGTTTTTGTTCCTATGAACAATTCACGATTGATTCGAATAAATTATTCTTCAAATTAATGCGAATCACTGAATCAAATTGCCCTACTGTTAAAGAAACGGCTAAGACACATATGTGCTCAGGTTGTATTTGAGTTTATTTTGCTCCAGACTAGCGTCAGCCACTCAGCTAATAAAATTTGCTAACATTTCAGATGAACAAAATCGCTGATAATTTATGATGTTTGTCCATTATGCACATAGCCACGATAGAATATATTTCAAAGACTTTTATAGTCAGCGATCCACAAATATAATTAGACAAATTTTTCCTCAATACAATACACCATAATATACATTATTATGAAATTTTTTCATATGAAAAGATTCAACTTCTGCGGACTGAATTTGAAAAAGTGCATGCAAAAGAATAAAATAATATCTGCTTCATGATAAAAATGAATGAAAGTAAGCAGGACTAATTAACAAATAAAAATATTAACGAGCTTTGAGAAAATAAATATGCTGCTAAGTGTGTGGGTAGTGCCGAGCTAATTTTTTAATTCATTATTTATAGCCACTTCTTAGAGTGGATCACCCTCTCCAAGGCCCTGTAACAGCGGCCACTTATAGACGGACAGGGTTACAATAACTGGAAAGATATCATCTTTTCCTGTTCGGCTTAGCCTACCCAAGTTGTTACACCTTGGATTGAGTGGTGGGCATGGATAAGCCAGTCGGACTCGTCGGGGCTCCATACAAATAATAAATATCTAACTTCATCAATAAAACCCAAAAATTTATAGTTATGAATTACTAATATTAGCATAAAGATGTATCTTCAATTCATGCCTCAAAGTAAATTTTTCATATTTCAACGACAAAATCGATCGCATTTTGTCATTAAAAATTTCGCCTCATTTAGTAGTAAGTTCATGTTCTCTGTGAACGACTCACGATTGGTTCGTATAACTTGTGCTTCGGCTGAAACCGAATTAAATTGTCCAATACATGGGTGACTGTACTAGATCAAACATATTCAATCGCCCAGGGCAGATACTACACTCTTCTACAACGATTCAGTTCTGTATGGAATGTTTTTTTATAGCACCCTGGGCTCAGTGGTGGGCTTAGATCCACGATCTGTACATACTAGTCAACCAGGATAACGACGTGCAGGGCAGATACAGCGACTGCACTTTAATACTACATTTCGGTTTTGTTTAGAATGTTTACTGACATACTAGTCAACCAGGATAACGACGTCCAGGGCAGATACAGTCGACTGCACTTTAATACTACATTTCGGTTTTGTTTAGAATGTTTACTGCTTAGGCAACAGTTGCAAGTGCTATATTTTGCAGTACGCTGGACTTAATATATTCAATACTTAAAGTTACAATTAAATAAGATAATAAAAGGCACATATTGTGATAGTAATAACATTAAACAACTATATATATTATATATCAAGACTCTACACTGATATAATGAAAAAATTAAAAAATTTTCACATCAACATATATTAGAGTGGGTTTGTCCAAAGTATTTAATCTTATTGGTGATTCGCACATCCAAAATTGCTCAATTCCATTTTTCCAGCAACTTGAAACAAGAGAAAATTTCCAGAGAATTTATATAATTTAAACTCATTTTCCTTTTTTCTAGAAACACACTTTTTGTTTGTTAGACCTTGTTTATAAGACTATAATTCGAATATTCGATCAAAATCACAAATATTTCTTTTCGAATAGGCAATAAAAAAAGATTCTATTTTGGCCACCTCTAATGTTGAGCTCGGGGTGACAAGGTCATGGTTTTGTTTGGGTGACAAAAGACCATTTTAAATTTCTTTAAATCAATAAAAAGCTCCAAAACCATCAACACTGCTATTTCATAGCAGTATTGATGATTTCGAACTTGTTTATACACAGTTTAGTCTAAGATTTTACAGACAAAAAAAGTATTTCATTAATTTTCTAGCAGGAGATATATCATCATTTGTAAATTTTTCTTCTGATTGAAGATAATTTCTTTGATGTCTGAGTAGCATTATGCCAGTCTGGTCGAGCTCATCTGAAACCTATTTCGCCCTTGAGATAAACCACTGTGGAAATAATGTAGGGACAAATGTTTAAATTGATAAATATTACAGAGCCGTTTTTTAAATCAGCCGATGTGATGCAAAAAGGGCGTTCCAAATTATTTGATTCGATTCGTAAATCATAATTATTCAATTCGAATTTCCCAGCGATTCGAAATCAACATATTTGAAAAAGTATAAATTTTCAAAAAGCAGATGTATGTTATGGTGCTTCAACAAGTTTTTGAGAAAAATCTTTGTTTATTTATTATAACACAGCGTAAAAGGGTTTTTATCATTTAATTCGATTCTGAATTCAACAGAAATACAATTTTGGTCACCCCTGAATACAAGCTGAGGAAAAATATTTCAATTTTTTATCCTACAGAAAAGAGTTGCGATCAAATCAGTTAGCAATTGCAGAACAGAAAAGAACGACATTTATGGAGCAGGACATGAGGTAACTAAGAAGCAATTAAGTTGTGTATAAATTAAAATAACAAAATAAGCAGTAAAACACACTATGAATATAATATAGAAGAAAAAAAGTATTCTTAGCAAAAACACCCCGAATATCTGTTGGTTGATCAGGGCCGGGCAAAATCGAATCATTAAAAATTCTAATCTGATTTGGATAATTTCTTCGAATCGGATTGAATCACTAATTCCATGTAAATAACAATTGTCACAATTTTAGTATTACGACTTGTCTCCATTGTGAATATCAAGGAATTTATAGTGAATATTTTTTATTCACATTCCATGTCTAGGAGCCACAATTTTTATATCTTAACAACAAAATTTAATCGATTTTGGTTTTTGACCAAAATCGATTGTATTTTATCGTCAAAATTGAAAATTCTAGTTTATTCAGCACATTTTGTTCCTGTAAACGATTCACAATTAATTTGAATAAACCGTTCTTCAAATCAACGAACCAAATTGCCCAGCCCTAGTCCTGATGCCACTTTCAAAATTAAAACCTCAATTGATACATATTCCGGTTCGAATACCAATATCTGTGATTCCGCAAGAATTAAGTTGAAATTTCACCTTTTTCACCAGTTTATTGGGGTTATCAGCCATATATTAAAAAACGTCAAATCATTTTTTTTATTTTTCCTATCATCTATATTAGAATGAGATCAGAGAGATTTTTATTTTTTTATAGCCACTTTTTAGAGTGGACCACCCTGTCCCAAGCCCTGTAAAAGCGGCCACTTATAGACGGACAGGGTTACAATTACTGGAAAGATATGATCTTTTCCTGTCCAGCTTAGCCTACCCAAGTTATTACACTCTGGGTTGATTTTAAATGAAATAATACCGAACTCAATAGCTTCGAATAAATGTACGCTATCTGGGAGAGGCAATCCTGGCGTTAGTACGAAGGACAAACTGTTTTCAAACAAAGAATGTGACAGCAGAATGAGCAGCATAATGAAAATAAGGTCATTAAACAAGGCATCTTGAAGGGGGGGGGGGGGGGGGGGGTCGTGATAAACAATATGAAATAGCAGTGTTGATCGTTTTAGGAAATGGCAAATGGGCAGTACATCAAGATGTATCTTTGAATAGAAGATTAAAATAATTTATTTCGAGTGTCTAGTGGCCACCAAACTGTAGAAAAAGGTTCAAAATCATCAATACTGCTATGAAATAGTGTTGATGGTTTCGAAGCTTTTTGGACATCCGAAGAAAACGGCATGAAAAAAAAAAGATTCTGCCCCCCTCGAGCTATTTTACAATTAATAAAATCGATGCGTTTAATTAGTGTGTCGTTCTAAAATAAACGTAATGTTTTTTTTCATCAGAAACTTTGCTGAATTTAGAATGTTTCCGAAGTATTTCGAATTTGGCCATCAGGAATGATCATGAATCTATATGTTGCCATTTTAAAATTTCCTCTTCAATGCATTGTAGTAGCAATGGTAACGAAAAATTAAAATTTGTCTAAATTTTCGATTAGTTTGTCATGAGATTGAATAAGATCACGTGAACAACACTGAACCAGCACAAAAACTCAAAAAAATCTTGTAATTTTCGCAACTTGAAAAATCAGGAAGCAGAGGAGTTGTTGCATCATTATAGAATGAAGGTGTGCACTAGGCAGTGCCGATGTTCAAAATGTTCATATATTTTTGCTCTGATGTACAAAAAAGCTTCAAAGCCTATTTCATAGCAGTATTGATGATTTTGAACCTTTTTCTACAGTTTGGTTGCTACTAGACACTCAAAAAGAACACTTTAATCTTCCATCAAGAGATACTTCTTAATATCCTGCCTATTCGCTAAATTTTCTTCTAATGAAACCCATTTTCTTTGGTTGTCTGAGTAGCAGATTCGCTGTAAATCTGGATTCAGCCTGGATTGAAGGTAAACTATCAGTGACTAATAATTTTCAGATTTTGTTCGCTAAAACAATCCTGTCCAGGTGAAGCAATAAAAAAAAAACAGAAAGTTGGTTCTAAAACCCTACATGATGTACTATTTTACTAATGCTAAAATGAAAGATAAGAAGACAAAAAATAGTCTCATCATTAAGAAAAACAATTGCACACTCCCTTGCAATCTTAAAGTTGATCAGTATTGAGTGGAAGCAATAAAACGTAATTCAAATTAACATTACATTGAAAAAAAAAAAATTGCCAGGAACCTAAAATATCGTCGAAATCTGCGAAAAAAAATGGGTCAGGTCATTGTTGGAGTCGGGCAGTAATTTAGAAGCAATCAATAATAGAAATTAAAACTATAACTGTGCGATAAATATCTTAAAACTTCAGTGAGGCCTTCTTGTGATTTTAGAAGATTCTGTCCATATTTAGAAAAATTTTCAGTGCAGTTATGAATCATGTCAAATTTTACAACGTAAAATTTGGCATTTTTCATGACTTCACTGCAAAAATAAATCATAATATGATATTGTTTATATTATGTTTATGATATAAACAATAGCCGAAAACAGAAAAATCTTCTTTATTTCTCTTTCAACATCTTAACTATTTAAATAAAGACATATTTTTACTCTTACAAAAGTCAAATCGGAAAAAATACTGAATTAATCAAACGAACACATTAAATTGAAGTTGCAGAAGTTTCCCACTGATGTCCTACATAGCCACATAAATGAAGAAAAAAAACCAGAAATATAAAACAAAATAAAATAGAGATGGCTTGCTTGAATAATTACCCTCGTTATTAGATTATACCTATACATGGTACCAATTTCTTTGGGCTAGTGCAAATGATTAGGATCGTAATGAAGCATTCCTAAATGGCAATATGTTTTGTCTATGTATTATTACTCAAATTGCACTGGTGAACATTTATAAAGATGACCCTAATAGCCGGTATATAATGGAGGATTAAAGCATACAACCTGTCTTGTCAGTCAATCTCTAGACTGTCCATGATAAGTCGAGTTGTTAGAGCTGGGCGACATGGGATAACCGGGTGCCCGGTTAGCTCAATCGGTAAAGCATTAGGAATACGCTTCGAGCTACGCATCTCTGATCGTCATGATGCAGGTTCGAACCCTGTGGGGGATGATGATTATATGTGAGAGATCGTCGGACGACTCGGTGCACGGTGGTCCACTTAAGCACTACTAAGTCTTCCTCCACCAACCAGGTCTACAAGAAACATGCGAAATATGGTAAAACGAAAACCTTCACCTCGATTCGGACCTGGTATCTGCACGAGAGGTCGTGGTTCGCCATATGATTAAGCTGTATTCTCAGATTTCCTCACCAGCAGGATAAAATTGATATCCTATTCTATTTTTAATGTGTACCGCAATCCAAATACCAGTGTATTACCGGTATATCACGCTGTTATTTGTTCAAAAACGATTTTAGTTGTTGTATGACACAAAGCGCTAGTTAAACGAGGAAAAAAGCACTTGCGCGTCTTAGTAAATCACTGCATGCACCATCAACTAAGGTTTTAAGTGATCAGTCGGTTCCAAACGAGACATTGTGCTTCACTCCTTACTGCCTTATTTCGTGGCAAACACACCCGTGCAGTTGTTGTTTCGACACAAAGCGCAGCGACACGCAGAAATTTTGACATCCAAACAAAACGGAACGGATAAAAATTTCCAACACAAACGAGGCACTCTCTTGAAAAATTCAGACACAGATTTTAGAAAAAAAATTAAAACAAATAATGATGATATAACAATCATGAGAAAAATTTCAAAAACGATATCTTCAATTTTTCTTTCATAGTGCAATTTTAGGCAACTGTTGAGAAGGGAGAGATGAGCAAATAGTAAAGCCTAATAAATAGAGGTTTAAGCTATGACCCAGGGTAGATACTGCTCATCACAACCAGTGTTTTCTCCCTATTTGAAACTCACTCCGAGCAAGGCCAGTGGCAGTGCCTAGAAGGAAACGCGTAACGGCCACTCAATAGCAAAGAACTACTACAAGATGCAGCACCAGCAATGGGTACTCTAGGCGGAAAACATCCCAAACATAACTGAACCACCATGATAAAGTGCAGTGAGTGAGTGGTATCTGCCCTGGGCAATAATGAAACCATGTACCACTTCTTTCATAGTATAGTGCAGTCGCCACTTTGTTTAGCATCATACATGTAGCGTTCCATTATAACATGGGTTGTAAGTTGGTTCCTCTCAAGAGATTTCTCTAATCTTCTAATCTAAGGCTAATTGGATTTTGAAAACTATGTGCAAACAAGAATTAATCCAAGTCCAAAATTTTTAAGTTCAGTTCTACATCTAAATAACTATAAATAAGTGCACAAACTTTTGTGATAATTATTCTCAAGTCGAGGGTTCAGTGACATTATGTGCAGCATCATCTGTGTGGCCTGATGGAATGACCCCCATTCGTTTCAGAGAGTCAAAAGTTCCGATAATGGTCCCGGTAATGCCGAGCAGGATAAGAAAATAGTCCAACAATATTTGCGATTTCGTTAAATCACCTCGGAAAAGTTTCAAGTGAAACATTGCAGGCATAATAAATGCAATTAAGCTACAACATGTAGCGCCCACTAGTGACATTAGGTCTGCAAACGAAGGGATTAGTAACACGATAATAACAGTTAATAGCACCATTCCTGACCGTAGTATTTTTCCTTTTTTCGGCGAGTTTTCAAGTCCGATTCGTTTCTCCAGAATTTGAATGACAGGAAACATCATGACAGGGTACGTGAAAAACAATGAAAAACACAAACAACCCTTAACTAAGAACGGAAATATCCCCGTTGGCAAATTGAGGGTGATAATGGGATTTGTTTCCGGTCCGAAGGACATGTACCCGCAAACTCCAAAGATTATGTAGAGCGTTGTAATAAGCAGCATAGTCCATTTAAAAATTGTTCGAAACTGGTTCCGAACTTCCTTTGCCATTGAGCTCTCTAGTGACAACACCATCCCGGCACCTTCGTAACAGTAGATTGCTATACCCGCAAAAAATGGAAGCCCAGCGATATCCATTTCTTTGGGATGCATTCGTACCTTACCAGCATGCTCAAAATCAAACCAGAATACTATGGTATACGCAAATACATTCGCGAAATCTGCGAACAAACTAAAAATAGCGAGTTTATGTAAATGTTTCAGAAAACATAGCAGGCATAACGGTACAATTAGAGTTGCAAGAATAATTTTTTGAGCGCTGGAACCAGGTTCGTGCTCTCCATCTATTTCCGGCGAATATGCTGTGAAGTATTGCGCAATATTCTCCGTGATAAATATCAAATACGCGCAACAGAATCCCACTTGTGACACTACAATAGATCCATCGACTACGTTAGCACCAAGTCTTCCGTAAGCTTCATAACCGACGTCGCCATAACAAATTTCTTTGTGCGAGTTATTGTTTTTTCTTGATTTTTCAACTTTCTTCGTAGAACCGTTCGGTAACAAAGCCGTTTCACTTTCCATTGTGAAAGCATCATCAATCATTTCCTTTGAAGAACCTTAAAATTTAAAATATGTTTCTATTTATTGAGTATACTCAGACGGGGTTATAGAAAACTTCACTCAAGTTGGGGTAAAAAAACTCCCCTCCACTCCCATTGAAATCCACAAAGTTGAATTGTTTCCTCTGCGTGCCTAAAAGGGGCGATAACTAAACTTCATTTTGACAAATATCATTCAATAGAATTCTTACAGAAATCCATTCAATACAATACTTGCAAGAAAAAATCATCTTGAATTTTTTGTCTATCAGAAAAAAAATTGGCCGACTGAAAACTGTTGTGAAATAATATTTTTTTAAGCTAAATTTTTTTTTCTCAATACTAATTTATCCATTGGGCCTCTCATAAAGAGGTACGGTAATTGTAATTTGGGCGTGAGAGGTTTGACAAGCTATAAAATAAAAGTGGCAGAACATATTTTTTTGGATAATATTAGATTTTGAATTGCAGCATTTGACCGTTTTCAACCCCAATGATCAAATGATTGGCCCTAAACTTTCTACCCAATTGCAAAGCTTTTCACATCATTAATGTAGTCTCAAAATGTTTCGTTTGGGAAAATATGTCTTTGTTTAAAGGCCCTCGATTGGATATTGACTTGGAGGTTCCACAATATGGAACAGTTTTTATGATACTTTTGTCCAAGAATGGTGGCAAGCTTTGGAATTTCCCTGCCTCTCGCTCTTTCTGACGTGTAGATTTTCTGATCTGCATGGCTTTAAACTCTTGAGAACCTGTTCCTTCCTGCATTTCATGTTGCTCTTTGCACTTTAGTGGCATTAGGGAACTTTTCAAATTCGTCTTTGGCCAAGCTCTCGAATTTTAAAAAAAAAATGACACACTAATGTCCAATGGGTTTTATTTGTAATACCAAAAATCAAATTTCTGAAACTCATTCTTCTTTTACCCTGAGTGACTATATATGTAAATAAAATTCATTCAAAAACAAGACAACAAAAAATCCGGGCCGAAAATTTAACCTCAACTATTAAAAAATCTTTGAAGAACACAAAACTGATAAAGGTCCTAGTTTTTTTACTTATTACAACTTATATGATCGTGAAAAACACTCGATATGTACATCACATCATACGGTATTAATAGGAGATTCATAATCATTGTTTCCATAAATAATCTATAAATAAATTCCTTGCCATAAATAATCAAGTCTATTTCAATATATATATTATAAATAACGAGAGGCTGTGAAAGACAAAACGTCATCAAGCCTGCAACACCAAGGTTTTATCTACATTAATGGGGTCTAGTGAAGTTTAGCACCATATTCTCGAATGTCATCAAAATAAAAACTGGCAGAATATTCTCATCCTAAATAGGCGGCGCCAGTGCTGCAAGCATCTGGGATTTCCTCCCGGGTTAGGATGAGTTGCTTGCAACATGGGAAATTTTGATGATAATCGGATGTATGGTACCCAACTTCATGAGACCCCACATGGTGTTTGCCTGCTAAATTTTACCCTCACTCAGACTTTTATGGGATCAAGGTTGACGATGTAACTAGGATGCGTCAATGCTGCAAGCATTTGGGATTGTCTCCCGGGTTAGGATGAGTCGCTTGCAACATAGGAAATTTTTATGATAAATGGATATATGGTACTAAACTTCATGAGACCCCATGTATGTATATATACAGCTGAACAGAACATTATCGCCATGGAGTTTGCCTGCCAAATTTGACCCTCACGCCAACTTTTATGTGATCAAGGTTCACTAGTAATAGATTTCGACAATCTAAAAATATTCATAAAACAGATCGACAAAAAGATCACTTCACACCTGCAGAAATCCGGTCCTTTGAATCAATGATCAGCAACATGGCTCGGACACTCAACAGTCCGACAGTACTCATTATAATAATTCCCTCCAATATTCCAGCTTCTTTGAAAGCATACGGTAATCCGAGAACACCAGCACCAATGAATGATATAAAAATATTACCAAAAACTTTCAGGGTACTTTTCGTACCATGGCCACCAGGGGACCCATGCATTTTGATTTTTTGTTTTTGTTTCTATGTTTTTGTATGCTCGTAAACACTGGAATGTAGAAAAACAAAGGTGACTCATTCGATAGCGAATTTATTTTTTTTTTACAAAATTTTGATCATGTGAGGAAAAATTACTGTAATTTCAGTTATTATTGATATATTCTTATTAATTATTATTAATATTCTTATTAATTATTATTAATAAGAATTTAATATAGAATTTTTTGGTCTCATGAAGTTTAGTACCATATATCCGAATATCATAAAAATTTCCCATGTTCAAAGCAACTCATCCCAACCTGGGAGACAATGCCAGATGCTTGCAGTATTGGCGCCCCCTAGTTAGGATGGGAATATTCTGCCAGTTTTTATTTTGATGACATTCGGGAATATGGTGCTGAACTTACTAGACCTGAACTTTTTTTTGTTGGAAACGACAAAATAGGCAGCTATAAGAGTCGGCGCTTTCCTGGTATCGTAACTGTACCTTGGTGGTATTGTGGCTTAACCTGATACCTATATGGTGAACCATGACCTCTCGTGGAGGAATCAGTTCCGAATCATGGGTGGAGGTTTTGTAGGTATTCAATATTTACATATTTGTCATTTTTGCTGTACCTTACATGAACCTGGTTCAGAATAAGCGATCTGCAGTACGACCATTCGCGATGAGACTAACCCTACATCAGCGCGATCAGAGATAGGTACCGGTAGCCAGATCAGTAGATGCATATTCTCAAAGCTTGTCCAGTTGAGCTAACAGCACAACAGCAATGATGATTTATACGACAGGTTTGCAGGACGCTTAGCAGGTGCACAGGGTTCAGTTAAGCACTGTTACGGCTTCCCCCAACAACCAGGTACCGACCGGTACATGCACAGGGGAAATACAAATGAGAGATGAAACTGTAAACTGCGAAGGCCTAACTCTGAACTTCGCCACTTTTACTCCTCCCTTGGCCGTCGCAGGCCTAGTACCATTTCTATACAACCAGCACAACTCGTGTTAAAATATTGCAATAAATACAAAAAAAAGAGACAATTGTCCCCTGATCTAAAGCTAAAATACTTCATTTTTCGCAAAAAGGCAGGTTAGAAACCCCCAAAGCAGAAAGTACAACGTCGCCAGTGATTACGTTTTTGCCCGGAGGCGATGAAGCGGAACAAGTGAATGCATACTGCCATCTCGCGGATGGAAATAAACAGCACTTTACTGACATCAAGTGGTATAAGATTTGGTAGTCTCTACTGACACCTAGTGTGCACTTATTTTATTACTCTCGTCCGCCATCTCCCGGTTTACAATTTTTGAAAACAAATTTACTAGCGCGAAGTTTTGATTCTTTCCTCCGTGCTTTTTGTTGCGAATTCGCAAATTTAGATATTTTAAGTCGTAATATCGCAGGGTTTTTAGGTTTGACATGTTTCCAATATTTGTCACGTTTCTGGCATTTTTTCATCGGTTCTGACATAAAATACGGAAAGTGCTGACATGCTGCATGTAGATGATAGTTATAAATTTTTTTTAATTACGCAGTACAGATTAATAACACAAAACTGAATTCGCAGTTTTGAGTCGTTTAGATATACGAGGTCTGGCACGAGACAGATCACGCGCATTAACAGTTAGTCCAGGCTGAGTCGAAATTTTCTCAATCACAGCTTTCCTTCTGTTTCTCCTTCATTGTCATTCTTGACAAGACATATATTTTCATGGGATGCGGAATAATCCTGTGTTGTTAAATTGCAGCCCGACTGATATATCGGCCTAATTTTGCTGTTTACCGAAATATCAGCAGATCACAAAAGCGGCAGATAATATCCGACAACTGAAATAGACATACCTGCGCGTGCAATTCCTTTCAAAATGACACATTTTTTTTTGTTCAAACGACAAAATTGCACAATATTTTACGTTTCCATCTCTGATCTGGAGGAATCAACAGTATAAGTTATTTGCGTGCGATGGAGTTTCGTTGGACTCTGCCTCCGCAATAATTGTATAGCATTTCTTATGCAATAGACATGTTTTCGATTTATTTCTTTTTGGAGGAGATATTTTAATGAGGTCCACGCAAACAAAATATCTGTCATTGGTGGTCAAAAATGTCAGAATATCGGCACCGATTGCAAAAAAGCAATATCACTGGGCTCCAGATTAGACGTTTTGTATGTCTCTCAAGATTGACTTGCACTTTCACAATAAAAAATATAGCTTGTCAGATAGTTGCGGAAAGAGGTTTCAAAATGAAGCAAAAATTTTAATTTCAAAATTTGCACTCCTCCAAGATATTTTCGTATTTCTGGTATAAATTTGAAAATCCTAGAGGGACTATCCTCCTTCTCAATAGTCGAGCAACTTCAATGTGACGCTGCTAACCGCACACATAAAAATAAAATCTGTATTTAGAATTTAGTTGCTTAGAAACATACCACGAAATGGAAAATATTCATTTTTGACAGCAGAACGAGTTAGTAGTTAAAATTTATCGGGAGAAATTATACTTACTTGAGAGAAGGAAATGGCCAAATCATCGTTTGGTAACTGGCAGTTGTCATCAAGCGAAAGTGAAGATGAAGAACTAACTCAAGGTGTTCTGTTGAAAGTCAAATCGAACAGTAAAAGTCTCGATAAAAGGTTTGTTACATTGCTCAATGATTACTCCTCACAAGCCCAGTAAAAAGAGCAATTTTGTCTCGTTTTAGAATTGCCTCCAAATATTTCTAGCATATCGTAGGAGGCGACTGAAAGTCATTAAAGAAATGGTGGCTGGTTTTACTGTCGTCCATGGGAGATACCATTCACTGCACTTTATTGTGTAGCGGTTCAGGTTTTGTTTGTTTTCTTAATAATGTAATATGTTTGTGTACACGAATAGTTTTTTGTGCAGGAGTTTACCTTTCCGGATAGTCATAGATATTCTGAATTCTGTTAAAAAGTAAATTCGTTTTTCGATTATTCCTGGATCGATTCATTTTGTAGTTAAATCAAGATATATAAGCTGGATTGGATGTAAAAATTTATCATGATTTCACTGCAAGACACTGTAGAATATCAGTAACTTCGGAACACTAGATGCATCTAGCTACACCTACTATAGACATACAATATCCTTTTTCTCTTATACCAATACAATTAAAATCCATGAAAAATATAATTCTGCAAGTAAAAAACAGTACTAGGTATGCGAAACAGGTCAATGCCGAGCGACGGTACGACGGTTTAATTACTCTTGGATTGATTAATTTTGCAGTTGAATCATGATGAAATTTAGAACGTAAACTTCAGCGTACCGTATTTACTTGATTGTAAGCCGCATGTGATAATGTTAAAAATTTAATGTAAGCCGCACTTGAATGTAAGCCGCATATACCGGTACTGTGCAGTGCTTATATCAGTTGATGAATGATAAAGCTGACCGATAAAGTTTAGACAGAGTATCTGCATCGCAAAGAAAATATGTAATCTGCCTTTGAAATAAAGCCGCCCGAATTTAAGTCGCAAACATGATGGAGAAAACTTTATAAGTTGCGGCTTTTAATCAAGTGAATACGGTACGCTGAAGTTTACGTTTTAAATTTGATCATGATTTCACTGCACGATGTGATAGAATATAAGCAATTTGAGAATACTGGATACCTGACTATGCTATAGAAAGACAAAATGTCTGTACAAGCAAGTCTCATAAAAATGATTTTGCTAGAAAAAAATAGTGCCGGGTATACGGAGTGAGTTGATCCAGAACGACAAGGTCATGGTGGCTTCGACTCCTTGTAGTTAAATAAGGGCATAATCTTGTTTTTCTTTGGGTGTCCGAAATATTTGTGTCATTTTCTTCGGTTGAGCGAGCTTCAAAACTATCAACACTGCTATTCCATAGCAGTATTGATAATTTTGGACCTCTCTCTACCGCATTATTGCTACCAGACACTCAGGAGAAGATGTAATTTAATCTTCTAGCGAGAGATATATCTATTATGAATTATGTCCTATTAACTAAATTTCTTCTGATGGAACTAATTTTCCTCGGGAGTCTGATAAGTCATACCAAGATATTCGATTCGAATCATAAATTTTTTGATTTGATTTTCGCAACAATTCGAAATAATAATCCTGAAATTTTCAAAAAATATCGGCACCGATTGCAAAAAAGCAATATCACTGGGCTCCAGATTAGACGTTTTGTATGTCTCTCAAGATTGACTTGCACTTTCACAATAAAAAATATAGCTTGTCAGATAGTTGCGGAAAGAGGTTTCAAAATGAAGCAAAAATTTTAATTTCAAAATTTGCACTCCTCCAAGATATTTTCGTATTTCTGGTATAAATTTGAAAATCCTAGAGGGACTATCCTCCTTCTCAATAGTCCAGCAACTGCATTGTGACGCTGCTAACCGCACACACAAAAATAAAATCTTTATTTAAAATTTAGTTGCTTAGAAACATACCACGAAATGAAAAGTATTCATTTTTAACAGCAGAACGAGTTAGTAGTTAAAATTATAGGGAAAAATTATACTTGCTTGAGAGAAAGAAATGGCCAAATCATCGTTTGGTAACTGGCAGTTGTCATCAAGCGAAAGTGAAGATGAAGAACCAACTCAAGGTGTTCTTTTGAAAGTCAAATCAAACGGGAAAAGTCTCGATAAAAGGTTTGTTACATTGCTCAATGATTACTCCTCACAAGCCCAGTAAAAAGAGCAATTTTGTCTCGTTTTAGAATTGCCTCCAAATATTTCTAGCATATCATAGGAGGCGACTGAAAGTCATTAAAGAAATGGTGGCTGGTTTTACTGTCGTCCATGGGAGATACCATTCACTGCACTTTATTGTGTAGCGGTTCAGGTTTTGTTTGTTTTCTTAATAATGTAATATGTTTGTGTACACGAATAGTTTTTTGTGCAGGAGTTTACCTTTCCGGATAGTCATAGATATTCTGAATTCTGTTAAAAAGTAAATTCGTTTTTCGATTATTCCTGGATCGATTCATTTTGTAGTTAAATCAAGATATATAAGCTGGATTGGATGTAAAAATTTATCATGATTTCACTGCAAGACACTGTAGAATATCAGTAACTTCGGAACACTAGATGCATCTAGCTACACCTACTATAGACATACAATATCCTTTTTCTCTTATACCAATACAATTAAAATCCATGAAAAATATAATTCTGCAAGTAAAAAACAGTACTAGGTATGCGAAACAGGTCAATGCCGAGCGACGGTACGACGGTTTAATTACTCTTGGATTGATTAATTTTGCAGTTGAATCATGATGAAATTTAGAACGTAAACTTCAGCGTACCAAATTTACTTGATTGTAAGCCGCATGTGATAATGTTACAAATTTAATGTAAGCCGCACTTGAATGTAAGCCGCATATACCGGTACTGTGCAGTGCTTATATCAGTTGATGAATGATAAAGCTGACCGATAAAGTTTAGACAGAGTATCTGCATCGCAAAGAAAATATGTAATCTGCCTTTGAAATAAAGCCGCCCGAATTTAAGTCGCAAACATGATGGAGAAAACTTTATAAGTTGCGGCTTTTAATCGAGTGAATACGGTACGCTGAAGTTTACGTTTTAAATTTGATCATGATTTCACTGCACGATGTGATAGAATATAAGCAATTTGAGAATACTGGATACCTGACTATGCTATAGAAAGACAAAATGTCTGTACAAGCAAGTCTCATAAAAATGATTTTGCTAGAAAAAAATAGTGCCGGGTATACGGAGTGAGTTGATCCAGAACGACAAGGTCATGGTGGCTTCGACTCCTTGTAGTTAAATAAGGGCATAATCTTGTTTTTCTTTGGGTGTCCGAAATATTTGTGTCATTTTCTTCGGTTGAGCGAGCTTCAAAACTATCAACACTGCTATTCCATAGCAGTATTGATAATTTTGGACCTCTCTCTACCGCATTATTGCTACCAGACACTCAGGAGAAGATGTAATTTAATCTTCTAGCGAGATTTATATATCTATTATGAATTATGTCCTATTAACTAAATTTCTTCTGATGGAACTAATTTTCCTCGGGAGTCTGATAAGTCATACCAAGATATTCGATTCGAATCATAAATTTTTTGATTTGATTTTCGCAACAATTCGAAATAATAATCCTGAAATTTTCAAAAAATTAGGTACAAATTTCCATGTAAATTACAAGCTGTTAAAATGATGTTTTTGTTTGTTTGTTATATGACGTTCGATTCAGGAAAGTTATTCCATTTGAATCTGAAATCTGAAGATAATCGATTTTGGATCCCCCTAGTGTCTGAGTAACCGACAGTTTGCGAGTCTGGTCATCCCAAATCTTAACAAAAAATCTCTCGTTTCATAATTATTTATTTTAGAGAATCAGGCGATTCAGATACGAGCGCTGAAGAATATGTTCCATTGTCAATGAGATTGAAAATGAAGGGCTCGAATTCAACTGAAGATGATGAACTACCTATTTTCGATGTGCCAAAAAATACTTTAGCAGTGCCAACATCCAACAAAGAAAAGTTAATTTCTACCCTGAAGACAAACGTTATGCATGATTGCACAAATAAAATTTCTCCTGGAAAACGGAAATTTAACGATGAAGTTTTGGACCTAACAGAGGATGATGATGTTATTTCAAAACCTATTTCGGGGTCAATTAAAAGGAAGCCGCCGCAGTCCCCAAGAAAAAACGTGGACACAGAAAAAGTCAGGTTGGCTAAAAAAGCTGAAGCTGAAAGAAGGAAGGCACTGAACTCTCATGTTAAAGCGCTGAAACCAGAAGAATGCTTGAAATACATGGAAGTTTTGATTTCTCAATTGATCGTCTCAATGTTTGAAGATTTTGAATTCATGAAGGAACTGAAGGTATCGATACAACAGAACTTGTTCGCCCAGTTTTGTTTCATTGCTTAGAGAAATCTTTGTAACTAGTGGGTTAAACATGTTGGCATTTTCAGATCTCGGGTTCGAGTCCCGTTGAGCTCGGCTCTTTAAATTATGCCCACAACTCAACCCAGGGTGTAATAACTTTGGTAGACTAAGCCGAACTGGAAAATATCATATCTTTCCAGCAATTCTGAACCTGCCCCTCTATAAGTGGCCGCTAGTGCTAGGCCTTGGGCAGGGAGATCTACTTCAAGAAGTGGGTATGAAAAAAATAAAAGCAAATGAGTGGTATGGTGAAGTGATGTTTTGCTATTTCCCAGGGCAGATGGCACTTCCTGCAGTCTATTGTTTCGTTAAAGATGATAAATTTTGACTTTTCCTATCAGTCTGTTCCTTCAGTTCATGCCTCCAACCTCGTACAAATTTTAGCCCTGTGGGTACGGGCTTTAGAATAGTCCTAACATAACAGAGGTGACTGAAGCGAAACAAAGAAGTGTCGATTTTTATTTATTGTCCTCGTGATCCTTACGACCGAGAAAGCTTTTTGGAGGCAATAAATCCCAAAACACAGAAGTTTGCGGGAAACTTGCATAAAATTTTCTGTGGAACTGTCATAAGTGGTTTTTCGTTAGGTCTTTCCAGGAACGACTTCTGACATACAAGTTTCGATAAAAAATTTCGATCTGAACTTGATATATATTTCAGGAAGATTTTGAACCAATGTGCCAAAGGGAGTTATTTTGTATTCCTTGTGTTCGATGGAGAAGAAAGGTCACCATGGTGTCAGAGGTCATAGGTCAAACTACAGAAATTCATGATGAACCAGAAATGCTTGTAGTCCTTCCTGCATCGGAATTTGTGAAACTCGTACATGCACAGATCACAGAAAGTCCTCATGTGAGTTATTTCGTCTGTATTTTAAACCCTGAATTCAATACCAGACTTGACTTTGCAAATTCGAATGTGTTTCAGTAGCACGGTTCATGACTCAAGATATGGGAAAGTAAAGCTGGGAACTATACAATGAACCAGGACCTCGGGCAAATCAAGGTTCCAAGTTCAGTATAATGGTTGCTGCCTAAACGTTTACTGATTTACTTGACCATGATTTGTGAAGACAGGGGATACAGAATATTACTAATCCCAGCACTGTAAGACTCGCCCGAATGCGTTTTTTTTGCTGAAATGACTCGAAATTGAAATGAAATCAACAAAGTGGTAATTTGTTTTCATTGCCCAGTGCAAACACCACTCACTGCGCTCGAATGCAGCAATTGAGTTCTGCATGGCTGATTTATGCACCAGAAGAAAAGCATGATTCTGAATTTCCAACTAAGCCTCAATGCAAATTTATGTGGTTCGTTGATATCTTGATATCCCTCCTCCTTGTTTCCTTAACATCCTGGATCCGTGTGTGAGAGAATTCACAAGGATACACGAATGAGATATTATCAAGCATGTATACAAAAATATCATGGTCTCATTCCACACAAATATAAGTTTATTGTAAGCTTTCGTTACAACATGTGCAATGAATCTGAAAATGACCCTGACCCTAAGCCTCGACCTTTGAGATATTTCTAAGCTTATGTTTATGAATAGATGTGGCGGCAAATTCACTACTTTTGATTTTGTGATTGAATAATTACTGCGAAATCAAATCATTGAATTCATCAAAATTTACATTATATTATCTGAAAAATTTATCTTTAAATCTATTGATTTTAAACTGCTGGAAAGATGTAGTCAAAGCCACTCAGGAATTTTATTTTGTCAATCATGAGCCACAGATGGTCAGTGTCTGATCGGCGCGATCCATCAGTGACACGTAATTAACAAAACTGGTGTCAAATGTCTCACTCTGTAAACTGATCAGAAATTTTATTTAGTCAAGCATGAGCCACTGATGGACCGCATCTCATCGACTGGTGGTCCATCATACTAATCAGAAATTTTTTTAAGCATGAGCCCCATACCTTAACAAAACATACTTAACAAAACATGTTTTAACAAAACTGGTGTCAAATGTCTCACTTTGTATATGATACTAATCAGAATTTTTTGAGCATGAGCCACAGATGGACCACGTCTAATAGACAAGGTCCATCGTTGTCTCATACTTAACAAAAGATGTTGAGATGAAACATTTTTGAATTCATGAATTGAATATTTTGTACTAGTTACATTGATTTATATTTTCAGGAAGAAACTCTCACAGTTTGGGTCAAAAAGCTCCAGGTTGAAAACCCCGGTATAAACATCCATCTTGTCTGCCACGGATTAGAAAAATATAATAAGAACTTGAAAAATAAACAGAGAAGGGAGGAGAAACGTATAGGTGGGAGCTTTTGGGGTTGAACTTTTATGGGCCGATGTTCTATATTTTTTTTTTTTTTTTTTATTGAAATTCGCTCAGAGCAAGGACACAAGAGAAGAATCAAACTTGAAAATTCTCCTGAAGCCACTAAAGTGCAAAGAGCTACATAAAATGCAGGAACTAAGGAACCCCCATCCCTGATAGATGTTTATTAACGCGAGTTTTAAAGCCTTGTAGATCAACAAGATCAGGAAAGCAGCAAGAAGGCAAGGAATTCCAAAGTTTAGATATTCTTGGAAAAAAGCTTCTTGCATAAAACTGTTTGTGACATTGTGGAACCTCCACAGTGAATAGGTGCGAATTGCGACTCTTATTAAAATAATTGATGTATTGACAGTATTGATGATTTCGAACCTTTTTACACAGTTCGGTTACTACCAGACACTCAAAAGATGTTGAAATGTACGGACCACAGATATATCATGAAATATTGCCGATTTGCTAAATTACTAAACTTTCTTCTGAGGAAACTCATTATTTTGGGTGTCTGAGTAGCAAGTGTTAAGTTGGAGCAATTGGAACCAGTAATAGAGATAATGTAGGTGTGCTTCTTTGTCACTGCTTGCTTTTTTGCAAAAAGATAATTGTTAGTAATTTATGCTCCACTGTCTTCCTTATTTGTGGGCCGCGTTGGCGTGATTAAACCGACAATAGCTGCACAGCGTAACACCTAATGAAGCGGGTTTGAACCCCAACGAAGTATTACAAAATCGCTTAACGGAAAAGGCTTCAATGAGCAATACATGCGGGGGTGCCCCTGGGCAAGGCACTGTAATCCCACAGCCTTGGGACGGTGCTCGATAACCTCACCGGTTCCTCGTATTGGTTCCACATGGATGGAATGGCAAGACGCAGGATAAATGTCATAACCAGATATAATTGTGAAGACTGTTAATTGCCTACTGTGAAATTAACTTAATTTCATTATTTAGAAAGAGGTGAAACAGCTGGTAGACGTAGGAAGCCTCCAAGTGTACCAGAAGTATCTCAAGATAAAATAGAAGAAGCTTTGGTTGATCTACAGGTTGAGTGCAAAACTACAGTCTTATATATTGAGCGACCTGTAGAGTTGGTGACTATGATCAAACAGGTAATATCGTGAATCATGATTTTGCTTCACTGTAGCTGGCTCTGTCCAAAATATTCGGATCAAAATTTGAAACTAAAAAAATGAAAATAAAAAAATGTTAAATGTGAATTTTCACATAAATTAGAAGCTGATAAGAGGGTGCATTTGTTTATTACCGGTATATGACTTCTGATTTGAATATTTAATTCTGAAACCAAATAGTTATTCGATATTTTGCTCCCCCCCCCCCCATGACTGAACCGTGTAAGATTTTAAAAAATAAAAAATCACAATAACACACACAATGCTCCTCCAATTAAAATTGTGATCCACACGGCCACTCGAATCGATCCCCTGTTCAACTCTGAAACAAATTTTTCATTGGCTCATAAAAGTTTTACACGAATATGTTGAAATTTTATATACATTATGAAAATTTTCTCTACTATTATTGAGAAAGTCGATAGTGTACTTTGAGATCCAAGAACTTTTCACGAGCAGGATATACAAATCAGAAATGATACGATTCTATGTTTGATTTGAGAAAAAATGTATCCAGAAGTGTCAACCCTGATCCTTACCACTTGATTGATTAATACTGAATTAATTGATCTTTTCTGGAATTCAAATTCTTATTCACCTATATTTCACTTATTTATTTTCCTAATAATACTCATTTTACGTTTGTACGAGAGAAAAAACACAAAAAAAAAAAAAAATAATCCAACAAAATACATATGAATTCCTCAGTGCAATCTTTCTGTGGAAATTCTTGACATAAATAATCGATATATTCTGTAAAGTTCGGCCCTAATTCTATGGTTCCCACTCCTCGTCAAACAGCAATGTCTGCAAATGCCTTAGCTTTTGATGTGTCATTTCTGCATGATTTTTATGCGATGCCCGTAATAGAGCGAGAAGCAGCGGGTATTGGTCAAACTATTTATCTTCTATACCAAACCTTTTAAAATTCTATTGCTTTTAAATCACTGGAAAAAAAATTGAAAGTAATCATGATTTCAGGATCAGAATTATAAAATTTTACTTTTCGTGATCCTTGGTTTTCTGAGTAGCTGAAAAGCTGACATTCTCCCAATCCGAAGCAAAGAAAGTTTTAAAATTTTTTTTTTTCAGCTTACCAAGTCCATCGGAGAAGCACCATACAAGCGGATGAAGCGCAATGATGTGCTTTTTATTAATGAAATTCCATCGGTGAAAATAAACGTCAAAACCGGCGAGGGTTTGAAAAAAGTTTGGAAACAAATGATACAACAATTTCATAATGTGAGTAGAGTAACCGCCCAAGACTATATCCCAATCCGAGAAATTTCGTTGAGTATGTGTCACTGTTGCATCATGTCAGTCAGACACGATCTATATGTGGCCCATGCTTGACCAAATAAAATATTTGAATGGGATGACTCTTGAACCTCTTGTCTAGTTAGTTTATATTCTTTCTACAGCATCCCTGCGTAAAGCATGCAAATCCACTCTCGCAAAGGTCTAGAAGAAGGATAGATAAGTAGTTAGTCCCATGTTAGCCCGACTGTGAGCACAACTGCAATTTTAGGAGAAAACATTCCATCTAAAATTCAACCGTTATAGTAGAGTGCAGTGGATGGTATCTGCCCTGGGTGATATTACTCCATTTTAGTTGCTTCGCATGGCACATAGGAAGTACTTGTGCATTTCTAAAGGCAACACCTACTGAGATATAGATTTTATTTTAGTTTTTTCTCTGGCCTTTTGCCCAAGAAAGATTTAAATATTGCAGGGCAACACTTAAAAAGGCAAATATCGCTTGGAGATTTTTCCTGGGCCACACGGAGAAGGGCAAAATCGAATATTCGAATCCAAAGTTGTTCAATAAATAAATAGGACATTTTTCTAGAAAATTGTTCTATGCACTGCACTGATGTACGGTGTACTTTTTTTATTTTGAATCACCATCGATTGCGAATCGTAAATTGAATGTTTTGGACGATCATACGTCTGAAATATTGGATAACATGGTTTTTATTTCTCCAGGTAACCCCAGTTATGGCGACAGCAATCACTAATCGATATCCGTCGCTACTCTCACTAATACGAGCATACGAATCGTGCTGGAAATGACACATCAAAAGCTGAGGCATTACTAGCAGACATTGCTGTTCGACGAGGAGTGGGAACATTACAAACAAACCGTAGAATTGGGGCCGAACTTTCGTACAAAATATATCGATTATTAATGTCAAGAATTTCCACAGAACGATTGTATTAGGGAATTCACAAATGTTTTTTTTTTTAGGACTTTTTCTTTTGTTTTATCTTGTCCGGACTCGTACGAGAAAATTTCCCCACGTCCGAGCTCGCAGAAGACTTGTACCAGAATTTTCGCAAACTCTGTAAATAGCAAGTTTCTGATAAATGAGAGTTTCTGCTTCGGAGTGGTTGAATCTTGCTTTTCTTCCGGTGTCTGCAATGTGTGTGTCATTTTGTTTAGATGGGCAAAAAAAGCTTCAAAATCATCAATACTGCTATTTCATAGCAGTATTGATGATTTTGAACCTTTTTTTGCAGAAGCATTAAACCTTCCAACAACATGTATCATGAAATATTGTCTACTTGCCATATTTTTTTTCTGATGATTCAGTTTTCTTTGTGTAGTTGTCATTTTGCTCTACATGTTTGAATTTCTTCTAAAATCGTTTAATAATGCGTTCTTGATGACGACCACCACACTGACTTGATGATGAGGTTCTTCAGTTTTAGGAGCTTAGTAATGAAATGCATTTTTTTTTTACACGAATCCCCCAGAGTTTGTTTTTTGAAATATTCATGTGTTTAAAAACATTTGAGCATGGCATACTCTGGTACGGGAATCCTTATCCCCACCCCTGAAGTTTACAACTTCAATCCGCTCCGGGATTTATGTTGCGTTTTTCCATTTTGCCCAATATGGAACTGGTAAAGCATCAGGCTTGCATTCGGGTTTCTAGAATTTCCTATACTCTTGTTAAACTCTTACGGTGACACGGTGATATTATTCCACTATGTGACATCTTCCGTGAGGGATTAAAAAAATCCCAAGCATCACACCAAGGTTGTGTCCTTATGCTAGAGCACTTGCCAAGTATCGTAATTCCAGGACTGGAATTAATAAGCTGGACTTTCAGATACTTTGAAGATAAGATCTTCAACGAATTATGTTTTCCTATTTTGATATCTAAATGAACTTTATTTCACAGTATGCGATTAATAATGTTTGCAATTATATCTGGTTCCGAGATTTATCTTGCGTCTTGCTATTTCATCCAGTGTGGAACCAATGAGGAACCGGTAAGGGTATCGTGCATCATCCGAAGGTTGTGGGTTACAATGCCTCGCCCAGGGAAACCCAGCGTGTATTGCTCATTGAAGGCTTTTTTTGCTAGTCTATCTTGACTTTGCCTGGATTCGAACCTGTGTCATTCATTTGGTGTTGCATTCGCCAGTTATCGTCATGCCTACCGCCGGCCACAAAACTTATATGGCTCTTTAAAAAGGTGTGTTATATATCACATCTATCGGGGCTAATACCACGTATTGCACTTAACTACTCGGCGGCTGGTTTTTGTTTGGCTCTGGTTATATTAGTTATAGTTAAGTTCTTTTTTAATTTTGATAATGATGTAAACTTCCAATTTCCTATGAAGAATTTGCCCAAAACCCAAGCGATTATAAAATTGCACAACCGATATAATACAAAACGATATAATTGTTTTGCAAAACAATTATATTGTTTTGTATTTATGCCGGTTGTGCAATTTTATGATATCATGATTGGTCCTGTGGTAATCAATCGCTTTTTATTTGCCATACCAGGTTAGGCCACTCATATTCAAACTGAATTTCGAGAGATGTAATAAATGTACTACCAGCAATTGCACTCATTAGTGGGTCTTAAATCTTATCCTGTGGGTACTGGTATTCTAAGAAATGCTTTTTCACCGACTATGATTTTCGGCGGATTTGATTTTAGCATGTACATCTTTATTTTGATATCTCTGTTATGTCAGCACAAAAGGCGATACAGATAACTATATCGCATTACAGAAGGATTGGCATCGCAGGTTGAGGATCTATGGTTCGAGGCATCTCTGTTGCCTATGCTAGCCACTCTACCCAGGGTGTAATAACTTTTGTAGGCTAAGCCGAACCAGGAAGATCTGATCCTTCCAACAACACTAACCCTGTTCATCTATAAGTGGCCATTGGTACAAGGCCTTGTTCAGGGTGACATGCTCAAATGAGTGGCTATAGAAAAAATTTACTGGTTTAGAGTTTGGTTGTCAATATACGGCGTGGCCTACAATGCAAGAATGGGATAGGTTTCAAATTTTTTTATTCTGTAGGAGAGGAAAGCTGAAAACAGGGTTTGTGGTGGACCAAAACCAGATACTGATTTGAAGCGAGGACATCAGCATACCTCTTGCATGTAATCATCTCTGATGGGATTCGAACCTGCGGTGAAACTACCAGAGACTCCCAATCGTATTTATAAGGCTTTTATTGATTGAGCTACCTGGTCATTGTTCCTGCACTGTTCTCCTGATTGTGTAGATCTACATTGCTTTAAACTCTTTCAAATGCGAGTCTTTGCTGTGAATTTCTCAATGAAGTTTTATCATATTATAGTACATTTATTTATGCTGTTTTGTCATTATCTTTGGGTAAAAAGAAGCTTCAAAACCGTCAACACTGCTATCAAGCAGTATTGATAATTTTTAAACCTCTTGTACAGTTTGGCTGCTTCCAAACTCTCAAAAAAGGCATTTTCATTATCTAGCAAGGGATATATATATTGCCCACTTGCTAAACTTTTTTCTGATGGAACCCATTTCCTTTGTGTGGCTCTTAGTGGCTGAAATTCTTCAAGTTCTATAATAATGAAATAGTGATGTTATGGTTCAAATACTTATTTACTGTTCGAATACTCCTTTGTGTCAACATTCGTCTTTATTTTTTCCATAAACTTCTCAGAATCGTTTTGCCGCTATCGCCGTGGACAGCATCTACTAGCGTTACGTAGCTCGTGATCCGCTCAAATGAGTGGCTATAAAAAAATTTACTGGTTTAGAGTTCGTATTCAACAATGGTCGAGACCTATGAGCAGAACCTTTAGTGTTTATTCTTTTCAATAAACTTCTCAAATAGAATAGCTTTGTCACTATATTCGTGGACAGCATCTACTAGCGTAATGTAGCTCATCGGCATATATCCAATCACTGTATTTTATTATTCAACCTTTCTATTTTCTGACAAGACGTTCAATAGATGAGGCCAAATAAAATTGTAAGCATTATTAATTGCATACTGTGATATGAAGTACATTTCAAAAACCAGCATAGTTAGTTATATTAATTAAGCACCAATGTTTATTTCATAAAAGGTGATTACACCACCGAGGTGTAATTCAATAAACACAATTTAGGTATAGAAGGAATCACAAAAATATGAAGAATGAAAGTGGACAAAACCTAGTATTGAGCTCACTAATCGTGGTTCACACAAACAAAGACATACAAATAGGTAATGTTGTGCCTGGGTGACAAAATTCCGTTTTTCTTGCTTTAGAACCATCAACACTGCTATATTATTATAGTTTGGTTATAATAACACAATAAAATATTTGGCTATGTTAAAGCATATAAAATTTAAATTGGAAAATTACAAAGAAAAATGAAGAAATCTCGAAGGTGAATAATATCTAGTAGTGAGCTGATTGCACCCACAAAAGCGATAACGACCGATTTCATTCAACAAACCAAAAAACAGAACTTTCTTATCTTCATATCTACAATCATGTTTCAATACATTAACACTGCTATTTTACATCGTGCGTTAATGATTTTGGAACATTTTTCTACAGTTTGGTTTGCCGGACATGCAAAATGAAACATTTTAACATCTAGGGAAGAACTTCATGAAATGCTGCCAATTCGCCCAATTTATCTTCTTCGGGTGTCTTGGCCGAGCGTTCACTTGAAAAATCAAACAAAAACACTACACTAGAATCTTTGGCGATGTTAAAACACACAATTTAAATTGAAACAATTGCAAAGAAAAATTAAGGTAGATAAAACCATAGTAGCGAACTAAATCGTCTGACTAGTTCACCCGCCATCGCATACAAAATTACTACGTGAAAGAAAGAAGTAACTAATGACTTATTCAAACAAAGAGAACAATTAAATGGATAATGCTACTGCCATGTTGGAATTTGTTTTTCTTTGGGTGTTTGAAACGTTCATGGCATTTTTATAAATGTAAAATAAAACCAACAACTTTGCTATTTCATAGCAGTATTGGTGATTTTGAACCTTTTTCAATAGTTTGTTTACTGCAAGGACTAAAAAAGAAAATTTTATTATTATAGTAAGAATTGATTGGACACTAAAAATTTTTAAGTTAAAACATACACAAACTAACTCAAGAATTGCAAAGAAAAATGATGGAGGTAGATAAAATAAAACCTATCAAAACACACCATCAGCACTATGTATTGTCTCTACCTTTCAATATGTATGTTTTGGATATGTTTATCCATGTTTGTTTTCAGACCGAATCGTTTGTTGCAAACTTTACAAGAGAACAATTTTTCTTGGGTATGACTCACTGTGTGCTTTTCCATGTTTGACTTCAATTTAAATTTCTTGCTACAATAAGGACAAGAAAAAGGTTCTTCATTTTTATGAATTTTCCTGTGGGACACAGCACTGGAACAGGTAGTAAATGACTTTCCACAAATTTCACAATGATACATCTTTTCATCCAAATGCATCCTTATATGGGATGCTAAGCTTCCTTGCCAAGTAAATTCCTTTCCACATATTTCACATTTGTACGGTTTATCTCCACTATGAATACGAGAATGCTTGACCAACGTACCCTTTTCATTGAACTTTTTTCCACATATTTCGCATCCAAATGGTTTATCACCTTTATGAATACGAATGTGTGCATTCAAATTCCCTTTATCTTTAAATTTCTTCTCGCATATGCTACAACTAAATGGTTGTTTTCCAGTATGAATGAGCATATGACGCTGTAAGTGGTGATTTAATTTAAATTGTTTTTCACAAAACTCACAAGTATACGGTTTTTCTTGTGTATGGATTCTCATGTGAATTTCTCGACCTCGTTTTCTGCTAAAACTTTTGTTACAAACTTCACAAATCCATGTCTGATTAGCGTTCATAGTCATTGGTTAATAATTATTTAGTATGGCTGTGAAAACAGAATTCATAAAAGTATAAAGCAGTTCAGGGCTTTAACGCTACACAGTACCGATATGCAGGAAAACAATTTTGGCAAATTTGTCTTACTAAATGTAGATACCATATTTTTATAAGCCATTGACCTTATTCTGGGCCTTGTTTTGGGCAAACATCAAGTACCAAAAACGGGACAAATTTGCCAAGCCAATCTCGACTAAGAAGTGGTAGATGGTTAGTAGACTCTCATAAATATTCAACTGTACCGGTAATACTGAATTTATTTTTTATTTAACAATTTATCCAATAATTTTCTTATTGCTTATGTGGCAAAATTAATAAAAGGTATCTCCGTATCACATGTGGATCAAATTCTTAAGCTAGATCAAATTTTTGGCATTTTACGCCTAATATACCTGTCATTCTGTGCGGCACTGAGAATACTCTGGAATTTGATGGTAGCACTATATCTTGGTTCTCCAAATTTTACTACCAAATTCTACTCTCCTATTGCGAATTTGAGCAGCAAAATCCGGTCACTTTAAAATTTTTTAAAGCCTTGATTTAGGTTTTGTCTAACTTAATCTCAATTTTTTGTAACTTACCGGTATCTGTAGCTGGAATATCCTTTTTTCTTCTTCTGAAGTGATTGTAATTGCAAAAGACTGGAGAGGATAAAAAAATAATACTAAACACATTTTGAACGATTCATTATTATTCATTAAACAGAATTTCATCAGTTGTAGACTGTCCGTCTGAAAGATTTTGGATTGACAGGATACCAGGCTAGTTGTTCAGTGTTATTAAAAGGAAAAAAACATTACACGACAAATCCTTCACATTTTCGACCATTCAGACGTTGGAACATTGTATCAACTTTCAGTTTAAACAACCCACAATGCACATATCAGTAACATTCCAAGTAGAATCAGTATTGTAATTTGGATGACCGGGACAATAAATCAAGTAATGCCTGTAAGAATATTGCCACTCTTACTAAGGTTTTCGCTACAGCGAAAGGTTTATAAATGGCTGAAAACTTTTTATTTCATATTTATACCTAAGTTTCCAAGTCTCCCTGTTCAAGCATTCTAAATTTTCTGACAAAATTCAACCAAAAAATTTTTTCTGGAATTCGAAATAGCTTTTTGCAGCTTTGAAAGCGTTCTGTGTGTGTTGGGTCATAGTCCAAGACCCAGTGAAGAAGTTTTGCTGCACAGATTCTTGATTTATATATTTGTTTTTACGGTACAGGAGCTGCAAATGGGCCAGTTTTGTCAGTTTGAAAGCTATTTTATATTATCAATTTGTGCGCAAACAAAGAATATTCAGTGGAGCGTGAGCTGATGTGATTACAGAGCTTGGATTCGTTTTATTTTTCCCATTTGAAATAAAATATCGTTTTGCATGGTAAGTATAGTTATTGTACTCAGTACATTCATGGCCCGTACATAAGTTCCAAATATCCACGAAAGATGGAATGGGTAGGATGTTTTACACCCTCTAACATTTTTTCATTAATTTGATTATGTCAGCATCCTGGTATTCTATATCATTGGGTTTTAAAACAGTGTAAAGAACTTTCATAAGTGAGATGAATGAAACAAAAAATTGGAAAGTCTGATGCATGGCCCATACATATATCATTGGGTAGATCCATTTTTTTGATTTGACGACCTGAAAGAATAAAAAACATATAACACCATGCCTCGTTTGCCACATCATGGCACATACATATATCATTGGATAGATAAAAAATGCCAAATATGATTGGACACAAGAATGACTGTTCATTATCATCCACTGATGTACACTTTTTTTCAATAATTCCCTTGTCTGATTATCCATAATTTTCAAAATATAAAGATGTGCATTACGTTTTTATGAGAAATAAAGGCTTTGATCGTACACCATCATGTTATTTAAATGCATGGGCTGATTTAATATTATGAAGGGTAAAATTTGATTTTTGCATAATCGTTATCTGTTCCATCTGGTGTGCAGACATTAGAAAATATGAGTTTGAAGCGTGATACAGTGTTTTTATGGTCAGGCAATCGTAGAAAAGTTCTAGTTGTTGCTCATAAAAAACACCATATCATATCAGAAACTATAGACGATTGTTTTCAACGTTATTTTTTTCTCATGACAGTTTCTCCAGTAGAGTTCGCTTGTGAGTGTGAGTGGGTTCGCCCCCAACGCCGCAAGTCAAATGTTTGACAGAACATTCGTTTCCAACTTGTACAACCTGTTTTTTGCTTTTTTTTTTTGTATAGAAAAAGCTTAAATAAGCAGACGCGTGTTACCCACTTCTAATGTTTCCTTGAAACTTATGCCGTGGCACGCTTTTAAACTCTGTTTCAGGTTTTGTTTGCTTTCCTGATAACTCTGTAATGTGACATCTCTATTTGTATCGCCTTTTGTGTCGACAGAGGTGTCGAAATAAACTATGTTTATGTATGTCTACAGGACACTCTTTCATTGCCCGGATTTGGTGAGCAGTTGTGTTGTTGACATATCTATTGATTCCATACTCATATAGATGCAAAGATTGCAAGTCAGGGATTGCTGGTTAAATAGTACAAGTGTGCGACGATTTAAAATTTTGAGTAACGATTTATTCTATCGTAATTCACGAAAGTTGTTTTTTGTTAAGGTGACGTGGTCTCGCATGTCTTAAAAATAGATTTCGATCCGAATGTTTCATTGTGCATTCGTTACAATTGTGTCCTAAATTGATTGATAAATTGATTCGTAAAGCACATTCGATAATCTATTATGAAAAGATCGTTTACAAGCATTGTTTATCGATAATACACAAACTTGAACCATGAACTTCAGCAACTTTGTAAAAAACAATCGAAAAAAAAAAATAATGAATTTTCGCATTTAATCCCTACGCCAGTGACATAGCGATATTCTCGTGGCAATAGATTGATATTATACGTGAGATCAGGCGAATGGACAAAAATCTCAAATGAAGTTTAAAAACACGCACTAAGTACGCGTGCCCGTTAACCCTGAAATTAATGTACCTACATAAAATAATTTGCAAAAAGTGCCTGCACAGACGAACAAAATAACTGAGGTCGCAACAGGAGGATTTTGGAGAGTAAAACGATAGCCACAAAATAGACCACTACTCGATGACAAGATCTATCAAAAAGATTGGAAGAAACGCTATATAGTTCTACATATTGGCCATGTTACGCAAACAAAACAGATACCAAAGCAACATCTAACAAATGGAAAATATAGCTGGTCTGGAATGAAGATTCAGAAAGAAAAGCTAGTAGCATTTTCCGGATTTTTTGAACATAGGGTTATTTCTTCAAATTCTCTTGGGAGGTCAAACCCGATATACGCACGGAAATAAGATGTTCAGGTCTGTTTATACATCGAATAGGTATTTGCTGTATCCGATGAAAGAAATTAATGGCCTGGAAGCCCCCTTTAGATTTTGACAATTTAATTTCTTTTTATGGCTGAATAGCTTCGTGGGTTTCGTGAATAAACTATGAAAACAAGTTGGAAGACCACCAGTGAAAAATTCAAACATCGTTATTGTAATTTCTAATTCAATTATCACTGAGTAGAATCACGTTTTCGTCACGGGGTTCACCAAACATTGTTGTCTGTTTTTAGCGCTATTCTTAAACTGTTACATACTTTTTGTAAACGTCATGACTCTGAATCGGAGTATTGGGAATATATCGTTTTTGATTAAAGTCGATTGGTGAAATTGGCAAAATTTGAGATCAAGCCCAGAGTTCTTTTTTTTTGCAAAACTGCTGCCGTTGGATTTCTCTAACCCTTTCTATGGTTTTAGAATTAAGTGAAAAATTGGAACTGTTGCCACTGAAACTCAGAAAACTTAGTCGCCAATATTAAGAGACTGTTTATTATCATCCAATGATGTACATTCAATAATTCCCGATTATCCATAATTTTCAATTGCTGTTTATCTTTATGAAAAATAAATCGATTACTGTCATCTGCAAACATTATTGATTTAGCATACTCTAAGCAATCAGAAAAATCGTTGATATAGATCAGAAACTATAGAGAGGACGTAGGGGGACCCAAACGCCCTACAATTTCATTCTTTTAATGTACAACCTGTTTTCTTTTTCGTATAAAAGGCTGAAATCCGTAATCCATAATGATAAAGTTTTTTAAATAGTCGCGAAAGCTTTATTACAATAGTGACCTTCGAGCACCGCTATTAATCGAGTATGCCAATGCCACTTAGCCTGAATTTTCCGCCAGACAGCGAGAGATTGGGTATACTGATTAATCTGGCCTATATAAAAAAACTGGGAGGAAACGATAGGCAAAATTAGCCCACTACATCAAAACAGCTATATTTTCCAAAATTTTCATGTGCACTATAATGTGTTTTATTTTATCTCGTTTTTTTGAACTGAAAAATTTATAAAAAATGTTAAAGATTGACATATATTGATTGAACTTAAAAAATGTTAGGATTTTTACTAAAAACTTGTCGCAAATTTTATGTGATGTTAGGGTGCCGTTATAGGCTCCACAAAATGGGGGGAAGGGCAAATTTAGCCACCGCTACACTATATACAAAAATAGATAGGATGTCGTTTTTTTTTCCTGCAATTGAGTCAGAAAATACAAAATATGGCGATTGACATATATTGATTTAACCACAACCTGTTGTATTGCAGATAGGCCCAGAATTACCGCTTTTGATAAATATAAGGATGAATGTCGTTTTATGGAGAGTCAAGAATACACCATTTGCGCCTCTTGGCAGATAAGTTCCGAATCAAGGATGAAGGTTTTATGGTTGATAGAGGAAGCCGTGAGCAGGTGTTTACGTGAACCACCATGCACCAGTGAGGCGTCTAGCAGACCACTCGTATAAAATTGTCCCTCATTGAGGTTTGAACCATTGGAGAGTTGGAGATGCAAAGCTTAAAGCATATTCCCAGTGCTAACGGGGCAACCCGAATAAATAAATACATTAGATGAATATATATCTGTATCTTAAGGGATAGTGGGTCCCAACAATCATTCCTAATCAGATACCCTTTATTTTGTCAAGCATGAGCCACAAGGTGAATGACGCTATCCGAACATGTCTTGTGAAGCAGTGTTTTAGACTTGATTGTTTCTAGGAATAAAAATTTTCAAATATACGTGATTTAATAAATGAGTCAATTTTTGTAAATTTGTATTTCAAACTTGCCTGAAACGCTGTCACTATGATGTTATCATAACACAAAATCCCACCCTGGTTAAAATTGTTCACCAAGGACGTACTGAAAAGCGATAACAAGACATTTTCTATTTTGTGGTTTATAATTTTGGCTCAAAATCAACATAAAGCAACAGAGCGGAACCAAGTTTAAAGCGGAACATTGAAAGCCCATGCGAACTATGTGGAGAAACTTTTCCACTATAACATGATCAAAAAATAACTACAGATAAAAAACATTAAAATGTGAAAGACAAGCTGTACTTGCTACTCCGGATACAAATTTTAAAAAATGCTGTTACAGTTAGGTATAGGCTTTTCAGGAATTTTCTTACCATCACAAGATACATATTTTGTGTGAAAATAACGACTGTATGTGCCCAATGGACAACAAATATTCTTGCAATCCAAATCAGAGAACACACCGTGATCAACATTGTTTCCGATGGCTCAGGGAGTCGGGTGCAGTTATTAAGACTCTGTCTGTTTTTGAATATATTTTAGTGAATCAGGTATATTTAAAAATAAATTAGGATATTGAAACCAACGGTAAATATGGAACCTAAGCATATTACAGCTGTACTACATACTTTAACATGGCCCAGGATTAACAATTAAAGGTCTTTAAAAGTATTTTTTTTAATCATTCACACTTGATTTTTGATAGGTTTATTCCTGTTATTTTCTTTTTCTTATGAATCTTCATGTGTCTATTCATGTGCCATCTCTGATTAAATCTTTTTTCACAAATCTCACAGGAAAAGGGTTTGTCTCCCGTATGAATAGCCATGTGCTTTTTCACGTGCGATCTCTGAATAAATCTTTTCCCACAAATCTTGCAGTGGAAAGGTTTATCTCCGGTGTGGATCATCATGTGTTCTTTCACACTCTTACTGCAATTCAATCTTTTGCCACAAATTTCACAAGAAAATGGTTCATCCCCGGTATGAATTCGCATATGTGCTTTCATGCTAGATATTCTATTGAATTGTTTTCCACAAATTTCACAAGAAAGCGCCATTTCATCATAATGAAGTCTCTTATGTGCCAGAGCTCTGGAATTAGCAACGAATGATTTTCCACATGTTTCACATTTAAATGGTTTTTCACCTGTGTGAGAATATATGTGTGTATCCAAATGTTCTTTTCGACTGAACTTCTTTTCACATATGTCACATTTGAATGGCTTTTCTCCATTATGAAGCCTAATGTGACTATCCAAAGCTCCTTTTCGTCTAAACTTCATTCCACACGTAACACAAGAGAAGGGTTTTTCACCGGTATGGATGAGCATATGACGATTTAGGTCTCCACTTCTTTTCAGATCTTTCCTGCAAATTGCACAGGGAAATTTTTTTGCTTCCACTTGAGTACTCATGTGAATCTTAACTTATTTCTGCCACAAAAAAGTATTCACTTCATATAAATTTGTACACAAATTCACTGCAAAAATGAAGAAAAGAATGACCAAAAATTGTGAAGTTGCAAACACAACATCTTGGAAGAATAAAAATGAAAGATAAACTCACGAATAAATACATCAAATAATAGACATGGTGAATGCACGGCCACCCCACATGTGCACTAAAGATATATTTGCACAACTTTTATGATGAATTTCACAACTGAACGCCTGCTGCCTTCAATTTCCAACGTGAATAATAGATGAAATTAACTGATTTCATTTACATGGTGAAAATAGTGATCCGAAGTTTGTAACTCACAAACCTACGGCTTCCTCCACCAACCAGATCCCCGCACAGAGAAAATGAGACAAACTACACAAAAACCTTCACCCCGATTCAGGACTGGTATCTGGACGAGAGGTTGTGGTTCGCCATATGATTAAGCTGAATTCTCGGCTTTCCTCCCCCGCATAATATGAATGAAATTCTATCCTATTCTGTTAAGCAGAAGTTAAGGAATCCAGGAAAACCAACAATGTAATTTATTTTAGATGTCCTCCGCGTAGGGTGCAGTTATAAATTACTGTATTTTTCTATTATTGAGCGGTTTATATTTTTTACTGCTATCTTATTGCTAAATAGATTTTAAGTGTTCTTGTTCATCTTTTATATAGACTAGACTTTTATCCCATTACTCTGTTGAAACTTCTGATTAGACATCTAAAACAGACAGTTTCCGACAGACGTCTTCCCGTCTAATCATATCTACTCTGTTCCTAAACAGGTATCAGCTCAATGAGTAAACGCAACTCAGATCGGCATGACGCGAGCTTGAAAACGTGAGGGTTATTATAGCTCGAATGCTAAACGCTCACTCAGTGCATCAGTGGCATGACGAGAGGTCGTGGTTCGTCATATGATTAAGCTGAATTGTCGACTTTCCTTTCCCACAGGATAGAAATTATCCCCCCCCCCCCCCCCCCCCCCGCGAGGTCTGCTTATGAGACGACATCACTCTTCTTCATAAGCGGCATTGTCGGTTCACAAGCACTGAGGCTTCGTACCAACCAGGGTTCGTGCATATGAGAAATACTGAATTGTCGACTTTCCTTTCCCACAGGATAGAAATGAAATCCAACTGGACATCATTATTCAATGCTTGTAGGGTTTGGTCTGACGTATTTAAGACGAGGTTGTTCGCTCAATCACATTTTCAACAGAACATCTCATTAGTTTTTTTTTTCAATATTCAGCCAGGTTCAGGACCCAAAATATCATTGCTGAAGCCACTCGAAAGCACATTTTATAAAACTAAATGCGCTGTTTTTGTCACGAACCTGAACATACACGCTTCGCCCCTACACTTTCTTGCAGTCGATAGAGGGTCAAATGTATTATCATCATTTGCCTAATTGTGATCAATTCAAAATGTGAAAGAAGGGATCACACATGATAACACCAAACAGGACTTTTTCGAATATGACGTGTCATTTTGATTTTTTATTGAATCTTTTTCCAAACTTCACAGAAAAAATGTTCAACTTCCTGCATATGTTTATTCCTGCTAGAACTCGTTTCCTTCAAATCCAGCATGATAACGTACTAACTCCACTATTTGTGAATCTGCATATGGCGCTTCATGTGACATTTCCGATTGAATCTTTTCCCACAAATCGCGCAAGGAAACGGCTTCTCTTCTGAATGAATACGTCTATGTTTTTTCATGTTCGACATTACCCTGAAACTTTTTCCACAAGCATCACAAATATATGGTTTTTCTCCCGTATGGACACTCATATGTGCTTTCATGTCCGATATCACCCTGAAACTCTTTTCACAAATATCACAAAGGTATGGTTTTTCCCCCGTATGGATTCGCATATGTCTTTTCATGTTCGATATTACCTTGAAGCCTTTTTCACATATATGACATAAGTACGGTTTCTCTCCTGTATGGGTGCGCCTGTGAATTTCCATATTCCATTTCTGACTGAAGCTTTTTTCACAAATATCACAGGAATGTTTTTTTTTTTCTCACCAGTGTGAATACGCATATGTCTCTTCATGTTTGAAGAATGTCTGAATCCCTTCTCGCAATTGTATGGTCTGTCTTCAACACGTTTTGAAGCTCTTGCAGTGTGCGGGGTTACATTTCCACAAGTTTCAAGAGAATTCGCATTTTTCTGAGCATGGTTTTCTTCGCTGTGTTCTAGAATTTTATTGTGATGGATATCTTTATCACAATATACATCTTCTTTACGAGAAAACGCCATTTCCGGTACAAACTGAGATAAAGTAATTTTTCTGCATAATATGAAATATATTCCGCAAGAGAACAAACAAAAAATGTCATATTTTTTATAGCCAAATCTTAGAGTGGATCACCCTGTCCAAGACCTTGTAACAGCAGCCACTTATTGACGGGCAGGGCTACATCTTACAACTGCTGGAAAGATATGATATTTTCCCGTTCGGCTTAGCCTACTCAAGGTATTACACCCTGGGTTGAGTGGTGGGCATGGATACGCGAGCCGGACTCGCAGGGACTCGGACCCAAGATCTGACCCGAGAAGTTTTACATTTACATAGTAAAATCAATTATAAAATTACCAATAATTGGATTTCCCACATCGTCAAGATCAGATTATAATTTAGCTTGTTAATAATTGCTTGCGTTAATTTCAACCAGAGATTATTTTAAAAATTAAAAATCTTTCAGTTCTGCACACGGACAGACATAGTATATATTCCAGCAACAAATGAAACAAACACATTAGTTAATTTTTCACAAAATAGTGAATAGTGATATCAGTTAATACCTTATACATCACTTATCACAAAGTACAACTCTACTATTAGAAGTGGTTTATTATTTACATTTCCAGTATAACACTTGATGTTCGTAATTAATGTTCGCATTTTTTTATCCGAATAATATATTGAATCCGCATCACCATCGTACCACAGTATGGATCCGTCCATGTTATTTACTTAGTAAATTTGCTGTCTTGTTAAAACAGAAGTCGTTCGTTTACTTCAACAAAAGATTATATATAAACCATGTAGAGCGCGATGGTCAAATGGCTATCGTGTTGTTGTCAAGTCCGCCTCGGCCGGGTTTGTGAAAAAAAGATTCAGTGGAATATCAGACATGAAAAAGCATATCCATACAGGAGAGAAACCATTTCCTTGTAAGATTTGCAGGAAGAGATTCAATCAAAAATCACACATGGACAACCATATACGTATCCACACCAATGATAAACCATTTACTTGTGAAATTTGTGGAAAAAAAATGCACTGGTCAAGTTCAAATTGGATATTACATATGCAGGTCCATACGAGAGCTACACCATTTATCTGCGAAATTTGTGAAAAAAGAATCAGTGATGGTTTAAAGAGGAACGCACATATGCGGATACATTCGAGAAATAAACGTGAAATGCCAAACACACACACGTAAACAATGAGTAGCTGCGTTGACATTTCGGGCGCTGACTGGTATTTACAAGTTCGGTGCTTAGAAAGAGGGGCAAGCCGAATTTGAGTAGACGCTTCGGAAAATACATCAGACAAAGATACCAGCGTCTCATGGGACTAGAAACCTTGGTTGCTATAAAGGTGTTTATATATAACTATCCCTTTCCTACATCTAAAATCTGCTGAGTCCACAGATTTTCAGTATCAGTCAACATTTTAGTGGTTGTTATTACACGATTACACAAGCATCGTTAGTGCCACTTGAACCTGTGGATCGAAGCGCAAAATAGATTTTAAGAAAAGCAAGCTTCAAAAAGTCCCGGTTGGCCCAAGCCCCACGATGATACGCCTTGAGCCTTAGACGAATCTCGACGGTCTCCACTATAAAGGTGCTTCCGCCAATCAGGTCCGTCAGTATCAGCAACATTTTAGTGGTTGTTATTAAGAAAAATTTTAAGAAAAGCAAGCTTCAAAAAGTCCCGGTTGGCCCAAGCCCCACGATGATACGCCTTGAGCTACGAATCTCGACGGCCACGGCTTCCGCCAATCAGGTCCGTGCAAAGAAAAATGGGAAATACGATAACTAAAAAGAAAACCTTCACCCAAGAGGTCATGGTTTGCTATATGATTATGCTGTACTCTCTGCTTTTCTCTCCCGCAAGGCAAAAATGAAAAACCAGCCTATACTGAATGGATAGAATCATTCAAATAGCTTATGTAGTACGTTTTTTTTGTTCTGGACTTTTTTTCCCAAAATCGTTGTCGTTCATGTAACTACTTTATATTACCTCCGAATTAGTCCCGAAGGGCTAAATTTGGTCCACATGTTGGGCATGACGATCGTTTAGCAATATTTTGAAATTCCAATATTTATCTCTTGTCTTCTGTTATCACCGGTGTTTGTGGTCTAACTCTTTATCTGATACTGCTAGATATTTTCTTCAATCATTATTCTGCATATAACTTAGGGTAAAAATAGAATGTTATCTAGATTCTAAACTTATTAACAAACGCCACAAAATGTAGCCGGTATGTTTTTTGTTTGAAACAATATTCCCAAGTTCCTTGTTCTTTAAGTACATACTTTAATATTATCTCTAAATTAATTTCGTTGACTAGATGAGGTTCACGTGATGGTCATGATGATCATTTAGTTATATTTTTGTGAATCCATTATTTGTGCTTTCATATTCCGTAATAAAACAATGCTATTCATATTATATTTATAACGTTTTTACAAATAAGCAGTCATGAACTATGAGTGCGAAGCTTCTAAATAATTACACGCGTTGTTTGCGCACAAGTCCATAAGATATTTCATTATGGAAACCATCTTTAGAGTTGAAAAAATAGGAATGATGATAGGGAATAGAATGGTGGCACAATAATGCTTCCTAGATACTGTGCTACTGAATAGTAGAAGCTAAGTCGGAGGAATTGAACATTTATGCAATAAATTGGAATATAAGTTTTGTTCGAAGGTCTTTTGTAACCTTCGAAACAAATCTTTCCCCACATGTGTCACAGTTGAGCGGTTTTTCGCCGATGTGAAACTCTGTAGGTGTGTTCAAATGTTGCTTGCGTCCTAAAGTCCACTCTGGACATTTCGCGTATTCAGGGCAGTGGCGAAATAAAGTTAAGTATCGGTTAATATGAGAATACTTTATCCAAAAATAAAGCGAAATTTTATCTGGTCTGATAAGAGGCGCAAGATTTGAATCATAAAGAACAAATATGAGAATTCTAAAATGAATCTATGATAAAACACATTGCTAAGATACGTTTTAAGATAAATAATACAGCAAAAAGGAAGATGTTAAACCAAAGATTTATCCACGGAGGGTATATATATATATATATTAATTAGCCTTTCTCTTACACACACATTACCGTATCTGAAGGCATAAATAATACTGAATGATTTGGTAGCTTGGCATCTAAATATGATACGAGAAGGAACAAAACAGGCAAAATCCCTATCTTCCTCATTTTAGTGAAGCTTTGGTTTGAAATACGATACCATACCTGACAGGCTGACACCAGTACCGGTACATAAAAAAATACCTTACCGAACTATTCAGTTAACTTTTCCTGGAACAACCGCTTTTGACCAAGGAAAATATACTGAAGCAACAAATAATACACGACGCTTTTTCAAGTAATAAATCTCATAGTTTGCCGATAAACATTTCCATTTTCCACTGATATAGGCACGGCGAAGGAAGCGGCGGCTATTTGACAAAACGTCGAAACGCGGCCGCTCTCCTCGACCAAATTGTACAAGAGCGACTGTGTCGAATTTGACATTTCGCACGACGATACGGTCGGGGACAGTATTTAATGTAAAGCCGATATTCGATTATCAGCATTTCTAGCATGGATGTATAAAACGCGATGTTTCCTCAGAGATTTAGTCACGAAAACATTCTTTATTTATGAAACCTATTTGATCGACATCGGAACGGTCGGTGTGTGAATTCGTCTTTACACTTCGGGTTTCGAGCAGAATAAAATCAAGATTGAATGCTTGAAGCGAGGCATCAAATGGTATTTTCTCCCCCTTGCGGATCATATTTTGCTGAGATCTCCAATATCTTGAACGATCGTCCGCTGACCTATATTAGTGATAGTTCTCTAAGATCTGATCCCCCAACCCAAACTGTCTTTTGTACGACCGACAATGTCGATACCACCGCGCCTCTTGATACTGCTCGTCGCTGGAGATAGTAGCAAGCTGATCAGAATTTTGGAGACGTTTGAAACTGGTATATATTTCAAATTTAATGAGCATATCCCAGTTGTTGGGACGGGTCGTTGAAGTGTTTCTGGCAGCATAGGTCAGAGATCGTGATTCCCTTTGATGATGGGAGAATAAGGTTATCATTGTATATATCGTAGAACCGATAAATTTCGCAGAAGTAATTGAGGCTTTGAAGCAACGATAAATTGAACTTATCTTATCTGACATTTAGCGACTTCGACAGTTTAGGTATATGTGTTATGCTATATATAGGTCCTGGATTGATATCAATACCAATTATACTAGTAATTTTTATATCATAATTTAATAGTCGCGAACACCAAAAGAACAGCTTTATGAGTGCTCATACCGATGAAAAACCATTAACTTGTCGAGTATGTGACAAAGGTTTTCGACGAAGGAGTGTTTTGACTCGACACATGCGTATTCATACCCAAGAAAATATGTTCAAATGCGATGTTTGCGAGAAGAGTTTTGTTCGGAAATGTAATTTAAACAGGCATATACGTGTCCATACCGGTGAAAACCCATATGGGTGTGAAATATGTGGGAGGAAGTTTACTCAGAAAATAACACTGGAGAGACATATGCGTATTCACACCGGAGAGAAACCATTTTCCTGCAAAATGTGTGGAAAGTTATTCAGAACGAGACCCTGTGCGTCGAGACACATGAGAATTCATTTCAATAATAAAACATATTCTTGCAAAATCTGCGGAAAAACATTTAACATCAGATCCAGTGCTTCCGAACACTTACAAATTCATTCTAAAGAAACCCCTTATTCGTGTGAAATTTGCGGAAGAGTATTCACGAACAACTTCAGTGTTTCAAGACACATGAGGATTCATTCCAACGAGAAATCATTCAATCAGAATTTAAAGAAGAATAAGCATAAGCAAATTCATAGTGTAAATCAAATGCAATCCTGTCAGCTTTAAGATTAAATCAGTTTTCCGCATGTCACTACATTATTTCTGACTGTGATCTGATGATTCCACAGATTCAGCCGTATCCGAGCAAGAAATGGTCTCACACGCTCAGCTTCTATACAAGATCATCTACACTCCCAGTAGGCATACATTTGTGTCACAATAATCAATTTGTTTAAAATAATTCGATGGGAGTTCTCCTGTTCATCGACTTTTTATCGATTTTTAATATTTACACGCGTGAATGGTTTTAAATATAGTTTCTTTTACTTTGTTTTCAACAGAACTAATTACAGTGTTCCTCAGAGCAATGAGTTCAACTAGTGAGTAGTCAAACTTATTTTTGCAAAAATGGAACTTTGAAAGAATGCTTTTTTGCTTTACAAAAATCGCCACACTCACACAAATTGATTTGTAGATTTGTAATAAATGTACCTACATACTCTGGAACGATGGAAGTACACCGATTTTGTAATTTGTTGCGTGCAATATTCGTAACATCTCTTGCTTTTTTTCATGTGTTGACGATGGCATTTCCTGCTTACCAAATATTTGACATGAAATCACAAACGTGAAATTGATTCGTCTGTGTTGTGCGGACGCAACTAGTGGGTGATTTCCGTGGCACGCACCCGTTCCGATAATGTTTTAATATTTTTTCTATACTTTTCGAAACCATGAAAAATGTATTGTTTCATGTTATGGCTTGTTATTCCATTCTTGTAGCTTGTTTCTGACAGGTATTTTGTTATCCTATTGTGTATACATTTTTTCGTAGTGCCCTAGTTTATACAATCTGTGAAAATAAATTGTCACGTCCATTGAAAATAATAAGTCACGTGCCGATTTGGTTGAATTTAGTTCTTTTAAAGCGATGAATCGCAAAGTTCTAGATTTTTCAGTTTCCTGACCCTAAATAAATCCAAGTCGTTAAATATTCTTCCGAAATTTTATTGGTTTATTCATGGCAACCATAACTTTATATAACTATGTATGTATGTATGTTTTATTCGCCTCGTAATAATATAAATTTTTATAAAAGAGAGAAAAGTTGCACAAGGCCCTGTCGACCTAAAACACTGCTGTGCGGCAAAAAACCCTCAAACTAAAAAAAAATATATATATAAAACAAAATTAAGAAAAAGACGCAAATTTACAAGAACACGACATAGAAAATTATACAGGTATACACAGATAATACGAAATATATATATATATGCAAACTATTTGCATCAAATTAGGCTACCTACATATAAGGAGTTGAAAAATAACGACAATATCGATACTACCGCGCCTCTTGATACTGCTCGTCGCTGGAGATGGCAGCAAGCTGATCAATTTTGGAGACGTTTGAAACTGGTATATATTCCAAATTTAATGAGCACATCCAAGTGGCAGGGAGAAACGCGCAATATATAAAAAAATGACGCGCCAAGAGGCATGTGGTTGTTGGGACGGGTCGTTGAAGTGTTTCCGGCAGCATAGGGCAGAGATCGTGTTTCCCTTTGATGAGGGGAGAATAAGGTTATTAGTGTATATATCGTAGAACCGATAAATTTCGCAGAAGTAATTGAAGCTTTGAAGCAACGATAAATTGAACTTATCTTATCTGACATTTAGCGACTTCGACAGTTTAGATATATGTGTTATGCTATATATAGGTCCTGGATTGATATCAACTTCAATTACACTGGTAATTTTTACATCATAATTAATAGTCGCGAACACCAAAAGAACAGCTTTATGAGTGCTCATACCGATGAAAAACTGTTAACTTGTCGAGTGTGTGACAAAGGTTTTCGACAAAGGTGTCATTTGAATCGACACATGCGGATTCATACCCAAGAAAATATGTTCAAATGCGATGTTTGCGAGAAGAGTTTTGTTCGGAAATGTAATTTAAACAGACATATACGTATCCATACCGGTGAAAACCCATATGGGTGTGAAATATGTGCGAGGAAGTTTACTCAGAAAATAACACTGAAGAGACATATGCGTATTCACACCGGAGAGAAACCATTTTCTTGCGAAATGTGTGGAAAGTTGTTCAGAACGAGACCCTGCGCGTCGAGACACACGAGAATCCATTTCAATAATAAAACACATTCTTGCAAAATCTGCGGAAAAACATTTAACACCAGAGCCAGTGCTTCCAAACACATGCAAATTCATTTTAAAGAAAACCCTTATTCGTGTGAAATTTGCGGAAAAGCATTCACGAACAACTCCAGTGTTTCAAGACACATGAGGATTCATTTCAACGAGAAATCATTTAATCAGAATTTAAAGAAGAATAAGCATAAGCAAATTCATAGTGTAAATCAAATGCAATCCTGTCAGCTTTAAGATTAAATCAGTTTTCCGCATGTCACTACATTATTTCTGACTGTGATCTGATGATTCCACAGATTCAGCCGTATCCGAGCAAGAAATGGTCTCACACGCCCAGCTTCTATACAAGATCATCTACACTCCCAGTAGGCATAAATTTGTGTCACAATAATCAATTTGTTTAAAATAATTCGATGGGAGTTCTCCTGATCATCGACTTTTTATCGATTTTTAATATTTACACGCGTGAATGGTTTTAAATATAGTTTCTGTCAGTTTTACTTTGTTTTCAACAGAACTAATTACAGTTCCTCAGAGTTCAAGTTCAACTAGTGAGTAGTCAAACTTATTTTTGCAAAAATGGAACTTTGAAAGAATGCTTTTTTGCTTTACAAAAATCGACACACTCACACAAATTGATTTGTAGATTTGTAATAAATGTACCTACATACTCTGGAACGATGGAAGTACACCGATTTTGTAATTTGTTGCGTGCAATATTCGTAACATCTCTTGCTTTTTTCATGTGTTGACGATGGCATTTCCTACTTACCAGATATTTGACATGAAATCACAAACGTGAAATTGATTCGTCTGTGTTGTGCGGACGCAACTAGTGGGTGATTTCCATAGCACGCACCCTTTCCGATAATGTTTTAATATTTTTTCTATACTTTTCGAAACCATGAAAAATGTATTGTTTCATGTTATGGCTTGTTATTCCATTCTTGTAGCTTGTTTTTGACAGGTATTTTGTTATCCTACTGTGTATATATTTTTTCGTAGTGCCCTAGTTTATACAATCTGTGAAAAATAAATTGTCACGTCCATTGAAAATAATAAGTCACGTGCCGATTTGGTTGAATTTAGTTCTTTTAAAGCGATGAATCGCAAAGTTCTAGATTTTTCAGTTTCCTGACCCTAAATAAATCCAAGTCGTTAAATATTCTTCCGAAATTTTATTGGTTTATTCATGGCAACCATAACTTTATATAACTATGTATGTATGTATGTTTATTCGCCTCGTAATAATCATTATAAAAGAGAGAAAAGTTGCACAAGGCCCTGTCGACCTAAAACACTGCTGTGCGGCAAAAACCCTCAAACTAAAAAATATATATATAAAAACAAAATTAAGAAAAAGACGCAAATTTACAAGAACACGACATAGAAAATTATACAGGTATACACAGATAATACAAAATATATATATATATGCAAACTATTTGCATCAAATTAGGCTACCTACATATAAGGAGTTGAAAAATAACGACAATATCGATACCACCGCGCCTCTTGATACTGCTCGTCGCTGGAGATGGCAGCGAGCTGATCAATTTTGGAGACGTTTGGAACTGGTATATATTCCAGAATTAATGAGCATATCCAAGTGGCAGGGAGAAACGCGCAATATATCAAAAAATGACGCGCCAAGAGGCATGTGGTTGTTGGGACGGGTCGTTGAAGTGTTTCCGGCAGCATAGGGCAGAGATCGTGTTTCCCTTTGATGAGGGGAGAATAAGGTTATCAGTGTATATATCGTAGAACCGATAAATTTCGCAGAAGTAATTGAAGCTTTGAAGCAACGATAAATTGAACTTATCTTATCTGACATTTAGCGACTTCGACAGTTTAGATATATGTGTTATGCTATATATAGGTCCTGGATTGATATCAACTTCAATTATACTGGTAATTTTTACATCATAATTAATAGTCGCGAACACTAAAAGAACAGCTTTATGAGTGCTCATACCGATGAAAAACTGTTAACTTGTCGAGTGTGTGACAAAGGTTTTCGACAAAGGTGTCATTTGAATCGACACATGCGGATTCATACCCAAGAAAATATGTTCAAATGCGATGTTTGCGAGAAGAGTTTTGTTCGGAAATGTAATTTAAACAGGCATATACGTGTCCATACCGGTGAAAACCCATATGGGTGTGAAATATGTGGGAGGAAGTTTACTCAGAAAATAACACTGGAGAGACATATGCGTATTCACACCGGAGAGAAACCATTTTCCTGCAAAATGTGTGGAAAGTTATTCAGAACGAGACCCTGTGCGTCGAGACACATGAGAATTCATTTCAATAATAAAACATATTCTTGCAAAATCTGCGGAAAAACATTTAACATCAGATCCAGTGCTTCCGAACACTTACAAATTCATTCTAAAGAAACCCCTTATTCGTGTGAAATTTGCGGAAGAGTATTCACGAACAACTCCAGTGTTTCAAGACACATGAGGATTCATTTCAACGAGAAATCATCCAATCAGAATTTAAAGAAGAATAAGCATAAGCAAATTCATAGTGTAAATCAAATGCAATCCTGTCAGCTTTAAGATTAAACCAGTTTTCCGCATGTCACTACATTATTTCTGACTGTGATCTGATGATTCCACAGATTCAGCCGTATCCGAGCAAGAAATGGTCTCACACGCTCAGCTTCTATACAAGATCATCTACACTCCCAGTAGGCATAAATTTGTGTCACAATAATCAATTTGTTTAAAATAATTCGATGGGAGTTCTCCTGTTCATCGACTTTTTATCGATTTTTAATATTTACACGCGTGAATGGTTTTAAATATAGTTTCTTTTACTTTGTTTTCAACAGAACTAATTACAGTGTTCCTCAGAGCAATGAGTTCAACTAGTGAGTAGTCAAACTTATTTTTGCAAAAATGGAACTTTGAAAGAATGCTTTTTTGCTTTACAAAAATCGACACACTCACACAAATTGATTTGTAGATTTGTAATAAATGTACCTACATACTCTGGAACGAGGGAAGTATACCGATTTTGTAATTTGTTGCGTGCAATATTCGTAACATCTCTTGCTTTTTTTTCATGTGTTGACGATGGCATTTCCTGCTTACCAAATATTTGACATGAAATCACAAACGTGAAATTGATTCGTCTGTGTTGTGCGGACGCAACTAGTGGGTGATTTCCGTGGCACGCACCCTTTCCGATAATGTTTTAATATTTTTTCTATACTTTTCGAAACCATGAAAAATGTATTGTTTCATGTTATGGCTTGTTATTCCATTCTTGTAGCTTGTTTTTGACAGGTATTTTGTTATCCTATTGTGTATACATTTTTTCGTAGTGCCCTAGTTTATACAATCTGTGAAAAATAAATTGTCACGTCCATTGAAAATAATAAGTCACGTGCCGATTTGGTTGAATTTAGTTCTTTTAAAGTGATGAATCGCAAAGTTCTAGATTTTTCAGTTTCCTGACCCTAAATAAATCCAAGTCGTTAAATATTCTTCCGAAATTTTATTGGTTTATTCATGACAACCATAACTTTATATAACTATGTATGTATGTATGTTTATTCGCCTCGTAATAATCATTATAAAAGAGAGAAAAGTTGCACAAGGCCCTGTCGACCTAAAACACTGCTGTGCGGCAAAAACCCTCAAACTAAAAAATATATATATAAAAACAAAATTAGGAAAAAGACGCAAATTTACAAGAACACGACATAGAAAATTATACAGGTATACACAGATAATACAAAATATATATATATATGCAAACTATTTGCATCAAATTAGGCTACCTACATATAAGGAGTTGAAAAATAACGACAATATCGATACCACCGCGCCTCTTGATACTGCTCGTCGCTGGAGATGGCAGCGAGCTGATCAATTTTGGAGACGTTTGGAACTGGTATATATTCCAAATTTAATGAGCATATCCAAGTGGCAGGGAGAAACGCGCAATATATCAAAAAATGACGCGCCAAGAGGCATGTGGTTGTTGGGACGGGTCGTTGAAGTGTTTCCGGCAGCATAGGGCAGAGATCGTGTTTCCCTTTGATGAGGGGAAAATAAGGTTATCAGTGTATATATCGTAGAACCGATAAATTTCGCAGAAGTGATTGAAGCAACGATAAATTGAACTTATCTTATCTGACATTTAGCGACTTCGACAGTTTAGATATATGTGTTATGCTATATATAGGTCCTGGATTGATATCAATTTCAATTATACTGGTAATTTTTACATCATAAGTAATAGTCGCGAACACCAAAAGAACAGCTTTATGAGTGCTCATACCGATGAAAAACTGTTAACTTGTCGAGTGTGTGACAAAGGTTTTCGACAAAGGTGTCATTTGAATCGACACATGCGGATTCATACCCAAGAAAATATGTTCAAATGCGATGTTTGCGAGAAGAGTTTTGTTCGGAAATGTAATTTAAACAGACATATACGTATCCATACCGGTGAAAACCCATATGGGTGTGAAATATGTGCGAGGAAGTTTACTCAGAAAATAACACTGAAGAGACATATGCGTATTCACACCGGAGAGAAACCATTTTCTTGCGAAATGTGTGGAAAGTTGTTCAGAACGAGACCCTGCGCGTCGAGACACACGAGAATCCATTTCAATAATAAAACATATTCTTGCAAAATCTGCGGAAAAACATTTAACACCAGATCCACTGCTTCCAAACACTTACAAATTCATTCTAAAGAAAACCCTTATTCGTGTGAAATTTGCGGAAAAGCATTCACGAATAACTTCAATGTTTCAAGACACATGAGGATTCATTCCAACGAGAAATCATTTAATTAGAATTTAAAAAAGAATAAGCATAAGCAAATTCATAGTGTAAATCAAATGCAATCCTGTCAGCTTTAAGATTAAATCAGTTTTCCGCATGTCACTACATTATTTTTGACTGTGATCTGATGATTCCACAGATTCAGCCGTATCCGAGCAAGAAATGGTCTCACACGTCCAGCTTCTATACAAGACAATGTACACTCCCAGCAGGCATCAGTTTGTGTCACAATAATCAATTTGTTCAAAATAATTCGATGGGAGTTCTCCTGTTCATCGACTTTTTATCGATTTTTAATATTTACACGCGTGAATGGTTTTAAATATAGTTTCTGTCAGTTTTACTTTGTTTTCAACAGAACTAATTACAGCAATGAGTTCAACTAATGAGTAGTCAAACTTATTTTTGCAAAAATGGAACTTTGAAAGAATGATTTTTTGCTTTACAAAAATCGACACACTCACACAAATTGATTTGTAGATTTGTAATAAATGTACCTACATACTCTGGAACGATGAAAGTACACCGATTTTGTAATTTGTTGCGTGCAATATTCGTAACATCTCTTGCTTTTTTTCATGTGTTGACGATGGCATTTCCTGCTTACCAGATATTTGACATGAAATCACAAACGAGAAATTGATTCGTCTGTGTTGTGCGGACGCAACTAGTGGGTGATTTCCATGGCACGCACCCTTTCCGATAATGTTTTAATATTTTTTGCTATACTTTTCGAAACGAAATGTATTGTTTCATGTTATGGCTTGTTATTCCATTCTTGTAGCTTGTTTTTGACAGGTATTTTGTTATCCTATTGTGTATATATTTTTTCGTAGTGCCCTAGTTTATACAATCTGTGAAAAATAAATTGTCACGTCCATTGAAAATAATAAGTCACGTGCCGATTTGGTTGAATTTAGTTCTTTTAAAGCGATAAATCGCAAAGTTCTAGATTTTTCAGTTTCCTGACCCTAAATAAATCCAAGTCGTTAAATATTCTTCCGATTGGTATATTGATATGATGTTGAGATAACTTGCCCCTAATCGTTGGCCCTGTGGTGTAAGGGTTAGCACTAAGGACTTTGAATCCTGCGATGCGGGTTCAAATCTCCGCGGGACCTTTGAAGTGGTTGTATTTTAAATATAAAAAACTCGAACGGAAAAAAAATGATTGAAACTTTGTTTTCGGAAACGTGAGATAGCACGCTGCGTCCTGGTTGACCATAAAAAAGTCATTGTGAGAAACATAAAACATATATATATAATGTTTATCACAGGGAGCCACGTCGTTGGTGTAACGGTTAGCATTGTTGCCTTCCAAGCACTTCCCGGTCGACGACCCTTTGTCCATTTGTTATAAAATTATTATGAGAATTGTAAGACAAGCCTTGTTCAATAAGAAAGCTAACCTGGGGTATTGCCGAAGCCCGGTTAGGTCAGTCGGTAGAGCGTTGGACTTTTAAAAGTGGCTATAGAGCAATGCAACGGTCGAGGGTTCAAGTCCCTCATCGGGCGGAATTTTCTTTTGATTACTCTGTCGTTGGCCACGTTGTGTAACGGTTAGCACTCAGGACTTTGAATCCTGCGATCCGAATTCAAATCTCGGCGGGACCTTTGACGTGGTTGCATTTTAAATATAAAAAAGCTCAAACAGAAAAGGATGGTTGAGACTTTGTTTTCGGAAACGTTAGATAGCACGCTGCGTCTTGGTTGACCATAAAAAAGTCACTGTAAGAAACATAAAACATATATAATGTTTATCACACGGAGCCACGTCGATGGTGCAACGGTTACCATTGTTGCCTTCAAAGCATTAGTGCCAGGTTCGACTCCCAGTAGACGAATCGTTCGCTCATTCGTTAAAAATGATTATTAGAAGTCTAATACAAGCCTTGTTCAATAAGAAGTCTAACAAGCGGTGTGACCGAGGCCCGGTTAGCTTAGTCGGTAGAGTGTTTGACTTTCAAAAGTGGCTTTAGGGCAATTCAACCCACGGTTGGAGCTTCAAGTCCCGCATCGGGAGGAATTTTCTTTCTAATTCAGTCATTTTCTTAACGAACCGACGAAACGAACGTGTCTCTCATGTCAAGCATGTGACTAGGGTCTGCCGCGGTTGCAGTCTCATGACTCATTTCATCTGGGGCACATAATTGAACAAAATAAAATCAATTATTGAAAAATTAAACTGTAGGGATGATTATTCTCCTTTAAAGAACATCAATCAAACATCACAAACAACCACATTGTAATGTTATCTTGAAATCTTAACCAACCTTCAGTTCCACGACTGATGCGGCATATCCTTCCACAGGTTTGTCAGTGAGGTGAGATCAAATTCCGTCAGATGGATCAACTTCTCGACTGTTTTACTGAAGATGCCAGAATCCTCAAATGAATAGATCGAGTCTAGAAATATACATATATGTACTATTGAACAGGCAAAGGCTAATATTTCAGTATCAGAAGGCATAAAAATAAATATAATTTTTTTAATGTTTCCTTTACTTCTTGAATAAATTTTTGATGAAATATCATACACATAGAACAGCTAAAAAGTAATGATTTCAGATATGTTGAAGACCGTTTTGAGATTAATTCATTCATTGATTCATTGACAATGTGGTTGAGCCCGCATTTAGGCTTTTTTCCGGGAGGTTAAAAAAATCTATCTTTTGTATCCCATGATATTTTTTCACACGCGATTAATATTTACTCGAAATCGCGAATATAACCGAACCTTGATTGTTGTCCATGTTCCGGTTTCAGCAGAAAATGTTTGTATGAATTTTGATGTTCTGTCAAACACGGCAATTGCTGGGAAAGAAATGTTTCACGATTAGGTTCAATAATTAAAGATCATATTGTTAAATCGAATTTTGGACGTGTTAGCGTTCACATCGCTGTTATAAATTGTATGTCACAAATTGAGATTGAGAAAAGATGGATTGAGAATGAGAGACTCCGAGTGTTGCCGATACAAATCAAATCAAGATCACAACGTTACTTAGGAAAGATCCGAGTCCAGCATCGTTCTTTACAACAAAGATGATTCCGAACACATTCAACTGTACAAGATTTGTTGAAAGATGCAACAAATTCGCTTTGAAATATTTTCAATCGATTGCCATTCAAGAAGATTCAAACATTCAGACAAGTATTTCGTTTTTGGTAAAAACAAAGAACTCACAGGTAATGAAAATTATTTTAAATTTAAGGGTGATTACCATTTGCAGATTTTATTGATATTGAAGGTGTTCTGAACTGCATGGCTTAGTGTGTGCGGGAACGGTGTCTCCTGGTTCCCGAGGTTGTTTTGCTCCCTGACTGTTCTTGGCATTTAACTGTTATAAGACCCGTTATAGGAAACTTGTATTGAAATATCTCCTGATGAACAAAATGATGTTCTAACGAAAGGAACGTATAAAGTATCGATTTCAGAGGCCCCCTCAAGTCTCGAAAATTCCGCTTTCTCTTAGTCGTAATAGACGAATTGAGCCGTTTCCCCTTTGGATTCCCTTGTAAAGATTCATCTTCTAAAACTGTTTTAAATTGCCTTTCAGAACTTTTCGTAATATTCGGACTTCCTTCATACGTTCACAGTGACCGAGCCGCCTGGTTCTTGTCGAAGGAAGTGACTGATTACCTACGTTTCCGTGGTATGGCAAAAAGCAATTCAACGCCATATCATCCAACCGGGAATAGTCAGTGCTAGCGACTAAACCAGAGTTTATGGAGAACAATCAAGTTGAAGTTGAAAGAGAAGTCCATGAATGAAAAATTTTGGGATTCTGTATTACCCGATGCTCTACATTCGCTTCGATCGTTACTCTGTACGGCAACAAATGAAACGCCACATGAAAGATTTCTAAAACATACTAGAAGATCAATGCTAGGAAAACCATTACCGACATGGCTGCTCAAGCCTGGACCAGTAATGCTGAGCCGATTTGTCCGTAACCACAAGAACGATCCTCTGTGCGATGAAGTGACTCTATTAGAAGCTAACAATACCTTTGCTAAGATTCGTTTTCCCGATGGAAGACAATCAATAGTTTCAACCGGCGATCTTGCTCGGTGCCCTTTGCCCGATACAAAAGATTTTTCAAATGTAGAAACTACTAAAACAGGAACGATTAACTTTAGAAAATTCCGAGAATGTTAAAAGTACCGATATCCCACCAATTGAATTCGATGTATAGGAGTCTTCAACTGGTGCTGTTGAGAAGAATCCTTTGCCATTAAGACGTTCGACCAGAGAAAAGAAAGTTCCTGATAGATATGGGGATTATGTCTCGTACTAAATTTACACTTTCGAACGATACTGAATTTATTTATTCCATGGGGGGAGACTGTGGTGATTGGAAACAAACAAGAACTATAGGACGATACTGCGGTACTTATAAAACAAACAGAACATCGATATATACAAATAAACAAGAGTATAAATATGGCCATTTTCAGACTCATTGCGCTTTAATCTTGTCTGAAGAAGTTAGACTATGTTCTAACGAAAGCTTCCAACAAACTTATATCCCGCCGATATTCGAACTCTGGTCGCAGGATGGATTCAAAGTCCCGAGTGCTAACCGTTAGACTACGGGGCCAACGGCGAAGTGCAAGTTTTCTTAATTATAAAGAAAATTCCGCCCGATGAAGGACTTCAACCCTGAACCGTTGGATTGCCCTAAAGCCAGTTTCAAAAGTCCAACGCTCTACTGACCGAGCTAACCAGGCTTCGGTCATACCCCTCGTCAGCTTTCCTATTGAACAAGGCTTGTCATACAATTCTCATAATTATTTTATACCAAATGAACAAAAGGTCGTCGACCCCGGCTCTAGTGCTTGGAAGGCAACAATGCCAACCGTTACACCATCGACGTGATAAACATCATATATGTTTTATGTTTCTTACAATGACTTTTTTGGTCAACCAAGACGCAGCGTGTTATCTTACGTTCCCGAAAACAAAGTTTCAACCATTCTTTTCCGTTTGAGTCTTTTTATATTTAATATACAACCACTTCAAAGGTCCGACCGAGATTTGAACTCTGATCGCAGGATTCAAAGTCCTGAGTGCTAACCGTTACACCCCGGGGCCAACGGCAGAGTGCAAGTTTTCTCAATTATAAAGAAAATTCCGCCCGATGAGGGACTTCAACCCTGAACCGTTCGATTGCCCTAAAGCCAGTTTTAAAAGTCCAACGGTCTACCGACTGAGCTAACCGGGCTTCGGTCGTACAACTCATTAGCTTTCTTATTGAACAAGGCTTGTCTCACAATTCCCATAAATATTTTATAGCAAATGGACAAAGGTTTGTCGGCCGGGAGCCTAACTCGGCTCTAGTGCTTGGAAGGCAACAATGCCAATCGTTGCACCATCGACGTGGCTCCCTGTGATAAACATCATATATGTTTTATGTTTCTTACAATGACTTTTTTATGGTCAACCATGACGCAACGTGTTATCTTACGTTTCCAAAAACAAAGTTTCAACCATTCTTTTCCGTTTGAGTTTTATATATATTTAAAACACAACCTCTTCAAATGTCCCTCCGAGATTTCAACTCTGATCGAGGGATTCAAAGTCATGAGTGCTAACCCTTACACCAGGGTGCCAACGACAAGGGTCAACTTATCTCAACATCATTTTAATTGTACCAAATTTTTTTCTTTCTGCTTTCATTTTTTTGCTCTTTTCTTTAGGACGACGCCAATTGTTGGGCGCGTGACGCGATAGATAACGCGTGTGACTTCGGGCGAGATTACTCCATGTTCGAGTGCTGGCGCGTTCGTTTCGTTGGTTTGTTAAGAAAATGACTGAATTAGAAAGAAAATTCCTCCCGATGAGGACTTGAAGCTCCAACCGTTGGTTGAATTGCCCTAAAGCCACTTTTGAAAGTGCAACGCTCTACCGACTGAGCTAACCGGGCCTCGGTCACACCGCTTGTTAGCCTTCTTATTGAACAAGGCTTGTCTTATAACTCTAATAAACATTTTTAACAAATGGGCAAACGAACCTGGCTCTAGTGCTAGGAAGGCAACAATGCTAAACGTTACACCATCGACGTGGCTCCCTGTGATAAACATTATACATGTTTTATGTTTCTTACAGTGACTTTTTTATGGTCAACCAAGATGCAGCGTATTATTTTACGTTTCCGAAAATAGAGTTTCAACCATTTTATATTTAAAATACAATCACTTCAAAGTTCCCGCTGAGATTTGAACTCGGATCGCAGGATTCAAAGTCCTGAGTGCCCTTTGTTACCTTTCTTATTGAACAAGGCTTGTCTTACAATTCCCGTAATTATTTTATACCAAATGGACAAAGGGTCGTCGACCGGGAGCCGAAACCGGCTCTAGTGCTTGAAAGGCAACAATACCAGCCGTTACACCATCGACGTGGCTCCCTGTGGTAAACATCTTATATGTTTTATGTTTTTTGCAATAACTTTTTTATGGTCAACCAAGACGCAGCGTGCTATCTCACGTTTCCGAAAACAAAGGTTTCAATCATTCTTTTCCGTTCGAGTTTTTTATATTTAAAATAGAACCACTTCAAAAGTCCCGCTGAGATTTGAACCCGGATTGCAGCATTCAAAGTCCTGAGCGCTAACCGTTACACCACGGGGCCACCGGCAGAGTTCAAGTTATCTTAATTATAATGATAATTCCACCCGATGAGGGACTTGGACCCTCGACCATTGGATTGCCCTGGAGCCACTCTTAAATGACCAGCGCTCTACCGACTGAGCTAACCGGGCTTCGGTCGCACCAGGTGTTAGCCTTGTCTTAGAATTCTGAATATTATTTTTAACAAATGGACAAAGGGTCGTCGACCCGTAGCCGAACCCGGCTCTATTGCTTTGAAGGCAATAATGCCAACTGTGATAAACATCATATATGTTTTATGTTTTTCGCAATGACTTTTCATGGTCAACCACGACGCAGCGTGTTATCGTAAGTTTCCGAAAACAAAGTTTCAACCATTCTTTTCTGTTTGAGTTTTTTTTATATTTAAAATACAACCACTTCAAAGGTCGCTCCGAGATTTGAACTCGGATTGCAGGATTCAAAGTCCTGAGTGAAAGTTTCAACCATTCTTTTCAGGGGCGTGTATATTAGCTTGATATTATCTCATTCGTGTATCCTTGTGAATTCTCTCACACACGGATCCAGGATTGTAAGGAAACAAGGAGGGATAGGTAGTTCATTGCAAGATATCAACGAATCACGTAAATTTGCATTCTTATCGGTTCGAGTTTTTTTATATTTAAAATACAACCACTTCAAAGGTGCCTCCGAGATTTGAACTCGGATTGCAGGATTCAAAGTCCTGAGCTCTAACCGTTACACCACGGGACCAACGGCAGCGTGCAAGTTTTCTTAATTATAAAGGAAATTCCGCCCGATGAAGGACTTGAACCCCCAACCGTTGGATTGCCCTAAAAGTCCACCGCTCTACCGACTGAGCTAACCGGGCTTCGGGCGCACCGGTTGTTAGCCTTCTTATTGAACAAGACTTGTCTTAGAATTCTGAAAATTATTATTAACAAATGGACAAAGGGTTGTCGACCGGGAGCCCAATGCAAACCGTTACACCATCGACGTGGCTCCTTGTGATAAATATCAGGTATGTTTAATGTTTTTCGCAATGGCTTTTTAATGGTTTTAGTAGAATAGTAATAAAGAATAGCAACTTTGGTCTCTATCTCGCACTTCTATCTTCACCCTTCGGGGTTAAGGTATAAATAATAAGCCTATACAGTAACGAATAATGATGGCAGAAATCTGCGCCCCGTATAAAACGTGACCCGGGACCATATTTTCGACCGGCAAAACTAATATTTTGTGCCCATGGGGAGAAGGAACGTACTGTACCATGAAATGGTCTTCCGGCAATCTGCAGCTGGGGTCTTTGGCCGTAGTGGATCAATGGATACCTCAAAAAATGAACAAAAACTGCCCGGAAAGGTAGCTTTGCCAGAAGCGATGTAAAATGTTTGGTACATCTCAAGAATTCCTGCACGAGTCATGCCAGGAGGTCTGACTGGGGCCCAGGCGAGTTATGTCTAAATACGAGAAGAGCGCAGAGTGCCCGGTAATGGAACCTTGTGAGAAAGGGTGTACAATTTTTTGTGGTGTATTGGTATTTTCAAACGGGCAGAGCCAGAAAGTTTGGCTGGGGCAAAAGTAAGGAACTCCGTGTTAAAGAATTGAGGTAGGAGGGAGAAATCGAAATAGACAAACAAAAAAACGTTCCACAAAATTGGTAAATACCCAAATCTATGCTTTTAAAACCTATTGATTTCGAAGCATCCGAAAGATCAAATAATTTATGAATTTTTGAATCACGAATCTAATCCCATATTCCGAACAACCCGGCCTTATTTTTTATTATATAATCATTACCTCGAGTGCAAACTCGAGCGTCAACTAACTCTGACATTTCGGTTGCTGTCGATGGCTTTTCCTAGCAGAAACCCGTCTGCAACTCTTGTACGTGACGTAGTAGCGGTTTTGCGAGGTTACACTCTACTGCAACTGCATTGTCAGTCGATCAATGCTACTATCGTTCCCTCGCTCCTACTAAATTCATCCATGGTATCGTCGCGGCCATTCGTAAAATACAGCACAACCGAGTATGTAGGTACATTTATTACAAATCTAATCGATTTGTGTGAATTTTTTATAAGAGACAAAAAAAAACTTTCAAACTCCAATTTTCGTAAAACCTAGTTATACTACTCATTAGTTGAACTCATTGCTCTGAGGAACACTGTAATTAGTAAATTTGATGAACAGGAAAACTCCCATCGAATTATTGTAAGCAAACAAATTCTTCTTGTGTCATCGCAACTGCTGTTTATGTGACACAAATTGAAGCCTGTTTGGAGCGCAGACGATTTGGACGTATGATATCATTTCTTGCTCGGATACGGCTGAATCTATGGAATCATCAGATCACAGTCAGAAATAATATAATGACATGTGGAAAACTGATTTTATCTTAAAGCTGACAGGATTTCCTTTTATTTGCACTATGAATTTGCTTATGTTTATTCTTATGTGAATTCTGATTAAATCTTTTCCCGCAAATCTCACAGGGAAATGGTTTCTCGTTGAAATGAATTCTCATGTGTCTTGAAACACTGGAGTTGTACGCGAATGCTTTTCCGCAAATTTCACACGAATGAGGGTTTTCTTTAGAATGAATTTGCATGTGTTCGGAAGCTCTGGATCTGGTGTAAAATGTTTTTCCGCAGATTTTGCAAGAACGTGTTTTATCATTGAAATGAATTCTCGTGTGTGCCGACACACAGGCTCTCGTTCTGAATAACTTTCCACACATTTTGCAAGAAAAAGGTTTTTCTCCGGTGTGAATACGCATATGTCCCTTCAGTGTTGATTTCTGAGTAAACTTCCTTCCACATATTTCACACCCATATGGTTTTTCACCGGTATGAATACGTATATGCCTGTTTAAATGACATTTCCGAACAAAACTCTTCGAGCAAACATCGCATTTGAACATCTTTTCTTGGGTATGAATCCGCATGTGTCGATTCAAAACCCCCCTTTGTCGAAAACCTTTGTCACACACTCGACAAGTTAACGGTTTTTCATCGGTATGAGCACTCATAAAGCTGTTCTTTTGGTGTTCGCAACTATGAATTATGCTGTAAAAAATACCAGTATATTAAAAGTTGATATCTACTCAGGACCTATATATAGCATAACATATATCTAAACTGTCGAAGCCGCGAAATATCAGATAAGATAAGTTTCAGTTCAATTTATCATTGATTTAAAGCCTCAATTATTTCTGCGACATTAATCAGTTATACGATATGTTCGATGATAGCATCATTCTGCCATCTGCTCCCGGAAACACTTCAACGACCCGTCCCAAAAAACACTTGCCCTTTTCGCGCGTCTGTGTCAACGGCATTTATAACGTCATTTTTTGATATATTGCGCGTTACATCCTGCCACTGGGTCTGCTCATTAAGATTGGAAGATATACCAGTTTCCAGCGTCTCCAAAACTGATGGGCTATGGGTTCAACTTGCATCCACCTTCTGTGACGAGCAGATATTCGGTATCAAGAGGCGCGGTGGTATCGATATTGTCGTGCAAAAGACAGTTTGGGATAAGGGGGATTAGATCGAGAGAACTAACATTAAAATAGGTCAATGATCAAATAATAGAATGATTTAACAAAGAGATCGCCAATCTTCGAACGACTTAGCGACACATATATTTGTCCAGTTCATCAAGAATTCTTCTCCCTCATCAGCGACAATACCGACAACCGACTCGGTGAAAAAATTCAGTGAAAAAACAAATCATTGGATACTCCTCTCCACGAGAAGCTTTAGTAAAAGGCGAAAACCTCGTAGATCAACTCCCATTTCCAAAAGCGTCTCTGTGTGCAACTCGCAGAATGTGCACAAAAACATTTGCGTATAGCTCCGTTAATCGATCCACAAAACTGCGATACGTTTCCCTCAACTAATTTAGTTTCACAAAAACTACCCCAGAACATAACTATAAAAACACGTATTCGGTCCTGGAAGGTACGCAGAGTTCAGGTTAATGGATATTCGAAACATCTTTGATGTTACATAAATCGACATTCTACTTCTAGTTGTGCAGCTCTAGGTATATTTCAAAAATCTTGCAAATTTTTGATATATGGCAAATTTTACAAAATAAAATTTGGCACGAATCACCATTTTTGTAAATTTAAGACTCACTCACAATGTTTCAAATCGAAATTAATCTGAAATACCTAAACATTCATATAAGGGCATACTTGACTTAAGTTAGCACTTGACTTAAAGCGGTCCATGGACGACTGTGTCGAGAAGATCACAATCGTCGTGAATTAGTCTTACTTATGCGTTCATTAATGCCATAAACACTAGTTTCTGTTCCTCTATCCAACCATAGATATTCGCTCATTACTCTATTCTCATATAAATAGTACTGATAGGCCACTTATTTAAGGATTGCTGTTGTTATTTCACACCTTCACCCAAGCTGCGCGACCCAAGCTACCATATAATTCATTCGGAAGGTACTATTTTGATAACACATGAGTTTGTCATGGTTCCAGGCGATGTAAAATGACCCTTCTTTTTCTTTTCATGGAAGCAGGGCATTTGGATTAAGTCAATGGTTTCTGCGTAAAGTCTGTGCTTTGTGGATTTAACTTCGTATGTACAATTTCAGTGATTAGTATCATTTCAATACAATATCATATAAAAAAACGTTTTAATGTTTAAGTTGTAGTATACCACGATAATGCGACTAGAGATAAGGAAATCTACTTCATCTTGTCGAATTGACTCTAAAGCCTCGAGCTTTTTCACCTCCGACCTTATTTGTTAATAAGTCTTATCTACTTCATCTTGTCGAATTGACTCTAAAGCCTCGAGCTTTTTCACCTCCGACCTTATTTGTTAATAAGTCTTATCTTCAATTTAGAGACATCGTTATCATGTAATCTCCGATTTTATTTTGCATATAACTAACACCTGCTATTTCAACAAGTTCATTGCGTTTTATTGAAACCAATTTTGATTTTTGTACATCATCGCATTAAAAGAGAGAAGGCGTAGTAAATTTGTTTATTCTTATTTGACAGCATCGTATTTCGAATTTTTTCAGCTACAACGACCATGCACAATATGACATGATATGTCATTCTATATTGAACAAACTTGACATGAATCACTATTTTTACCACACAATGAGCCAGAAATGCAGTAAATGGGTATTTGATATTGTAACACGATTCAAAAAAGCAAAATTAGTAATGATAGCTGGGCAAAAACTTATCTGATGACAATATTTTGGAACTTAAGACAGTGGCCATACATAGTATAAATAACTACAAATAGGCAGTAGGAAAAATACCTAATGGTGGGCAAATATTTTTATCCAGGACTTGAAACTACAATAAGTATAACTGTATACATCCATGCTAGAAATACCGATAATCGAATATCGGCTTTACATTGAATATCGCCCCCAAATGTACCGGGAGGCGAAATGTCGAGCCGACACAGTCGCTCTTGTAGCAATTAGGTCGAGGAGAGCGGCCGCATTCCGACGTTTTGTCATTTGCAGTCTTAACGTTTTTTGTGATCGCGGACTTGCTTTAACATTCGCTGCTCCTTCGCCTCCTCTTTCAGTGAAAAATGGAGATGTTTATCGGCAAATTAAACAAATTAGTATTTATCTTAAAACTTATCTTAGCAGTGCGTTCTATCATAGATTTATTTCATTTGGTCCTCCTGTCATTCTGTTGCTTCTGCCCATGTTGTAAAGTAAACGGCTTTATTCCTAATCTGATCTTCCTACTTCCTGGCTGGCATAATAAATGTAATTCCGCATCTTGAGCTGTCTCCCATTTACGCCTTCCCACACTGTTAAATATAGTAGTGGTATCCCTCCCGTTGGTGATGATGTGTCCGGTCTTGCGAAGTTCAACGGGTGATGGTTTGTTGTTGTGACGCTTTTCGTCTAAAATATCGATATATTGTTCTTGGATCAGGGCTTTTCCACGGGATAACCCCTTTTCTTGTTCCACTCTATCCTATGTCTGGTAATGTGAAACTTTCAGTGCATATCTTACTTTCGTGAAAGTGGCCATCTCCGAATTGATCCTTCCATTCATCCGTTTGATCAGCTGTTTGCTCCTCTGCTGGTAGCTTCCACGCTCCAAATTGTGCGAAATCCCCGAACCTTACGCTGTATGTTGTTACGTCCGTTGTACCTTGGAACCAATCATGATCTACTTGCTTATGTTTCATCACTATCCCTTCTGCTGTCTGTCCTGCCGTGCCCGGCGCTTTAACTCCGACATTACTTTCTGGAATCTGAACTGTCAGCTTCCATTGATATGTCGGTATTATCTTCTACTACTTCGCCGTTAAACTCTGAATTTGAATCGTCTGGTAATGGTGTTTCTTGGGCTGCTGTCTTCCTTTCGCTGCTTCCTCGTAGGCTGTCGCTTGCTGTATGCGCTTTCTCGCTGCGTTCACCTTTTTTATTCGACCCAATTCTTTGGTTTGGAAGGCTGTCTTCATGCCAGCGTATCTCCTGCCACTGTCGGCCCTTGTGATGTGTTTTGACATGCCCTTTTTTGCTACCCGCATAACTTCCCACCCTTGCTCCTATTGCTGCTGCTGCTGCACTTAAACCAACTTTCGTTTTTCACTTGTTCGGCTATTACCAACGCTTTGCTCGACACCCTTTGTCTATGCCATTTATCCTGTTCCCACAAATCATCTTCGGTCGCCATTGGATGATATTTCTCGTCTAAATTTCTGGTCATCTCTTCTGCCTTTCAACGTTTTGCTCGAATTTCTTCGATCTCATTATCATTACTCACTATCTCGTCTGAATTCCTATCTATTTTCTCTTTAAAAATCTGACTCTTGCTGTCAATTCTGCTAATAACTGCTGTTTCATCAACAGTTGTATACGGACGTGGCTCGTTCGGCTGTTCCCCTTGCGCAATGACTCCATTGCGTCCCATGTTTTCCTTCCCAAATTCCACGCGTTGTTTCCCCAGTAACTCATATCTGAAATAACACAAATTTGTCTCAAACTCTGTATATTGGAGGGTTCGGTTCCTCTACAATACATTCCGACATACACAATAAATGTTAATAATGATATAACGATTTCAATTCCACAAAAAAAAAATGCTTTCTTTTTCGAGTGAATTTTTCAAAAACTATATCTTTGATGAATTTTGCTTCTGTGACGTTTACTTTTGCTCTTTTTGGTTGGGGTTTTAACGTTAATTTATCTTATAATGTCCTCTTTTAGCACCCTTTGTCTTTGCATTTCCTCCTCTGTCTGCAATACGGGGCTGCAATATGATAATAAAATATATTAAATTTAATTTGAGAAATATTTAAGTATTGTTGGAAAAATTGAAACCGTAAAATAAGTAGTGCTGTTCAACCAAATTAAAATTCTTTTTTCGGGTAAAACTCCAGGAACTTCATCATCATCGGAATCGCTCAGAAGTGTGGGACTAAAAATTGAAATGTGATTAATATTTTGCATAAGCTATTAAAATGTCTGTCTAGACTCTAGACATTTGAATCTTTTTTATACAATTGATATATACAAAATAAAGAACAGTAAGTTTCAGTTTCACATAGAATCCAATCGAGGTAATATTAATTTATTCGTTGGGAAAGTATACAAAATTGAAAGATTTCTCAAATAATACAATCCAGCCTTTATCACCATATCCATTTGAAAGGAATAAAAATTTAAGGCAATCTAGTTCATGCTATGCTATAGGGAGAAGTTAGAAAGCTTTTATCCTCAAAGAAAAATACGCGAATATCACGGGAATTCGTGCGAGACTATGGGCCTGTCCGAGGTACCCGAGGATTCGTTCTGGCCTAAATATGACAGGACCACATTTGATCTACACAATGAATTGGCATATGTTTGTTCTTGGTTGAGCTCTGATGACAATATTGATACCACCGTGCCTCTTGATACTGAATATGAGCCCGTCGCAGGAGATGGAGGCGAACTTAAGCTATATCCAATCGATTTTGGAAGCGTTGGAAACGGGTATATTTTCCAACATTAATGAGCAGATCCAAGTGACAGGGAAAATGCGTAATATATCAAAAATGACGCTTTAATTGTCGTTGACAATCGCGCCAAGAGACAAACGCTTGTTAAGACGGGTCGTTGAAGTGTTGTTTGAATCTTTCCCCACAAACCTCACAAAAATACGGTTTCTCAATCGAATGAATTATCTTGTGCGTCTTATGCGCTGGTTTTGAATGTTTTCGTGCAAGTTTTACATGAGTAAGGTTTCTCACTGACATGAGTTCTCATGTGCGCCGAAACATTTGCTCTGGTTCTGAATAATTAATTCTCCACAAATTTTGCAAGAAACTTGTTTTCTCTTCTGTGTAAACACTTATATGATTTTAAACTTTATCCCACCCATATGGTTGTTCTCTGGTATGGAAATGAAATTTATCTGTGAAACTCGTTTCGCAATATTTACAACTGAATCTCATCTTTTCTCTGGTATGAGTCAACATATGCCGATTCAGGTAGTACTTTTGTCGGAAAGCTTCATCCAACACTTCACAAGTAAATGACCTTTCCCAAGTATGAACACGCATATATATGGACGTTCAGATTTTTTTTGTGATTGAAACATTTATGACATATTTCGTACTTTTTTTGTTGTGTGGTCGTTGGAGCTGAAAAAACGTGAAATTAGATGATGTGCAAATATTAAAATTTGTTTTAATAAAACGCAATGAAGTTGTTGAAATGGCATTTGGAAATAATAACGGAGATTACGTATGTCCCATAAACGTGATAACGATGTCGCTAAATGATAAATATGACTTATGAACTGAGTAGGCTCGAGGCTTGAAAGTCAATTCGACAGAGTGCATAAGATTGCCTTATCGCAGAAGATTATCTTATCTATCGTCACGATATTGCGGCATGCTTCAACTTCGACTAAACATTCAATTTTTGTTTTATGAATATGTATTCAAATGATACAAATCACTAAAACACAAGCTTACCACCACTGCGTCAAGAACCATGACAAACTTATGGGGCATCAAAATAGTACTTTTCCGAATGAAATATATGGCAGCTTGGGTCGCACAGCTGAACATTGCTTGGGGTGATAGTGTGGAATAACAACACCAACCCTTAAATAATTGGCCGTTTCTCATAGTACTATTTATATGAGAATCGAATAATGAGCAAATATCTATGGTTGGATGGAAGAACAGAAACTAGTGTTTATAACATCAATGAACGCATAAGTATAACTAATTCACAAAGATTGTGATCTTCTCGACACAGTCGTACATGGACCACTTTAAGTCAAATGCTGACCAAGTATGTCCTTATATGAATGTTTAGGTATTTCAGATTAATTTCGATTTGGAACATTGTGAGTGAGTCTACAATTTACAAAAATGGTGCTTCATGCCAAATTTCATTCTGTAAAATTTGCCATATATCAAAAATTTGCAAGATTTTTGAAATATTATTATACCTAGAGCCGCACAAGTAGAATATCTAATTAGAATGATGTTTCGAATATCCATTAACCTTAATTGCCGATCTCTTTGTTAAATCATTCTATTATTCTATTTATTCATTGGCCTATGTTAATGATAGTTATCTAGATCTGATCCCCTTCATTCCAAACTGTCTTTTGCACGACAATATCGATATCACCGCGCCTCTTAATACCAAATATCTGCTAGTCGCAGGAGATGGAGGCAAAAGTGGTTGTTGGTCGTTGAAGTGTTTCCGAAAGCAGATGGCAGAATTCGTGTTTATCTTTGATGATGGGAGAAAATAATGCTACCATCGAAGATGTCGTATGACTGATAAATGTTGCAGAAGATAATGAGGCTTTATAGCAAAGATAAACTGAAACTCATTTTATCTGACATTTCGCAACTTCGACAGTTTAGAGATATGTTATACTATAAATAGGTCCTGGGTTGATATCAACTTTAATTATACTGGTAATTTTTACAGCTTAATTTACAGTCGCGAGCACCAAAAGAACAGCTTTATTTGAGAAACTTTTCAGAGGTTCTGGTAATAAAATGTATCTGAAGGCTCATATGAGTGCTCATACCGATGAAAAACCGTTAGCTTGTCGAGTGTGTGACAAAGTTTTTCGACAAAGGAGTGTTTTGAATCGACACATGCGGATTCATACCCAAGAAAAGATGTTCAAATGCGATGTTTGCGCGAAGAGTTTTGTTCGGAAATGTCATTTAAACGGGCATATACGCATCCATACCGGTGAAAAACCATATGGGTGTGAAATATGTGGAAGGAAGTTTACTCAGAAAGCAACACTGAAGGGACATATGCGTATTCACACCGGAGAGAAACCATTTTCTTGCAAAATCTGCGGAAAAACATTTTACACCAGATCTAAAGCTTCCGAACACATGCAAATTCATTTTAAAGAAAACCCTTATTCGTGTGAAATTTGCGGAAAAGCATTCACGAACAACTCCAGCGTTTCAAGACACCTGAGAATTCATTTCAATAATAAAGCACATTCTTGCAAATTCTGCGGAGAAACATTTAACACCAGATCCAGTGCTTCCAAACACATGCAAATTCATTTTAAAGAAAACCCTTATTCGTGTGAAATTTGCGGAAAAGCATTCACGAACAACTTCAGTGTTTCAAGACACATGAGAATTCATTCCAACGAGAAACCATTTCCTTGTGAGATTTGCGGGAAAAGATTTAATCAGAATTCTAATAAGAATAGGCATAAGCAATCTTGTCAGATTTGAGATAAAATCAGTTTTCCACATGTCACTATATTATTCTGACCGTGATCTGACGATTCCATAGATTCTCACACGTCCAGCTGCCGCACAAGATCGTCTGCACTCCCAGCTGGCATTAATTTGTGTCACACAAACAGCAGTTGCGATGACACAAGACGAATTTGTTTGTTTAAAATAATTCGATGGGAGTTTTCCTTTTCATCGCCTTTTTTATCGATTTTTAATATTTACACGCGTGAATGGTTCTATATATATATATATATAGTCTCTTTCATTTTTACTTTGTTTTCAACAGAACTAATTACAGTGTTCCTGGATGCAATGAGTTCCATTAGTGAGTGATAAAACTAGTTTTTGCGAAAATGGAAGATTGAAAGAATGCTTTTTCACACAAATCGATTAGATTTGCAATAAATGTAGCTACGTACTCTGGAACGATGAAAGTACACCGCTTCTGTAATTTGTTGCGTGTGATATACGTAACATCTCTTTCTTTTTTCATATGTTGAATGGAATTCCTGCTCAAATTTGAAGTCAACCATTTGCAGTGCAATCAGTAACATAGTTCAAATCTTGACATGAATCACAAACGGGAAATTGATTCGTCTGCGTTGTGCAGTAGACCATAACGATCGATAGTTCGTAACGGTTACACAGAGCTTTTGAGACAATGATTTTTCAAATTTCTTTGTGTTCGAGGCGCGCATGCGTCACTGCTGGTCACTTCCCATGAACAAATTGAAGAACAAATTCAGGAATGCATTGCACATGGGAGGAACCACGTTTAGGAACACGGCAGCCACATGCTGGTTCCCATTTTGACCCCCGCATGTATTGGAAAAAAGGGGAAATTCCTCTAGTATTAGCATCTAAGATGTGATCGACTTGTGAAGACAAGTGTCGTTTCCATTTCTGTCTCTTCTTCCCTCCGTTTCGTCTTAACAAAAGCAGAACGCGTCATTCGGTGTTGCAGCTTCGTATACATATAAATTGCAAATATAGATTTTCCTGCTGTAACACATAAGAAAAGCAGAGTGGGAGTTGAAGGACACTTTGCAGATCAAAAGAAGCAGATATAAAGGAATTATCGGATTCAGCAGGACCTTTGTCAGCAGCTTTTGATGCCTGTGCGTCTACATTCGTTTTGAATGATTTTTTAGAATTTAGTTGGGTGCACTTATACTCCATGTACGTCATACATTGATCCTTTTTGGGTTAAAAAAAATTTGGATTCATTTCAAAAAATCTTCTTTCGCATGTTTGTTTTGCTTACACATTTCATTTTTTCCCATCACATTCTTTTTTAAAAATAGTGTACATTTTTCGTATGTTTAATTCATGACTCAAATACTACCTTTCATTATACTTTCGTTGGTAATAGCTTCCCATCACAGGAAAGATTTTTATGTGAGACCTCACTGAATAATGAACTTCTTTTGACTGGTTTATGACTTAACTAGTGGATGGTTTTTATGTTCTCATTGGTGCAGCAGCAGATAATTTCTTATTAATGAATAATATTCTCACGGTTCGTTATTGAGGGAAGTTTAACACTCTCTGCGGATACCTTAATATCGGAAATTTCTGCTTAAGCTGGTGGTTACCAAAGCCCACAAGTGCGCGTTAAAAATCACAGTAATAGGTATCTTGCGCCTGCTTAAACGCCAACATAATTGTATCTAGAGGCAACTCTTGGAACTCTACAGCAGCTTTTAGCACAATGTTCATGCTCCCACTGATATTATTTGTAGCTCCACCCTCACCCACAAAAATTATAACGAATCGTTAGTAATAAAAAAAAGTTCTTGTGCTGTCACACCGAATTTTCATGATAATGATCGAAATAACCTGTAGATACCGAGCGGCTTCGTCCTTCTGACGTTGGAACCACATAATCGGGTGCAATTGTGACTTCTTTTTGTTCATCTTGGCAATCAAAAGTAATCTTGGCGGCCAAGGACAGATCATCGCTCAGATTTCTCCCCGATTTAGAAACTGTGTTCCATATGTTCTCCAGAATCTTTCCTGAAAAAATATGCTAACAACATGCACCAAAAGCCTGTACTTAAAAGAGTGAAATGTGGTTTTGTTACCTCCATCGCCGCACCTTACCAACTTCCTTCCTCAAACGTTGTGCTCCAACGTTTATGACGCCAAACCTCTCACGGTATGTTTTTACGAATCGGGCAGTGCTTGATCCCGTGTATGGACGTTCCTGTGAATTCAGGAGAGCCGGTCCCTCGGGATTCTGAACGCACACATCTGTATCTGTTAACGCACATATATAAATATTAATGTTTTATGTGAAAACAGTATTAGGTGAGGACACACACCTTTTATATAGAAAGATTTCCAAAAATAGATATTCCTGTTGTGGTGACTTAGGACGTTTGTATGAAACATCCTAATCCTAAGTAACCGGGTCGGCTATCCATGTTGACGGCTATCGAGATGTTTTTACTGTTAAATATTCTCCGAAAGCCACCGGGCCCAAGCCTGTGATGTTTTTTTAGGGAAACGTTTTTTTGCTTTCTCAAACTATTATCGAGAGTGTGGCTAGAATTTGTACAGTTTTACTTACTTTTATAAACCTTTATTTGACTCTTTATTCATAACCAGTTCTCATTTGTTTGGTTTTCTTTGACACCAAACACAAAACCTCTGTACGGCCCCCTTGGCCTCACTATTGGGCAGGAAAGCTCACGCCACGTAATACGATAAAAAATGAAGGTCTTGTTGAGCTTTTCATCATCAAACTAATGAATGGGTTAATTTGCCAAACAGTCATCAAAATTTACTCTGCTGATTTCCATTATAAAATTCCTTCTGTATTCCATGCTGTTACACATTCTGTAAGAAACATTATATATCTTACTTCTGATCAATGAATGAACGATACTTTTTTGCACAATGGACTCTAATTTGAAAATTTCCAATTCACCTTGTCGGATTTACTCAAATCTGGGTGTCCTCGTAATACTTCAGTTGCAATCTTTTTTCCAAGCTCCTTGTAAATGTCACTTACTATCGTTTTTAGATGTTCGATGTCCAACTCTACAAAGGCAAAATATGTGTTCAAAATATATCTTGTTGCATTGTTTCAAAACCTATTTCTGTAACTAAACCAGAAGTTATTTCTGGTGAAAGTATATCACAATAATATGGATGAACAGAAAGCTAAAAACGATGGGACAATTTTTAAACTTATTAAAATATACATCGATAAATAAGCTCTTATCATTATTTAATGTTACACCCAAGCGGTAGCGCGATAAGCATGTGCCCCCTCTTTTAATAATTCACGAAACCGTAGTAAACTTATAATATTAGCTCGCTCAAGAATTGATCTTTTCTACAACCTCAAAGGCAAATGTTACACTCCGTATACAAATTACAATTAACTATTATGATTCCACTACACGTTCACAGATCCTCCATTCAAACCCCTCCCCCACACCCTAATGAAAATCATAGCTGCACCGCTGTACTTATGTATATCGATGCCGTACCTTCATTAGCCGGATGAACAATGGCATTGACATTTTTTCTCTGGGCTTTCTGTTTGTCTGCACATTACACAGCCTTTTTTTCAAAGCTTCCGCGAAGTTACCATAACATTCATTTTTTCCACACTGCAATACCGGATAATCTTAAACCGACATAATCTTTTTGCCACCACGGCAAATCTCATCTCTGAAAGGCTTTCTTTTTAAGGCTGCCTCAAGCGTAATGCAAACTTTCTAACAACTTGCAGGAAAACTGGTCTATTATCGGTAAACTCATCCCAGGTAGAGCCCAAAAATTGTCTCAAGCACTGATTCATAAAAAACGACGTTGGTATGCCACCAGGATAGTCTTCCAAACGCTTGGTTGGCGAAATCGGCCTATACGGAGGTTGATTAAATTTTTCAAATAGTTTGGATTTTCTTCCACTATCAACACTCATGCGAAGATATTTCTCCACTTCATGACATGGCTCAGTTCCTGCACTCGAAAAGCTACCATCCAAATCTTCATTCCCAGCCTAAACAAATTTATCTCATGCGTTTTTCTTTTGAACACTTGAATTAGTTATACAAATTGTATCAATTTAAATCAACTTTCAGTCTCGTTTTGTAGAATTTGGTATATATCAAGATTTCATTGTCAAATAGGTCAATTTAGACATTCAAAAACAAAAATTAATAGACTTGGAATTCTAGAAAACCTAACTTAAAAACAAAAGGCCAAAACGAATGAACAGTGCAACAGGTAAACTTACAGAACTTAATGAGGTGTCAGCAGAAGCAGTCTAAGAACTATCGCCACGTTTATCAAAAGACTTCAAAAATTTAAATATTGATTTCCTGACGCCGAACTTGAACGTTTTGAACTCGTGATCTACATCCTCCCTTTCAAGATCCCCATCGTAATCTGACAATCCAGATTTTAAAAGTTAGAGATGGAATTATAATTTGAAAAATGAGTAGTATTGTGAGGTACTAATAAAAATGCTTGATAAGATATTTATTTGATAAGAAATGTAATAATTTTATTGGATACAAGTTTAAAGAACTAAATTATGCACACCAAAAGTTTTTATATTGATATACCCATTGAGAATTTTTTTTCAATCATAATTATAGAAGAAAACGCTACTAAAAAAAGAAGCCAAGTTGCCACCTCCAGACGTATTTTTTCGAATCAAACATCGAATCTTTCCCAACCTTGAGTCTGCTTAACTGCTTTAGCAGTAAATAAAAAAAATTTAATGAACAACTAAAACTCCTTATATTGCCTGTGTTTTTAGTACTGCTTTAACATATCTCCCGCAGCGTCATAAGAAGTGACTGAAGGATACAAAAAAGTGATAATTTGTTTTACCATTGCTAGGACATATACCGCTAACTGCACTTTACAATGGTAATTCAGTTTTGCCAGAGATGTTTTATGGGGTTCAGTTGTTCACCCATTTTAGAAGCTCTGCCCACATGTAGCAGTTATTAGTTCAGTTTAGTCACTTCTTCAGAAGAAATATTAATGATTTATTTCTTTGCGATATTTCAAATCTTATATCAATTCTAAAAATAATTTGCCCTACTTTTCGCATCGCAAAAATATGCATTTGATCAGATTCATATTCCTATGTTAAGTATAATCCAAATATGCAACCATTTATAAACTTACTCTTATTTCAAATTCAGGACAAAACTTCCAAGAGTAAAGGTCTTAAGCTAAAAAATTACCTGATTACTATTTTATAAGATACAATTTTCAATATTTGTAAATTAGCAAAATCCATGAATGTGCAACACACACGGATGTGCGAGCAGAAAGTCAGTTATCTGCTACTTCAATCCCTGAAGTAAATGAGTCCCACCAAGAGGCGCTACGAAACAGCAGTGTTATTAAAGCATTTTATTTATCCAAAAAAGAAAAAATATAGATTTTGAACCTCCCATACTGCATAAAAACTGGACTAAGACACTAATTTGTGGAATGTTACATATATAAAATCAGAAATCAATTTGCACATTACTCACCGTACTGCTTTTCTTACCATCACGGCAGAGCCAGATAGCGTATATCAAAGTTGACATTTCAATACCCTAGCGTTTTTATTGCCAATTCAAATAAAACTAGATCAGCCTATATCAGATTTTTTTGCACTTTTCCTATTGCTTAAACGATAACTTGTGCCCAAACTGTAAAAGAAAAGCTTTATAACCGAAACTACATTACTGTCACAAAAAGTATATAAACAAAAATTAGACAGTTTGACGACCATTCAGGCCTCACACAAACCATAAATTGCCCAATCTGTCGAGGAAAGCTCAGTATCCCGTTTGACAGTTCCAATAATTAACAGATCAAGATATACTTAACTTATATAGTAACCTGAAAGACAGAAACAAATCGCAAACTTTCCATTAATCATGTTTCAGATGCACAAATGTCATATCAACTAACCTTCCAGCCTTCTATAAACATCTTCAGGGAAACACTGTTTGGCCCTATCAAGAATTTGAGTAGAGCGAGAGCTGCAAGCATCCACTGTAGGTTGCGGATCAAAGACAACCAAACTCCGGCAGAAGCGAACACGTGCAAAAGGGCGAAATGGCAGACACGCTCATTTTTACACCGCTCAGTACACGTAATGGATTAATTTTGTGACGTCACTATACCTTTTGTTCAGAATCTTTACTGAATAAACCTGCCCGACAGCTTAACTAGCATTATTTTCAATCAGTTAGTTCATTGTTAGTTCAGCTCACCGCAAGCGGTCAAGTAAACAACCACAATAATTTTTGCGCTTTTACAGATGATTGAAAACTTAATATGGATAATAACTTAATGGATAATGAATGTTCACTCTGTAGAATGTGCAAAGTAACAGGAAACATGAAAGTATATCTGCTTCATTTGGGGAGTTGTCATCACAAAGTGCTCTCTAAAATAACCTGCATTTCCTTTGGGTGTAGTCATGTTTCACACAATTTCAAGTCAAATTATGAGCATTGAAGACGAAATCACGCGCAATCACCATGACAGAGATTGGTATCCATAGAAAAGCCCACGAAAACAGAAGAATTCCGGGTCATCACACTCCCGGTGAATCCGAGAGTATTTCAACTTTCTTTCGTAAACTACAAACCACTAGATCTATAGAAGAACATAGAACATATTACTGTACAACAGGGTAGCCTGATTTCTCACAAATTTCCTCAAGTTCAAAATACAACGAAACAATAATAGTTGCCAGGCGCATGTTACGTCTGAAAGCAAGATATAATTGTTCTCAAGCAAGTCTTTCTTTTAACTGTTTAAATTAGCGCAATGCGTGGGTGTATGCTTATCTGTGTTGACATTCAGGGATCCTGCTTGTCTCGTTTATTCGTAAATGCAATGACGATGGAATGTTGGATGAATCCAATCGCACTAAAAATTTCACTGGATTTAAAAACGGGTCAGTGAGCCACACGAAAAATAACTAACCTTTTCAAAAAACAAACTATCATGAAGTGTTGGGGAAGGTGGCGCACAAAAACTTCACTGATCCCCCCATTCTCGTTTAACTTAGCAAGTGAATCTGTTTGTAGATGAACATCTGGAAAACAAGTGTACATTTATGCTTAGTGGCTCCATTCTGGGAAGACTGAGTAAATTGTTATGTTTCCCCAAAAAAGTGGATTTTACTAAATTATCTAAAAAAAAATTAAGCGATCGTGATTTCGTCTCTTCTGCAAGCTCTCCAGGTAAATAGGTCATTCAACATACAAAAATTGCGATAATGCTTCCATATTTACTCGAGGAAAATGAAAAAAGCTGCCATGGCAGAATGCTTGAGTGAACTTGGCGAAATCAATACTTCGTACAAAAGACATCAATTTTTCACATCCAATTTCGGGTATGTTGCCCCTCTTGAAGTCGAGATAGGAAGATCTCTTGCATCCGAAGGTATTGGACAAAAACGAAAAGCTGTTGGCAAACCACATTTTTTATATTATATTTCAATAGAAAAAACCTTGCAAGCGTTTAACAAAAAAGGCAGACTGATTGAGATGCTGGTTAAGGTCAAAAAAGTGCTTTAAATGACAATAACCACTTATCTTCATTACGGGATGGATCTGTGTACAACAATCATGACTTATTGGGGTCTGAATGTTGCATTTCTTTGCATTTATACTACGATGACGTTGAAATGTGCAATCGGATAGGAAGCAGCGCGGAGGTACACAAATTTTCGTCGTTTCATACCTCTACAGATATTCTCGTAAGATATCGATCGCAGATGCGGTCACTTTTTTTTGCTAAGTTTGGCTTATTGCGAAGATGTTAAAATATTTGGAATCGACACAATTATGAAACCAATATTTGACGAATTAAAGAAATTATGAACAACTGGATTGCTACTGAAAGCAAATGGACAATTGAAGGAGTTTAAATGTTGTTTAGCACTCCTATCCGCCGATACACTTGTTGCACACCAGATCACAGATTTTAAGGAAGGTGTTGGAGAAGCATTCAGAAAATGTAGACATTGCATGTGTAGCGCAGAAAACATGCGTAATTTTGTGTTTGAGGACGAGTTTGAGGAACGGACAATGGAGCATGATTTTCGTATCACTTCGCAAAATTTTGGTTTCATTGAAACGGGAGTAAATAGACTGGCAGATATATATCACGTCCCATATTTTAATGTTTTTGACTGTGTTCCTCACGATGTTATGCATATTTTAATTGAGGGATGTATCCCGTACACCATGAAAGAGGTATTGATACATTTCATGGTGCTTAAAAGGGCCCTTGACGTCCGCCAACTAAACTACAAACTTTCTCATTTCCCATTTGATTTGAGTGATAGAAATGATAGACCTGTCCCTATTACCACACAACAACTTAGTCGGGATGGAACACTTAGACAATCCTCTTCGCAAATGTGGACACTGGCACGATTGCTTTCTTTGATTTTGGAGGAATATGTCGATTTTAACGACCACGCGTGGCAGTGTTATGCTCTATTATTGGAAATAAGTAGCATAGTAATGTCTCCACGTATTACTGTTTCTAAAGTCAGTTATCTTAAACAACAAATTGCTTTTTACTTGTCAGAATTTGAAGCTTGTTTCAGTTAAAAAATATTATACCAAAACAGCATTATTTGGCACATCTACCAACGCAAATTCTAAAATTTGGTACTGCTACTGGATATTGGTGTATGCGGTTCTGGTTATCTCAATCGGTATTAGCGGAATACGCTTCGAAATTCATTCAATCCAAGATTGTTAATGCTATCATCATTTTGGCCTTGTGACAAAAATTCACAAAATTCCGGTAAATTTTTTGCCCGTCTGGCCTTACCTACGCTTATGGTCTTTTTCAGAGTGATCCACTCACTCTGTGCCCGGTTAGCTCAATCGGTATAACGTTGGGAATATGCTACGAGCTACGCATCTCTGAACCTCATGACGCAGGTTCGAATCTCGTGAGGGATGATGATGACTATATGCGCGAGGTCTGCTGGACGCCTCGCTGGTGCACGGTGGTTCACGTAAGCGCCTCTTACGGCTTCCCCCACCAACCAGGTCCATGCACACAAAAAATGAGGAATACGATAATCAAAAACCTTCACCCCGATTCGGAACTGGTATCTGAACGAGAGGTCGTGGTTCGCCATATGGTTAAGCTTTATTCTCGGCTTTCCTATCCCGCAGGATAAAAATGATATCCTAGCTTACTATCGGATGGGGAGGTACTTGTTACTGTACTTTGGGTTATTTAGAATATTAAAATATAGGCCTGACACTCATGACTACTTTTGGTCGTTACGAAATATTCAATTTTTAAGACAGTTCTCGCTTGTTAATAATTAATCAAACTGTAAATATGGATGGATAAATAAGTTAAGTTTGGAACTTCAATGCTATCTTTTCCTATATAGCTAATTTGGCTGTGTCAAGTCAAATTTCGCTTTTCAAGTCAACTATCGCTTGTGAATTCTAAGTGAATCTGGGATTTTCTTAACATTGCAGCGGGGCGGTTTTAAGAATCAACAGTTCGGCTCGCCAGCACAGTTTGATAAGAACTGTACACCTCCGTATTAATTGAGAAGATTCCTGTGTATTGTAAAAAGCACACAAAAGGTTCGTAGATGATGCTCAGTTTATTAACAAGCAAGAAATGAACAATAACAGCCGGAAACAGATAAAAATACAAAGAGCGATAAACTCATATCTTGTCCTTAACAGTTAACGCAGCAAAACCAGAAGAACGAAGCATTGCAAGCCGAAGTAATATTAGTCAATGATGGCGCAATATGCGCCATCGTGAATTTTTCACAGACACTGTGGGACGCTATTGAGTAAGAAATAACAGTAAAATCCAGTCCCGCCACAAGCCCCCCTGTTTCTTAGAGAAAACTTTCAATAAAAAATTTTCTCTCAAAAACAAAATACCTCTAAAAAAAAAATAGCAGCAAAAAATGGCAAGCATGTTATACAATTAGAAAACAATGTGTGAATTCCGTTTACAAATTCACAGTTCCAAAATATCAAAGAACAAAGTACTAAAATAAACAGTGGCAGTTAAAATCAAAATTGCAAAAAAATCAAAATCATATGGCTCCGAAAAATAGTACAATCCCTAACTAAAATGACAAATCCTTTCTAAAATTAAACATGCCATATCATTAAAAATAGATATACACAAAAAAAAAAATTCAAATCCAAATCAATAAAAATCGTCCAAATAGGCAGGTCTACGTCGTTTCGAGTGACTCGACCACCATTGACTGTGCATTCTGGGCCAATAAAATCTTGCCCTTAATTTTTTATAAGTTCTTTCTTTCCCCAAATGTCCACCAGTACGCAACTCGTGGAGTTGTCGATACATTTCGCGACGCAAAACTGAAGGCAAAACAATTTGAAAAATATATTTCCCTACAGGCGTAGATGATAAAAATTCACGATGTAGAGCTCCATCGATTACTTTCAACAACTTCGATTGGCTGCATAGAATTCGATCTTCTCGGGAGAAAATCAACAACTCTGCAGACTTAGGTGGCTCATCCATAGCCTCCTTCATCGTCAGAACTTCAGAGATGTTAACATCCTTCATCCGCATTTCACGCATCTCCCCTGATGAATAAGATCCAAACCATTCAGCAGATTCTCCACTACTAGGTTGTAATGTAGCAACATTTAGAGAGTCTATACATTCAATATCACAATTTTGGTCACGTTTACCACAATTCAGGCATGAATCACGATTGCATCGACGGCGTATAAGACTTAAACCATCGGCATTCCCATGTTTGGAACAGGGACGGTGTTCAATTGTAAAATCATAAGTGTCCAAAACAGATATCCAGCGAGCAACAATCTATTTTAGTCAAATTTGACCAAACCCAATCGCATTTTGTCGTTAAAAAGGAAGATTCCGCTTCAATTAGTAATTTTTGTTCCTTTGAACAAATCACGATTGGATCGAATATTTTGTGCTTCAGATCGATTGGAATTACCAAATTAAACTGCCCAGCCCTAATCTCCGGAAAATTCTCCATACTCCGATCCATTTTCTACTAAAAATCATTATCTACTGAAGAATTGTTTTTTAAACATAAGGCGATGTGTTATCTGGTTTGCCGTTGATTTCTTTGCAAATGGAATCATATCTACGTAACTAACGTTTCCTTTTTGGTAAACAATTGCTTTGAAGCATTTTGAATTGTATGTGACGTCACAGTTACCTAAAACAAGTCTCCATGAATGACAGTAACAAAATATCTCATTGATAGTTATTGTTGGGTAGTGAGTATTTGAGTAATTTAGAGATAGATTTTAATGTAGTTGGGGATTATTGTGATTGAGCATGATACTGGCATGCATGAGCTAGTCAATAATATGTCAGGCGCACTGAATAATTCCTTGAGAAAAACACAACTCGGTTCGTTATCATTGTCCATTTTTTTATGAAATATTTTGAATTTTAGATTGGTATTGGTCACCTCGATGGCGTCGGTTAGATTCCCACCGCTGTCACACTCTTCTCATTTTTTCTGTTCAAACCTTAGCCCAGACTTAGTTTTCACTTGTTCAACGCTCCTAATTTTTTCAAAGTTACTCCAAATCAAGCAATCATGGCCTTGATATACGTGCTTGACGATTTTTAGACAAAAAAGTACCCTGCGCATGCTGAGTTTCTTGATACAATGTTGTTTTAGAAAGTGCCAGACGTGCTTAGCGTATATCTTCAAGTTACAAAATTCCTCGCCCAACGTAGGGCTTGAACCCACGACCGTAAGAGTCCAACGCTCTACCGACTGAGCTAGCCGGGCGACATTAACGGAGGGGAGCTCAGTCGGTGCTTCAAAGCAATTGTTTACCAAAAAGGAAACGTCAGTTACATAGATATGATTCCATTTGCAAAGAAATCAATGGCAAACCAGCTAACATATCGCCTTATGTTTAAAACAAATTCTTGAGTAGATAACGATTCTTGGTAGAGAATGGATCAGAGTATGGAGAATTTTATGGAGATTAGGGCTGGGCAGTTTAATTTGGTAATTCCAATCGATCTGAAGCACAAAATATTACATCCAATCGTGATTTGTTGAAAGGAACAAAAATTACTAATTGATGTGGAATCTTCCTTTTTAACGACAAAATGCGATTGGTTTTGGTCAAATTTGACCAAAATA
>OZ023145.1:2089629-2112665 GCA_963675895.2 Styela plicata | reverse complement strand
GATTCTTTAACCTGTCCCGGCTTAGCCTACCCAAGCTAATTACACCCAGGGTTGAGTGGATGGGCGTGCGATAAGCGAGCCGGACTCCTCGCCGGGGCTCGAACCCGAGGTCTTCAACCTGCGATGCCAACATGTTTAACCACTAGGCCATCGCGCCACTGAATCGCGCCCGCACTTATTTATGAAAAAAATTTAAAATTATCAGTTTGTTGATTTCAAATCAATAAATTTATGATTCGAATATTCCGAATCGAATATTTTAGACAGCCCTAGTAGTAACCAAATCGTATAAGGTTTAAAACCATCAATACTGCTATAAAATAAAAGTTTTGATGCTGTTAAAGCTTTTTTTGTCCATCCAATAAAATTAACATAAACATTTCGGATACCCGAAATAAACCCAAAAAAAAAAGATTTTTTTTCACCCAAAATTGATCCAATTTTGACTTTTGTATGTTCGCAGCGCAGGAAAGCTTAAACCCAATAACGAAGTGATTAAAGCCTGAATTATTTCCTGAATTGAATTGGTTGCGAACGTAATAAAAAAATATAAAGTAGAATGACACAGAGTAATTGTTCTAATTTATTCCAAAAATATATTTTCATTATTGAAGTATTTTAACAAAGTCAAATTTAATTAGCATTGACATAGTATTATATATACCACTGATATAATTTCAGAATAGGATGTGGAATAAAACATAATTATTTTCTTTATTAAATTTTATTATGTTTTGTTGAAAAATAATGAATTGTAAGCAGTTCTTCATGATTGCTTTTGGCTTGTGGTTCGGGCCAGAAAAATAATTGTTCAACTGGTTCATACAGCAAATCAAATCATTGCGTATTTCTCAACTTATTTTCTCAAAATCATACTTACAGATTTGTCACCCAAGCAGGAATATTATCAGGTATAATCCTTAAATTCTTCCCAGTGCAATTAACGATTCCGAGTGACTTGAGACAAAGGCATTGCGTTGGGCATTCAGAGTTCTCGGACGTCGTCGCTACGATGTTTGCCATAAAGAACAAGCAATATAATAAAAAGAATAAATCGCCGACTTTCCATCGCGAAATTTTGATGCTCAAAAGCCTCATGTTTGTGTTCGTGGTTTGTTGATTATTTCCAACGTTTATGTCGATGGTTCCATAGCTTTGCACATAAATATTTCACGCTTTTGTCTTGTTAAGTGTCAGCAACGGAACAAATTTCTGGAGAAACCAATGTCCAATCTCATATGATTTGTTTTATATTAAACATTGCATAAGGCATAGGTAGTATCTTGACTTTCTTATCTTATAACTTGAACAGAGAAATAAAAATGATTAGAAAACTAGATGATGAGTATTGATGCATGTTTGTATGTGGGAAAATAATGTCGCTTACTATGAAAAGCTTACTAAAACTACCAGAGTCTGTCAGGCTTTTAATATGAAATAGGATACATATTCATCTGTATCCTGTAGGAGAACTGAGAATACAGCTTAACCATATGGCGGACCTCCTCTCTTGCAGACACCAGTTCCCGAATCCGGGGTGAAGGTTTTGGCTTAACATTCATACTCATTTGCCTGGACCTGGTTGGTAGAAGAAGCTGAACCCAGGACGTTCTGCGTTAGTAGCTGGAAGTGTCCCAACAATTTTCCGACAGAGCTAACTGGGTCCCCCTAAAATAATAATTTTAATAATTCATTAATTCTGTCATACATAAGATGCAACTAAATTTCTGACAAGTGACAATAAAGCTACTATTTAACTGGACTAATCTGTCATTAGCTTCAAGTTACCTGGTTACCGGCATATCAGACCTTTTTTAGTCAAATTAAAACAACTCAGTTTGAAATTATTAAAATATGATGTTCTATCATTTGATTTTGATAAAAACCAAAACAGCCAGATAAAAAAAATTAATTTTTCGTCATTGCTCAGGTTGACTAACTCTCTTTTTTTTCTAACTCTAAGCTTTTGACTGCTCAGTGTTCGTTGTTTTCAACTTTCTTAAGATATCTTTGTCTGCGTTTAAGACTTTGGAAGATTAATTGAAATCGCCAGCTCCCAAACTTATATAGGCCTACCGTAATCTCATATCAACTATACATAAAACCAGAAAAGCTAGCACAAAACGTACCTTCAAAAATTATATATATATATATCCCGTTACATTTGCAGCTAGCAACACCAAGCGCTAACACTGACCACAGAACGGCACTGACCTGCCCGAGTGAAGTCTGTTTTTCATCTGACATTTGTTTGCATTGTGATCACGTGGGTTCCGGTTGCGGCGCTAGCTCGGAACTTTTGCAAGGTATTGCCGCCACCACGCGATGGCTCATCAAATTTTAAGAATTTTTTTCTCAATTTTTTGACATCTATGTCATGATACAGTACACCACTTAGGTCTTTTAAGAAAAGTAAGTAGAGAACACGGTATAGCGTATTACGAACCTATTCGGGTGCAAGTTATCGCACGAAAGTGTATCATACTTTATTTTAGTATGTTGTCCTATTCCTGGTTTTCTCATTTTGTTTACTTATGTTATCAAGGAAACGGAACAAACTACATCTACCGTACCGTTCGTCGCTGTAGGATCTAAGCGACTGAATGCAGAGTTTTAATTCACAATCTTTATGGACAACATCTGCCCGTCTGTCGGTCTATCTAATTTTTTTTTTACTGTTATCATTTATGATGCGCATATGATGTGAAATAAAGGTATCAATCGAAGTTAATTGAGCCAACTTTGGCATAATTGTATATAAAAAGTAATATTTCTTTATTATCGTAAAGTTGACAGAAGGAAATTTCGCTTAAAAGAAATATAATGAACTTCAGCTATTAGCCACGTTAACAAATACAATCTGCATAACACATTTTTCATTCAAACACATTCTTTGGCTATTGCTCGGTGATGGGGATACAACCACTAAATATACGAGCATACATAATTCAGGCAATTATACATTTCGTGTTTTTAATCTGCCCTTTGTTTGCATTGTTGCGGTCACAGCGTTATAGTCCGACCGCAAAATCCACATTTTGTCCTCAACCTTGCAATTTTGGGTACTGGTTTCAACGGTTCTCGGAACCCGGTAGTCCGGATCAGGCGCTTCAACAATCCGAAAACGTTTTCTCGTAAATTTTAAGCGTTTTCAGATATATGACATTTTTTTGTATTCCGGAATTTAATTTTTGAATTAGAATGTGTTTACAAGTGTAACAGCTCCATCCGAGGCGTAATTATTGCGTACCTTTTATATTATATATTTTGTATTTTGAATATTTTACAATTCATACCTTACTTTGGGCACAACATTCGGCGTCTAATTTCAGCGATTATTTCCACAGTGTAGCTAGATTTTCGGTGTATTTTAGAGATACTTCGAATCACATCCCATATTACTGTATACAAACATTCGTCTGAGAGCTTTGCTAATGAGTTGTGAACAAAAATTTGGTGAGTGATACTGATAAAATATTTTCCGAATATGACGTCATATTGTGGCTATTTGTTCATTCGTATTATAAATAAATAATTTTCAAATTATATTGAGAATATTTAATAATTTGACCAAAGAATTTGGTTCTTTCTTTTTATACTGCCCTGCCGGATTTTCACACACTGGAATCAACAGAATTGCACACATGTCGTATTGCCTTCACGCGGCATTGCCCCAGATGGACCCGCTCATACACGAGATTGCACGAAACGGGTCTACCCCGACAGAATGTAACTGCCTCCACATAGTATTGCCTCAACGTAAAATTTCCTCCACACTGGTTTGCCTTCACTCGAGACTAACCAAACAGCGATTGCTCCCGCCCGAGATTAACATTAGTCCCACGTAGGATTGTGCCCTGGGGGATTGTACCTGTGGTAAAAATTAATTTAGTAAATAATTGTGATATATCTAATTTCCTATGCTGTTTATGTGAATTTGAATCTTATCTGTTAGTTTGTAATTGATGACCTACCGCCATGATTACGTGATCCTAAATTGGTTGATTACTTTGTTTACGTCTAGCTCACTTGTTGCCTTGTATCTAGTATATACAATCCAGTTCACTTTATGCTTAGCTGTGAAAGAGTTGATTAAAGCCTGGTTTTGATTCTGGAGTTGTAATTTGAATTGCATACAGCTATAGGTTGCCACAGTACCCAAGATGAATTTTCTCTAGGCCCACGCGGAATGGTTCTCACGAATATCTTCATGTGGAATTGAGCTCTAGAAGTATTGTCCGACAAGTGATAAATTGCTCACACATGCAATTACCCGGAAGACCGAGATAGACATTGGGCTCAGGAAGGGTCGCCCTCTACGAAGGATTGTATCTGCACGGAATGCGGAATTACCATGTCGTTTTGCTCCCGTGTGGTTTGACATCACGCAAAATTGCCCCCACAACTAAACTACGACAAACAAGACCTCGATTTTCAGAATTTTTATACATGTTAAAAAGTGTAATGTACTGTGAAAAACATATTGCAATCAAAAATGGAAAAATAAGGACATAATTGAAAAAGTGGAGAATCTTTCACAACTCTATTGATTAGAAACATGATTAAGTGCAAATGTTAACTGTGATTTATATATTTTTTTTATATATATTTATATATGTTTTTAATAAAATATACAAAAAAAATGATTTCACCAGACGGAATTGTCCTCATCTGTGTACACGGTTATCTATGTCGGTAAAGCGTTGGGGATATACTTCGGTCTACACATCTCTAATCGTCCTGATGTAGGTTCAAATCCCATGTGGGATGGGGATTATACAGGAGAGGTGTGCCGGACGCCTCGTCAGTGGTCCACCTTAGTACTGTTTACGGCTTCCGATAATCAAGCCGTGCAAAGGAAAAAATAGGGAGTATGATAAGCCCCCAGACGCTAGTAAATACGCTTCGAACTATGCATCACTGGCGTCCTGGGTTCGAATCTCGTTCAGGACGATTATGTGCGTGAGGTCTGCTGTAAGCCTCACCGATGCAGGGTGGTTTCGTAAGTGCGTAAGTTTCGTACGGCTTCCTCCACCGACTATGTTCATGCACAGGAACAATGAGTAGATGTTAAGCCAAAACCTTCACCCGCGATTCGGAACTGGTGTCTGCACGAGAGATCGGGATTCGCCATATGGGTAAACCATATTCTCAGCTTTTCTCTCCCGCAGGATAAAAATGAATTCCTATAATAAGCCAAAATCTTTCGCATGATTCGGAACTGCTGTCTGCACGAGAGGTCACGGTTAACCCGAGGCAAAATTGACCCCGCGAGATTGACCATACCGGGGATTGCACATGCAGCTACACGCGTAATAGACATAGTATATTTTGAATTTCCAAAAAACAACACAACACAAAAATAATACACACAAATCAAATATTGTACGATTCTGGAAAGCAGTCGAAACCTAAGTAAAGTTTGCAACACAATCAAATAAATGATGTGCGAAAACCAGCAAATAAAAAATCGAAAACGCAAGTGTCACAAAATAGCGAACTTGGGCTCATACATTAGATATTATTAACACAAATGCATGTACATATGGGCAGTTTGTTACACGTAAAAACCACGTTCTATAACTGAAACAAGGAAATGACAAATATATTGACCTAAAGTGCCTAATACACGATGAAAATCGCGCGTTGATCTTCTTTTGCAAACTTGCAAGTAGTCTAAATAAAAACACGAATGACACTGATTTGCATGTCACATTCGGTCTTTCTAACGTCTGCCAATTCATATTGTGAAGAAATTTAAACAGACAAACAGTCGGGGGTCAAAAAGCAGAAAATAATAAACGTTTAGGTAATGCGGAGACAAATGGCGTAGTATTCGGTCGAGGGCGGGGGAGGCGGGTCTATCTATTTTAGCAATCAGTAGTAAGACAAGTGGTCCCGGTACCGGTATAATGTCAAAATTACTGCCGTGATATATATGCAACGACTGAACGAACGGGTACGTAAATATTTCGCCAAATCTACTTTTAGCTGCATAAGTAATGGAGCATGTCGGAAAGCTGTATTTTCAACTCATCGATACACAAAAGTGTTCGCTGCAGACTGCACTTCTGAAAGTAGTAAGAGTTTGCTGTAGAGAGTGGTGGAAGCAGATTCTGTCCTTATTTTTGGGGTCTAGTGAAGTTCAGTACCAGTTCTTTTTATAGACATAGTAGGCGTAATTTTTTTTTAATTTCCGTCAACGCACACAAACACATGCAACAAACAAACAAATCGGGAGAATCAAGAAACAAGCAAAATCTGAAATAAGATTTAGAACGCGAAAGAAAAAGTTTGCGCGCCATATCACCCCGGAAAAAAATATTTACGCACACACAAAAAGGTACAATCATACATTGGGGACGTGGACATACTGCTCAAGGGTTAATATATAGTGCAAACGCGGACATTTCTATCCGGGCGTACACTTGTGGAGGAGGATGCTTAGAAGGTCGCCGGGTGAAATACAGAAAAAGCGAAAAATAGTGATAAAGTGTGCATCACAGGTTCGTGGCATGTAACGAAGGTTCTTGTCGCGATGGTAAACACAGTAGCGGCGGTAAAACTAATTATCAACAAACAAACAATCACATTGAAACCGGCCTTAAATCAAGTCTGTTCTGTAAGCAAATCAACTATCATTTTGTTAGTTACCCAACTAGGCTTTTTGCTGATCATCAAAACCTCCTTGCCTAATTCAATGCCCCTTGTCTACGCGGTATCGTCCTCGCGCACGGTATTCTCTCTTGGTGTGACTGGCAGCCGCCCCACGAAGGACTGTCCCACACGTGGCAACGCATACTTGGTCTCCATGAAGAAAACATGTCATGAACGTAGGTTTATATCTATCTTACCTTTTAGCATGCATGATAACAGTAGAAAATATACATTCTTACATGAAAGGTCAGAGAGTATGCATGAGATCGAATGGGTCTAACAAATACATATGGTCACCACATGCTAAGAGCATATCGTGTTTATGGTAACCATGTGCCGAAACCATATGATTACCATAGGAATCTGTGAACGCTTTTCCATGAGGTGAAGATATGGCAAAGGCACATGTCTTGTGACGAAATTCCCGAAGTTACGATATGGCCTGAGCATGATATTTTATGACCGTCATATGCTCTCCTTAACAAATCTCCCCGCCTATTCAAACCACCCCATCTACTATATGGAATACGCAGGACGTCAAGCTTGCGCAGACGCTAGAAATGAGTGCCCTCTCAATTCTGCAGTACCCAACCCTTTCAAAATGACAAAAAATATTCCTGTTCACTCTTGAATTTGTTGACAACTTGTAACATGATAAAAAGTAGAAACGAATCGGTAAAAATAGATATATAATTATTAGTAGCGTTAGGATGTTTTTTCTATCGCTAAGAGCATTTACCACTCACTGCACTTTATCATGGCAGTTCAGTTCCGTTTGGGATGTTTTCCGTATAGATTGCAGTTGCTGGCACTACGTCTTTTAGTAGCTCTTTGCTATTAAGTGGTCGTTAGTTGGTTTCTCTTGGGCATTGCTTCCGGCCTTACTCAAGAGTGAATTTCAATAAAAAAATCGTGACCCATGTCAATTTTACAACATAAAATGTGGAAAATAATGTGCAGAGGGGAAAAATGCATAAAATGGGAAATGTGACCGCCCTAGGTTACTTTCTGAACAGGGAATCGGATTTTAAGAAAAAAAAATTATGTTTCAGATGAAATTTAAAGCATATTTTATTCCCCGGATAACACAGAAACACTGAAAATTTTGCATAGTTATTTGGTAAAATAACTGTCATGACAACTTGAACTAAAATTTTATAGGGAAATTTAGATTTCCGAGTGGATTGCAGAGTGCTTCTAATAGTGTTCTTCGTGGAATTCTCATTTAAACTGTAGAATTCGATTAATTGATAATTGGCGAAAAGTACCCTTAAGTAAGATGTTTGGTTACAAAGAAACCATTGGATAAAAAAGATTTTCCGGGGTTGACCGGACTTCCCAGTGCAGTATCTTCTTAAGTACAAGCATCTGGAACAGAAGCAAAAAATTATTTTATTCGCAAACAAAGACAACATGTTTCGGCTTGTCTTGTCACTTACAGTTACATACACGGGGAAAAACTGAATGTCTATCAGGCTGCGTTTAACATTCACAGCAAGAATGGAGATCCGCGCGCTTTTAAGAGGTCTTAGGCAATTATTTATGTCCACATTTATGGATCCTTTTACAGTTTGCGCAAACATTAACAAGTAGTTATTACCATTCCCTCTCCTCTGTATGATGCTGAGTCAATCTTATTCACTTTAACATGACGCAAGAAATCTCTGACATTTTTAGCTAAAATTCTCGTTGGTAGCGATGCTAAAAAATTCAGTTTCGAATTCTTACCTAAATTCATCTTGATGATTAAATTTGATCAACTTTTTTTCAACTTTGACCACAGAGGTTTAACGTTGTTTGTTTTTAAGTAGCCTACACAAACAATTTTTACTAGTTACATAGTCGATGTACAATGTTGTTAGTTCCAAAACACTGATTTGAATTAGATCCAACAAAATTTTCTTTAGTGTTTAACTTATTTCTAGCGGTGTAAAAACTACTGTGGCTTTGGTCTGTCTTACCTAGACTAGCCCGGGCAGGTTGTTTATCTCGTCAGTTGGAAATCCCATGGGGATGGTAACGGTAGTCTCCGCTCTTTCAGCTATACAAGTCCACAGCGAAATTTGATCTCTCGCCCATGTCTGCCTTACAAATGTTCTACTGCTCGAAGATTTCAGACTATAAAATTACTTCAAATCGAGCCAAACACGGCAACACAGCCATTCCGATCTCTCAAAGCGAAATAAGCGGGAAAATTTCTGTGTGAAAACCCTTGCCACATGTGTAACAGATATTAAAAGTACATTTTTGTTTTCTGAGCGCTATTCAAAGCCGATTTGATAATATAATTTTCATAAAACTTACTTTAGGAATTGTTACAATTATATAATAATTTCACAGAGTGAAAAGCTGGTAATACTTTTATTTATTTAACAGATCTATTTTGGTTTCTGGTATCGACTTTGTTCTCTGAAACCCAATTTGTTGCGCAACAATAGGAAAAAACTGAAACGTAACAATAGCGTGATCCCTCATCAACTCGATATCCAGACACAAATGCGTCAAGGCTTATGAGCTTTTACATCCCGATAACCAATACATGATGAATCATCTTCTCACCTTTTTTACAGTCCGCGTTTGAAAAACTTGACATGTTGGTAGTACATCAATAAATAGTTTAACAGTAAAATGGTTTTATAGCAACAAAGATGTTGGAGATCTTAATGTGTTAAAAGAAACGCATTTTGTTTTTCGTCCTTGAGTTTGGTCAATGACCATGTGAAAGCCTATAGCCATGATATCATGATGTACATATGACGATTGCCATCTGTCTGCCATAAGCATCGTAACTACCACTGAGATATGATTTATGTAGACGCCTTAAGTAACGAAAACACTGCAGGAATAAGAAAATACACTTTATGTTGGATCTGAAAATTTAGGAAATAGTCGTGCGCTATTTCTGTGGATGCAACATGAGCTTGTCATATGGCACTTGCCATATCCAGTAAGCACAAGTTATCCTATTGATAAAACAGACGTCAATGACACAAAGTAAGATAGTTATTGCCCCCGAAGCGATAGGGTGTGAGAGGAAAAAAGTAAATGCATTCTACACCCAGGTTGGTCAAATGGTCATATGGTATCCATGTGACTACGACATTATGGTGCGTTTGCTGGGAAGACAGTGGCATAGACCCAAAAAATAAAAATAAATGAAAACAAATAAAAGAAAAACGAAAAGAGTAAAAGGACCTATGACAGGAGAAAAATAATATAACATGGATGGACAACACATATATATATATATACATAGGATAGGATTTCATTTTTATCCTGCGGGGGAGGAAAGCCGAGAATATGGCTTCATCATATGGCGAAACACGACCTCTCGTGCAGACACCAGTTCCGAATCGGCAGTGAAGGTTAACACTTTACTTATTTTTCCTGCACATGGATATGGCTGGTGGAGGAAGGCGTGAGCTTACGTGAACCCCCGCGCACCTGCGAGGCGCCCAGCAGATCTCTCGCATATAAGCATCCTTAATAGAATTCGAACCCAGGACGCTAGTGATGCGTAGCTCGAAGCGTATTCCCAACGCTTTACCGATTGAGCTAACCGGTTACACATACATACATATATACAAGGGCTACAGAAATTCGTTGGAATTTGTTTTTTGGGAATAATTTGCTATAACGTCTCGATGCACCTATCAGGGTGGAGAGAGACTCAAACGCAAAAATCTCTATTAACAGGACACGCTTAAGTTACTCCAGAAGCGCTGCGCAGAGAGTGGAGAGATAATCTTGCATTGAGTCACTCTGCGAGGGGGCAATCACCTGTGAGAAAAAGCTCATATAGGTCCAATAGGTAAATCTATGCCTGTGTAATTTCTCGGGGCAATGCCGTGGTCGCCTCAATGGACCTTAATATATAAACTGAAATGATTTAAACCTAGACTGTGGTAGAGAACATGCCAAGCTACAATTCCACTATTCTTACCTAATTGTAACAATTATTTGCAAACATTTTTATGTTCTCATAATACGTTTTTACAGCAACCTTCCAGGGGCTGCTAGACCAGAAATGATATATACGTTATTAAAAAAAAAACTTTAGGCGTGTATTTTGTGTAAACATCTTATTTTGGCGTTTCTTTACAGATTTTTCACCTTTTCCATCAAAATAATACTCCAAAAATCTTTTATTGATTAATATCCTGTATTAATATTGGCAAATATACGGTACATTCATTTGAATAGCGATTTTTAAACTTGTTTTTCCCTTCAATTGACGTATTTTCAAAAACGTATAAAATACCTTCTTCGGCTCGTTTCATGACGTCACAGTGACTTGCCCAAAGTTCCATACAGCCAATGTATACAGTGTCTTAACAATAAAAATAAACTACTTTATTTAAGGCGTGCCTTTCGTCATTTGAATTACGTAAAAGGGAACTTGCTAACACAAAATAAAGCATGCAGTTGAAAAATAACAAATTTTTTATAATTAAGCAAATCATTATATTGGTTACAACGAATGAATTTGTAGCAAGTAATTTTGAACAGATTTGGAAAAATGCTTTTTCGAAAAATCATTATTACCAATGCCTGATCACCAGTTTGAGCATTAAGTATACAAGAAGTATAATAAGAAATGCGGGTTAATTTATGGATTTCTTTACTAGTTTACCAGTAATTTTCAAACCGAAATATCTAAAAACGCTCAAGTTTTACGAACAAACGGTTTTTGGACTGTTGAACAATAAGATTAGCACTATTGAAAGCCACCAAGAAAAAACTATATAACATCAAATTGCAAGGTAGACGAGCATGACAACCGGACTGCTCGACTGAAACATTTGCAAATCATTGTCGTCACCATGCTGATATTTTCTCTTTTAAATCCGTGATTCAGACTCGTTAAATCTATATCATACACAAAAGACAATAATAACATATTTTTTTTACTTTATTGAATAGAAAATGAAAGCCGGGTAACATTTCAATAACAAGATTGAAATTCATTCAGCAGTGATGAGTATGAAATAGTATTTTCGTCCTGGTTGGACTGGTAACTCTCATAGCGGAAATTGCAAACGGTGGTACATGAGCAGTCGTGGTGGAAAATATCCGACATTGGTTGGGGTCAGCCTCGCAGACAAAAACCAACATATTTATCCTGAAAATGGAACTTTAAGGAAATAATTATGTCTTAGAGAGGAGTAAAAAAGAAGATTGTTTTTGGTGTTTTTGACAATTTCATCTACATTTTCGCAAATTCAGGGGGTGGGGGGTCTGACTCTCCAATATTGTTTATTGCGGTAATGGACACAACCCTCCTCGCTTACGCCACCAGCACACACATGATTGCTTGGAGTGAGTCTCTAATCAATTTGATCTGTTTTTGCTAATTAAGCAGGGTGGACTGACTTGTCCTAAACTTGCTGTTGTTGGGTCTGTACAATCCCTCCCATTCAGCCCTCAGTGCATGTACAATTGCTTTGAGTCTGATCGTTTTGAATTAGCCTTTTCTCTCACATGCCATTGTTTGTTTGACACTTCTTTCCCAGGCAGTCAGTATCCCTGATATTGTTTCGTTATGGATCATAGCATGATCAATTTGTGTTTTCATGTTTGGTTTCAACTTTGACAAAAATTCAGGCTTTTTCATTCCTTCTGATTCGGTTTGTGGAGCTTCGGATTCGAGTTCGGCATCTTCTGTGTCGCTGGTGTCGTCTTGAGACCAGGAACGCCATTCAGGTCCCTCTTTGGGGTAGGTTGTGGGCACCAGGAGTCTGATTGGTGGCACAGTTGGCAGTGAAGTGTCATCTGTCAAGATGGTTAAAAAATTGATTGAATGGGTAAAAAAGGATTAGATATCGTTTTAATTCGAACGATCTGATCCGGTTGATCAAATATATAACTAAATTTTGAACTAATTTTTAGTTTTTATTCGCTGAAACTCAATAAGAAATTCCATTTTATCAAGCATGATCCACAGACGGACCACGCCATATCAACGGGAACCATCAGTGACCAAAACTGAACAAAAGATTTTTGTCACATTTTTCTGACTGGTAAGACATTCTGCCAACTAAATGTGGTAGTTATCATGGCATGCCAGGTAGTTTAAGATTTCAGATTGAAATCTCAACATGTTAAGCTCAACAATACATTCCCAGGCCTCAACAACTTGGGCAGGCTCAACTGGACCGTAAAGACTATCATCTGCTCAAAAACACTAACCCTTGCTGTCCATAAGTGGACTCTAGTAATAGAGCTCAGTCACGGATACCCACGCAAATGAGTCACTACTGCACTGATACCAATCGCTCAAACGGTGATGTGAAGATCAGATCAAGCTTTATTCCCCCATTTGCACATCACCGGTTGAGCATTTTTTTTTTTTGTAGCCACTTCTCAGATTGGATCACCCTGTCCAAGGCCCTGTAACAGCGGCCACTTATAGACGGACAGGGTTACAATTACTGGAAAGATATCATCTTTTCCTGTTCGGCTTAGACCAAGTTTACACCCTGGGTTGAGTGGTGGTCATGGATAAGCGAGCCGGACTCTCCGGGGCTCGAGCCCGAGATCTTCAACCTGCGATGCCAACATGTTTAACCACTAGGCCATCACGCCTCCCTAGAATCACCATATGTGTGGTGACAATCACTCAAACTGGGATGTTACGTTGCGCAGAAGCAAACATGAAGTTGATGAAAAAATTGGAGGCTCACCTAATCTGCATATCAGGTGCAATGTTCCACAATTACTGCTTTGTGATTGGTCGACTGTGACTTTGAACTTTGACCCCAGCCTGGCAATCTCTCCCTGAACAAGGTCTGGAACTTTAATTCCCGGCTCCGTGTCACTCTCATTGCTTGGTGCACGGATGCGTATACGCTTTGTGCAAGAACTTTCCGGACTGGAAGATACAAATAAACAATGCTGGTTAAATGAGATATTTACTTTCGTCCTTAGAATAACTAGGAATATATTCAGTGGTTGAAGAATATATTGATTTGTCATTTTCATCATTAACACCTTGCAAAGCTAAGAGAACATGATCGTCTATACTATAGAAGTATCTTCTCCATTGTATTGTTTTCCGGAAATATATTAAATGTTTTCCTGTACGTAATTTTTTCTGTCTTTTTCTTCGAATATCAGAGGTTGCTTGGGACTTCATTCAAAAGTATGTGGTGCTCACTTCGTTGTAAATTTTAGATGCTTTTATTTTTGAATCATTTACATCACTTCATATATGATCTTTACGAATCTGACAGTATATGGAAAAATTTTAACAAACAACTGAAATTTCCAATAAATTCAAGAGAAAATTATCCAACCGATATTTTCCTCAAAACTTTTGCCTATCAAATCGCACATATATTTGAATCAATTCAAATAATGATTTAAAAGTGACATCCTTATTTTCGTCCTCGTCCAGAGTAAAATCTATTTAAAAAATATTCTACATCTATTTCTGCAATCTAGTACATAGTATATTTGGCCTAAAATGAACCCAGTCAAAAGCCCTGTAGGCGCGATGGTCTAGTGGTTAAACATGTTGGCAACGCAGCTTGAAAATCTCGGGTTCGAGCCCTTGCGAGTTAGGATAATCCTAACATATCTTTCCAGCAATTGTAACCCTGTTCGTCTATAAGTGGCCGCTGTTACAGGGCCTTGGACAAGATGATCCACTCTAAGAAGTGGCTATAAAAAAAGCCCAGTATAATTTAAAAAAAAAAACAAGGCCTTAGATGGAAACACCTACACATAATAATCTCCATTTAGAACTTGTAATGCAGGTCCAAACGTTCGTTTCAGTGTATGATTCAACATTGGTGATTTGATTGCAGTAGCTACGGCATCTAATAATGGTTGGCACATATGCTGGTCTGGTCTGGGAGGGGGAGGAGTCTGAAAAAAGTTAAAATTTTTTGCTTGTGTGAGCATCATTTGGGGGGGAGGGTTGGGGGAATTTAGTTTGTACTAAAATAGAATATGCTAATCCAGAGAAATGCAAACAATAGCAAATTTTAAAAATTGATTAATGGCCATAAGTTAGTATAATTTTTTATTTATTTTTATTCAAATTCACTCTGAGTAAGGCAGGAAGCAGTGCCTAAAAGAAACCAACTAACGGCTACATAATAGTAAAGAACTCTAAAAGGAAAACATCCCAAACAGAACTGAACCCCCATGGTAAAGTGCAGTGAGTGGCATCTTCCCTGGGCGACGGTAAAACCATCTCCAACTTCTTTGCTACCTTTTAGTCGCTTCTTATGACACGTGGGAGATATGTTAAGATGTCGTAAGAGATTTGTTAACTCTTACGACATGTAGGAAATACCGTATGTTAAGGTACAGTTTAGTTAATAGAATAGTTCCACTAGTTTTTGGCCATAATTGTACGTTTATGTAAGAGTAAGTATGTTAGTGGGCGCGATGGCCAAGTGGTTTAACATGTTGGCATCGCAGGTGGAAGATCTCGGGTTCGAGCCCCGGCGAGTCCGGCTCGCTTATCCAAGTCCACCACTAAATCCAGGGTGTAATAACTTGGGTACACTAAGCCAGAAATGTTAATATCTTTCCAGCAATTGAAACCCAGTCCGACTATCAGTGGCCGCCGCTACAGGGCCTTGGACAGGTTGATCCACTCTATGAAGTATAAAAAAAGCTAAGGAAATGACAAAACACTCACTGGCACAGGTTTCACATCTTTCCAATTCTGTAAAACTTTTTCACACTTGAGTAGTGTTGCCATCGGTAACCTCTTTGTTGAATCCATCAAAATATCCCGCAGACTTTTCATTTTGCTCAGATCTTTACTGTTCTTCTCCTGTTGGAATAAAGATAGAAATAAATCACTCAGAGAAGATAATATTGACTGCACTTTATTATAATGGTTCAGTCTGCACTCTAAACAGAAAACATTCCAAATGGAAGAGAACAGCCATGGTAAGTGATATCTGCCCTGGGCGATAGTAAAACCCTCTACCACTTCTTTCTCGTAGCCTCTTATGACATGCAGGAAATAGTTAGAACTTAAGACTATTCTAAAGCTCGAACCTACAGGGCTAGATTTTCAGATAATTTCTTGTGACGAGTTTCTCACGAACTATAAAAACGCTAATAATTTTGTATCATGAGCTAATATCTATGATTGAAATTTTATATTGTCAAACATGCGTCACAGATAGACCGCGTCTTGTCGACGTGATCCATCAGTGACACATGCTTAACAAAATAAAATTTCATTCAAAGATATTAACTTTATTACTTAACAAAAGATGTTTGGGAAAAATTATTCAGTTTATGAGCTCCTGACGCCGTGGCGGTCGGTAGTTGGTTTTTTGAGGCACTGCTTCCAACATTGCTTAGAGTAAACCTCAATTTAAATATTATTTAAAGCGTTCTATATCAACCTGCATTTAGTTCTCATGCAATCTGTTTTTGATTCAACGTCATTTTCTTAGTATTTATCTCACGTGGAGTAAAGTCTCTGACAAGCTTTACCATTATCCCATAATGCTATTTCAACTTACGTACAGAATGATTAGATGTGCATAACTACCGTATAAGGATGGGCAATTTAATCCGAGTGTATACGAATCTTAAAGTTTCCGAATCTAAAATGTGTTTTTGAATAAGATAACAGAATTGGATTTCTACTGGTAATTCACATATCTGAGTGTAAAAGCGTGGTTTCGTGCGATTGCTAAGACACGGCTTGCAACAAAAGTATCTCGATCCTCCACGACATGCGTACAACAATAAATAATCGTACCAATGGCATATTACCGTATGTGCGACGTAAATTAACGTCAAGCGAGCAAGTAGATCCAGTTTCGAATTTTTGGAATTTTCTGTTTGCTGTGTTGGCAAAAAATTAAATGCCTTATTATGGTGTTTAGGAATAGAATCCAGTATTCGATTTTACTATTCCGGAATAATAAATTATTCTGAAATGCCGATTTCCTCTCGTGTAGCTAGAAGCATAATCTAACACCTACACTAAATGAGCAAGGCACTTTGTCAAACTGAATGCATGTAGATAGGAAAGAGAGAATAATAAAACCGACATGCCTTGTTTATCATCCTTGACAGAGGGTCAACATATTTCTGCAATTGTTTCAACTTCTCCATGTATAATTGCTCTTCGTTTATAACAGGATTCGATGGACTTGGCACTGCTGCACTGGCTGAAATGTAATCAGACGTAGAAGGTTTTACTATCGCACAGGGCAGCAATCACTCAACTGCACTATATCATAGGAGTTCATCCAGGGGCATCAAATAATCCAAAATCAACTGTTTCAAATCTGAGCTCTGCCGAGTAAGGATAAACTGTTCCCTATGACAACTTTAGCAAACCCCTCTCAAAGCAAAGTTAAAGAAAATTTTTGAAGAAGATTTTTCCAAACCACTGATAGGCAATGAGCTACACTCTGGCCTAGTGGTTTAACATGTTGGCATCGCAGGTTGAAGATCTTGGGTTCAAGCCCAGAGTCCGGCTCGCTTGTCCATGCACACCACTCAACCCAGGGTGTAATAACTTGGGTAGGCTAAGCTGAACGGGAAAAGACAATATCTTCCCAGCAAATGTAACCCTGTCAGTCTATAAGTGGCCACAGTTACAGGGCCTTGGACAGGGTGATCCACTCTAAGAAAAAAATGAAATTATGAAATTACTCATGATGAACAAGAATTAGAAGACAATGTCTAACCAAAGATTCGTATTCATACAACCAGGTTGTATCTTTAAATTTAAAATTGATTAAAACAGACTCACCTGGTGAATGTGCCACAGATACACTTCCTGGTGTCCTCAACGCTGGAGACATTGCACTTATCTGTGGTGAATTGCTTGGGTGGGCTGGAGATAAGCTTGGAATATAGGTGCTGTAAAAACAATTTCTTGAGCCTCTTTGTCCAATGTTTTATATTAAAAGTTTTTTTTTTCTGTAAAAGTACTTAGCAATGCCGGAAAACAGTGCCTAAAAGGAACTAACTGACGCCCACTCAAATTTGTTAGTATACTACACGACAAACACGTGTGCTGTAAAACAATTTCTCAAGTCTCTTTGTCCAATGTTTTATATTAAAAGTTTTTTTTTTTATAAACGTACTTAGCAAGGCTGGGAAACAGTGCCTGGAAAGAACTAACTGACGGCCACTTTAATTAGTTAGTATAATCGAGCTATGAGAGCTACTGCGAGATAAAGTACCAGCAACTGCAATCTAAGCAGAAACCATTCCATACAAAACTAAACTGTCATGGTAAAGTGTAGTGGGTATCTGCTCTGGGCGATGACAAAATCATCTACCACTCCTTTGTTTCTTTTTAGTCACCTCTAACGACATGCAGGAAATTCGCTAATACTAATCTAAAGCTCGTACCTCAGTCATAGAATTTGCGAAAGGCTGGAAAATTTTGATTTCATTCGAATGTCCGGAACTTACATTTATATTACACTGCACCACTTTGTCTCTTTCCACTATGATAAAGTGCAATGAGTGGTATCTGCCCTGTGGATGCTAAAATTATTTACCACTCGATGCGTCTGGCAGGGTTAGAATTGCTGGTGATATGATCTGTACTTGTTCGGCATAGCCTACCCAAGTTATTACACCCTGGGTTGAGTGGTGGTGGGCATGGATTAACGATGGACGGACAGGGTTAGAATTACTGGATAATATGACCTTTACTGGCTCGGCTTGGCCTACCCAAGTTATTACACCCTGGGTTGAGTGGTGGGCATGGATTAATAAGCCGGAATTCAACGGGGCTCGAAATCGGGATCTTCAACCTGCGAAGCCAACATGTTTAACTACTAGGTCATCGTGCCTACTTGACTTTTTCATAGCACTAAGTGTAGCCTTATCTACCTTATCTTATCTAACTAGCCCTTATCTACAAATCAAGTGTTTTTAGAATACCAAAATTGTCATGATGCTGCTGCACAATAGGGTGCCAGAATCTTGGTTTTCTCCGAAAGTATCGTTTTAATCAGTCTGACAAAAAAGCTTCAAGACCATCAATACTGCTATGAAATTGTAACTTTTTATATAGTTAGATTGTTAACAGACACTCAAAAAGGGTCATTCGAATCTTACAGCCACAGATATATCAGGAAATATCACCCATTCGCTACATTTTTTTCAAATGGAATCTATTTTCTTCAAGTATTAGAGCAGCTAACATCCTGCCAGTTGGTCACAAAATAACATAAATTTTTTGTTCGCTTTCCTACTTTTTAAAAAAAAATAATCGGATCAAAATTCATCAACTAAGCTTGACAACATTTTTTCAATCTTTTCTCTGATCGACTCGAGACCACGAGCATACCTTCCCACACTCCCATGTGGTGTGTTAGCGTAGGTGTTATCCGGCATCTTCAGTTGTGGCTGTAAACATAAATGATGGGTTATTATCAATTTTTCCAGCGATTCAGAATCAAAAGAAAACAAAATTATATATTTTTAGACAATATATGCAAATAATTGTATGCATCTCGCAACAGGTATGATACAAACTATATATTTATATATACTCTCACTCTTCTTAGTTTCTGTGTCTGTATAGACGCTAGAAACATTGGCAAAACTCTGTTTATTTTACAGATATTATTTTGATTCAGAATCGAAATAAAAAATTACATATTTTCAGAGAATATATGCAAATAATGGTATGAAATTCAACTTGCAGCTGGTGTGATACAAAACTATCTAATTTTTTTGCCAACATTTCGATCGTCTATATAGGCACACTACGGCAATGAAAACACAGAGACTAAACAGCAATATATATATATATATACTCTTTTTTTAGTTTCTTAGTCTGTATAGGCGCTCGAAACATTGGCAAAACAATTATATCTTTTTGTATCATACCTATCCTGGGATTTTTTATTTAATTATGAATAATTCATGTATCAATAACTCAATATATTTAAAAAGTTGCTTGGTAATTTTCTGAAAAGATTTTTTTTTTGTTTAATCTATTATAATACTTTTAATTTAAATATTCTACTGGGGAAGATTATTCAATTGAATATAAAATCAGATGATAATTTGATTTTTGACCCCAAATGAACCACGAGTATGGAAAGCTGGAGTCACTGATGAATTATAAGATATTCTGCATTAAAAGTATTTTTAAGGCTTTATTCGGAATAGCAAAATATTTACAATCTCGAAATGCCTTGGGATCTATCGAAAATTCCAGGTGAAGCCCCTCCAAGCTGCCCCATGGTTTTCTACGCAGTGCGCAGCGGTAATAGCAACGAGAAATCACCGTTTCAACGGATATTGTTGAAATCCCAGTAGCATTAACAGAAAACTTCTTGAAAAGGACCAGAATGATCACAAAAAATATTCAATTGTTCTAAATTGAGGTACGCGAACTCGACAAAGGCAAAAATTTTAGAGCAGAATTATGGTTCCAAAGATTTTCGATTGTCCTGAACGGTGGCAAATCAAGCAACCCCCTCCAATCAATGGTCCCGAAATTTTACATTTCTTTGGAGACATGGCAACAAATTATTTGTAAAACGTTCTCCAAGAAGATTCTTTTTTTAAGCTGTATTCAGGATAGCAAAATATTTACTATCCCGGAATGCACATGACCACAACCTATATTGTCCCCCTATATATGCCAACCTATTTCTTTTATTGAAATTTCTATTAAGCAAGGCTGAAGCAGAACCTAAAAAGAACTGCTATCGACCAATGAACCGACAGAGAGCTATGGAAAATGTAGTACCAGCAAGAACAGCATGAAGCCGAAAAACATCCCAAAGATAACTGAGAGATTATGATAATGTAATCTCCTTGAATAATGATAAACACTAGATCATGGTTGAAAAGAAGCACAAAAAAGTCATGATTAGTCCTCACCTGTTGTGATGGTTGGGGTTGGGTAGGACGCCCCACCACTGGAGGTCGATGAGAGTAAAATTGGGTCCCCGGGGAGGGATGAGGCATTCTATTGTCAGGGCTGTATCCTGTCAGACCTCCTGAAGACAATGGACTTTGCATGTTCATACTTCCCGGGGAGTCAGAGGGTGGCCCTCCACGGGGCATTGGTGCGTTCCCAAATTGACGTTGCATGCCTATAAATATGATATAAATATGAGTGGTTAACCTGTTAGGAATTGTTTGATCAAACATGTTTTGTTGAGTATGAGTCAATGATGGATTAGCCGATGGGGCGCGGGGCATCAGTGGCTCATGCTTGACAAAATAAAATTCAAGTGCACATGCTTTTGTTAAGCATGAGTCACTGATGGATTACAGCATATGAATTCGCAAACACAAATGCACAGAGGAAGGATGAGTAATTAGTCCATGTCCCCCAGACCAAAAGCATCATCAACGCTGGTATTAAATAGCACTGTTGATGATGCAATTGGTCTGAGAGACGCTGACTAACTACTTATCTTTATATGTTCAATCTTTTTGACAAGTGGAGTACTGGCAAACTGCTGCCAAAATGCCTGTATTACCAGTATGCCAAGTCATTTTCTGCTATCAAAAAACATGCTGTTGTGTCGTTTTAAAGAGCCAAGTGATGCGCGACCCAGTAAAAAAATCATGTGGATCAATCATGATGAATCAAAATCAACCTCTAAACGCAAGCAGGTTGTAGTTTTATGGCATTGCAAAAGTTTAAACACGGCATACCAACAGGTGTAAGTGGTCTGAATGCCTGTTTTTTTTGTGTTACTTCACGTGATAATACATCAACTTGTAACCATTTTACGAAAGCATGCCACGAAATACCCTTATCACGACAAACCAACATTGCGAAAATTAACGCGATACGGTATTTTGGAAAACTCGATACCGGTATTTACTGTCCTACCGATATGCCGCCCGGCTCTAGTGATTGGTGCCTTACATGGTCGATGGTAAAACCATCTGTAAATTAATTACTTTCATTTAGTCGCCTCTTACGACACACAGGAAATAATAATTAATAACCAGGAAATTAACGCAACATATCTTGAAAGGAAGGAAATAAGTAATGGATGATTTTATCATTGCACAGGAAAGAAAGCATTCACTGAACTTTAATCACAGCTTCCGACCTTGCTTAAAGGTCAAATTAAATAAAAAATAATTTAAGATCACTGATATATGGTAAAAAGCTACTTAAGGTTCCAAACCTGCTCTGTAGGTACGGGCTTAAGGCTAAAGTTAATGTATTTCCTGCGTATCGTAAGACTCGACTAATAGGAAGCAAAGAATTAGTAGATGTTTTTAACATCAGCCAGGGCAGATACCACTCATTGCACTTTACCATGATGGTTCAGTTCCATGTTTTTCGTTTAGAGTGTAGTTAATGGTCCCACATCTTTTAGTACCTTTTTGCTATTGAGTGGTTCGTTGGTTACCTTTGGGAACTGCTTTCGGCCCTGCTTAGAGTGAATTTCAATAACAAAAAAAACAGCAATAGCTTCTCAAGCCGAAAACATTACATGCTCAACCCTTGCGCAGTGAGAAATATCTTTACTGGGAGATGGCAAATGGCAACCTGACTGAAAATATTAAATGGAACGCTCTACCCTTGAGCAGTGAATGGTGTCTGCCCTGGGAGACAGTGAAACCATTTAGCATTTTCTCTGTTCTTTTTAGTAGTCTATTACAACTCTTAATATAAATAATTCACATAGTATATTTTCTGCTATCGTATGACTTGACTTGAATAAGTGGTATATGATTTTATTTTTGTCCCAAGCAGATACCACTCACTGCACTTTACAATATCGGTTCAGTTCCATTTTGGATGTTTTCCGCTTGACATTACAATTGCTGGTGCTATATCCTATAGCAGCTTTTTGCGCTTGAGTGGTCGTTAGTTGGTTCCTTTTGGGCACCCAAACAGAAAACATTACATGCAAAGCTCGACCCTCGAAAAGTGAGCGGTATCTACCCTGGGAGATGATAAAACCATCTATCACTCCCTTGATTTTTTACAGTAGCCTCTTACAACTTATAATTATTACGCCTGCCCGACAAAATCCAAATAATTATAATACTTAAATACATATTTTCTGTGTGTCATATAACATGACAGGAAGGAAAGCAGTTGTAGATGTTTTTTTTTCACCTCGAGCAGTCACTACTCCCTGCACTTTACAAAAGTGGTTCAGTTCCATTTTTGATGTCTTCCGCATAAGAGTGTAACTGGTGCTATATCTTGTAGTAGCTTTTTGCGCTTGAGTGGCCGTTAGTTGGTTCCTTTTGGGCATTGCTCAAAAACTAAATACAAAAAATCAGTAGCAACACCAGAACTGAAAACATTACATGGAAAGCTCTACCATTCAGAAGTGAGTGGTATCTACCCTGGGAGATGATAAAACCATATATCACTTTCTTGTTTTTTTACAGTAGCCTCTTACAACTTGTAATTATAAAAGCCT